>JARQSW010000463.1:0-288219 GCA_030142375.1 Calameuta pallipes | reverse complement strand
CCCCCCGCCCGCCGCCCCCCCCCCCCCCCCCCCCCCCCCCCCCCCCCCCCAAGGCCGACCGAGGATCAAAGACTCGAGAGTATTCGCGACCAAACGATTTCTCCTTTTACGCGTTACAAAACTGGTTTTCATACTTCACGGCTGTCGACTTTGGCAGCGCTTTCCGCAACGCGCGCCGGTATTCCCGACGAGTTGATGTGGGATTGTAGTTATGGTGCTCCCGACCTGGGGATTCCCCGAGCGCCTCAAAGCCGCTCGCGCGAAGTGCTCCGATTCGCTTCGAATACTTCGTAGCGCCGAAAAGTCTTTTAGACGCGAGCAGGTCGCCACGACGCCCGGAAGCGCGCTGACCCTCGCACTATAATGAACTTTCATTATATTCCGTATTCGACAAAACCAACGTCTCTCAGGTAAATTCCACGGGAAAAAAAATGAAAAAAAAAAAAAAATATATGATTTTAAACGACCGTCAGAAAAGTATGCAATGACGAGGACAGATAACAGGAGAGTCATTATGAGAATGACTGATGACGACTGAACCGACCGACAATGAATACCGGCGTACATCGAAGATAGACAGTGGCGACTCTTTAAATAAGACAGGCCTATTTATAATCGCAAAGTCCGCGACGCGCGTATGTCTCGTGTGCATAGGTGCGTACATACGTGAGCGAGTGCGTGCATGCGTGATCCGGCGAGACGATTTATACAGACGAAGCGAGAAGCACGGATCCAAATATATCCCGGAACCCGTATAAGAGAACGGCAGACCAAACTCCCCCAAAAAGGACGAAGTCCCTTGGGTTCTTGGAATGCCGGGACTGTTACGCGTCCGTCCCGAAATACCTAGGAGGTTCTTGCTCCACATTTTTACGCGACAAGTGGCCGATATTAATTCCGCGGTGCATCTGACGCTGCGGAAAGTCCGATACTTTCGATCGGCGCAGTTATTCCGAAAAAGGCGTGAGTCACGAGTTTTTCCGAAAGGTGGCAGCACCCTCGCCCTCGACCTTTTTAACCGCACGTCCCAGCGACGCCGACCCGACGCCTCGTCGCCAGGAAGATTTTCTCCTCGCGAACGAATCTAATCCGAATGCACGACGAACGTAGCTTTATGGCTGCGTCTCTGAGTGTGCAAAATTAATTATTATACGCAGCGATTGATGCTAATTTGATTACGTAGCGGCATGACGCGCTGTGCGCTCGGCTGTCGTCGTGTTACTCGAGAAGAGGCTTAAGATGGCAGTGTCACACGTCGCATCGCGATAAACTTTTGTAAACGTCTCTTTATTACTAAAATATAATAGTTCGTACGATCGATATAATATGAATATAATATAATATAATATATAATATATAATATATTTTTTTAATATAATAATACATAGGCAGACACGCATTTCCTCACGCATACATAGATACACGCACGCTCCTTTCCATTCGTACAGAGATACATGCACGACACAATTGAATAACGCCGAGTCTCTTTGTAAATATAGGGAATTGGCTATGTACACAGGGACAATTAAGGGCTGCACAGGGTGACAACGTTACAGTTTCTTTTAAAAGTCTCCAACGGAAGGAGCCACTGATCCGTGACTCTCGGTTAATCCTGCGAATGAGAATCGACGTCGTTACGCCTGAAATTCTATTCCGAACGTCGTTAAAGACGTTTCGCTCACCCCAGAGACTCCCTGATAAATCGCTAAGCGTAAATTGTCTCGATTAAAAGGTTTTCTTGTATTTATCGATATATCGATTGGCATTAACTGAGTCTTCTGCCGTTTAAGGGCAGACCGAGATGATCCGTCCTATGTAATTAGACGATAGTGCCCATTGTCTCTGATAACTCCTACAGTTTCTCCTCGACGTTCTCGCCGGGTAAAACGTCACTCCCGTCAGCTCCCAGTCGTTCGTTTTATTCGATCGAGATTAGAGTCGTCGAATCGTCGAGTCTTCGTTCTCATGGCTAATTTCCATAGACACAGCTAACTCTGTTTCTTTGTTGTTTATCCGCAGAGGTTAGCGAGAGTTCCTGGTGAGCTTCGAGAGAAGGTTGCCTGGAAGCCTCGGCGAAGGTCCACGAAGGAGACGCGGTTGACCGGTCCTCGAGAGAAAGGACGTTGTCGCGGAAGGAGTCCTTGAAATTTCAGCCGTGCACCCCGACGCTCTGTCTAAGCTGTGCTAAGGCAGGTAAATAAGGTGCATCCTGCTCACCGTCCTCGTCCTCGCTGAGGTCGGAGTCCGAGAGCGGCGGAGGCTCAGGAGTAGCGCCGAGCCTTATGAGGTCTCGCGCGAGCTGACTGTCTATGCAGGCTGCAATCTGGTAGGCGGTGATTCCGGCGTAGGTCGGGGCGTCCAGGCAGGGTCGGCATTCCTGAAGAAGAAACGAGACGACCGTGCGGCATCCACGTTCGACCGCGAGATGCAGGGCGGTCCTACCGGACAGACCTTCCCTGGCCTCCAGGTCGGCGCCCAAGCGCAGCAGCAACCTCACCAGTTCAACGTGGCCCCCGACTGCTGCAACGTGCAGACACATCTCTCCTGAAAGCACAAAGAGAAGAGAAGAACGTTAGAAGCGTCGCAAGATAAACAGCCTCCAGTGTGCTAAAGCGAGGAGACTGTAGCCTCCAGACTGGATCGCTTCTTATTTTGACTTTCATTCAGCAATCACGATTCTGGCTTCCCTCGCGCGATTCCTCGTTCGCTCGATCCTACGGAGGAGGAGATCTTTGATCTATCCGTCACGGGCCTGTCCACGGGACTCCGAGACCGGATGATGAGGATGACGAGGATGACGAGGAATCCCAGGAAGGATGAGGCTAGGTCTGATTCGTTGGATCGAGCAGGGTATTTTTGAGAAGGCAGCCAAGTCACATGCCTCTAGAGGCGATATAGATAGAACGAGGAAGACTTGGTGAATCATTGTCGGAGGCTTGGCTGGCGTCCCGCGGTCCAAACTAGGTTCGCCTCGATCAAAGTGACCGCTAAAATTAACCACCCTGAGTTAGCAGCGTTTTGCCCATTGGCGACGTCGCCTGAAAACACAAGTATTTACCCCGGTCGCGCGGATGGTGTCACCGGGGGGAGGATTCGCTTCGTCCGGGCGAATCATCGCTAGGGCCACGAGCTGTCTCAAGGATACCAAATAGCTCGATTCTCATGGAATCCGGTAGGATTCAGAACGAAGCGTTCGTCATTAATTAGATTAAAGACGACATTCGCCTAACGAGGCTGGCCGGTAGACGATTTGAGGAAACCAGAATGTAAAGGCGGACGTCACGCCCATCGTTCGCCTTCTCGTAATTTACTCCAGGACATAACAAGCCATTAAAATCTGAATAACTAGGTACCAGAGTGAATTCAACAAACAAGCAAAATTCCGCCGTTAAACGATTCCTCGTTGACTACACTGCGGACCACCGTGACCCGGTGACCCCTGAGACCAGACCAGACTCTTGCAATAGATCGGAGTAGAGCCTTTCGCAATGAAAATAGCGCCAACGGTATGTAGAATAATAGTAGGGACTCGGAGACGACAGCGACGGCAGGGTCAGAGGTCAAGAAAAACACAGGATCTCGTTGTGCAATTCGATCAGCTGATCAAACTCATCGTCGCCACGGAGTTTTTTCAGTCCTCGGCGAATTCAAAGATTCCTTCGAGAGATTCGCGTCTTACCGATTTCCCATGGTGCCTGCTCTCTGTTATGAGAACGAATGGGATAAGTGATGAAAAAAGAAGAAGGAAGCCAGATACGTCCGCCGCGACGTCGTCGAAGCTCCGAACCCACCGACGCCGACGCCAATGTGGGGTTTCCCGAGGCGAGAATGCCGCGTCGCGCAAATAGCCGAACAGGTATTTTTAAATGTCAAAAACATCTGCTTAAACTTCTGGCACATAGCAGCGTGATGTAACGTACGTACGCACATACGCGTCTAAGAACGCGAGTACGTATTTATTCGACTGACATGCGTAGATACATTATCGCAGTTGTTGGTCGCCCGACTAAATATCTGACGATCGTCAACGATTATCAATGACGCAATCGCCGATTAATATCCAAACTGACGATTCTATCGTGAAGTTAAGAAATACACGGTACTCCCTGAGATAAGAGTAACGTCCACTGGCTCCGATCTAAGCGTAGGCCGCGATCTAAATCGGATCTAAGAATCGGGAGATCCAAAGGCTCGGACGACGGACGGAGCCTCCACATTCCACTCTCTGTTTTCCTTGCTACCAATATAAACCCAACGATTTGGCAAGGCCGTTCGCACCCGAAGAAATAGGTCTGAGCGCGGTCCTACTTTTATATTGGACAATTGAACTTTATGAGGTCAGCTTAAACGGGGTGCGATAAGAGATCGTTAATTGAGTCACGCGGTACTGCGTCATAGGTCCGTATCAGTGTTTATACGAATTTATTATATCAGCGACAATTGCGTTTTCTCGATAGAACAAAGATGAAGCAGCATTTCAACGAACTCGACGACAGACGTCCCAAGACTGGATGCACTCCGTCGTATCTGCGTCTTTCGCTTGGACCGTAATGGACCGTAATGGCGATTCTGCAATAGACGGGACAGGTATAGATGATCGGGAGAAGAACACGGGGGGGTGGGGGGGTCAGATTGCGCGAGCAGGAAGCTCGACAGAGCAGGATCGAGCCGGAGACTGAGAGTCGTGCAGTTGGGGATACGATGAGGTTGCAGGAGTTCGGCGTCCGGCCTTAAAATCGAGGTCGACTACTATTAGCCTTTGTAGTGGAAAGTAGAGAAAAATTGTGCCAGATTTTCTTCGAGGCGGCTGCGAACGGGCTGGAATTTTCCAGAATAAAAAAACTCTTGCAGTCTACGCTACCGGATGAAGAGCGATCGATTATCTGCGATGGGATGGGCTTGATCGAGATAAATTACTTGGCTGACAGAATTCTTTTGGAATGATGCAACGTTACGTGTACGGGATGGATGCCCCGACAGACCCAATGAAATTGAGAAGCCAATGGACGCTTTCGTGTGGACGCAGCGAAAGGTTAAGCGGGTCGCTGTGCACGATTTCCCCAGGAAGAAGAATTTCGTGGATTCTTAATTAACGGGATGCTCAGGATACGTGAATCACAGATTGCGAAGATGCAATTATATTAATTCCAAGGGCAGCTGGAAAGCTGAATATACGTATACGTATATCTGTTTTGTGACTCGACGAGCTGAAGTCGTTCCAATGATTTTTCGAATGGCCTCCGGTTACGCCATTTAATCACGTACGCAACCAGCACAGCCAGAGCCTCAATACGGAGTAAACGTAGAGAAAAAGATAGGCGTTCGCAATAGACGTAAAGGCATCCGGACGGCGATGCACAACGATGACGCCATATGGGAATTCCAAGATTCTGAAAGCTGCTCGTCATTCGATATAGGAAGACGAGAGTCGGATGAGTTCGGCGGATCTGCCGATTGGGCTTATTATTTTGTTAATTCGATTATTTGAATTTTAAAAGGACTTTGTAGAATTAGGAGCTACCTGTTTTTACCTTTAGTGCCAGTTACCTTCGGTCCACTGATTTATATCTGAACATCGAAGGATTCCTATTGTTCGTGATCCATATATCCTTTTCGAGCCAAGGAACGAATAAAACGCAAGTACGAAAGAGAATATCCTTTTTTTGAATTTCCATCGCGTTCCCTTATTTTTCAATTTTCGTTTTTAGGACCACGTTGCCATTTTGCTTTGTGTTGGGTGGTTGGCTGCGATGTTGGCCATGTCGGTGAAAAGCGGCCAGTTAAAAGTATCAACAATCGAATAACGAAAATTAAAAGTGTCTCCAGCTCCGAATGCTGAGTTTACATGAGTCACCGAGAGCACACATTGATTATCATGAATTTCATTTGCACCAAGTGGATTCCCGGGATAATACGGTCGAAAAGAAGCTAATCGAGTGTGACAAGAATTTCAAAAGTAACCGTTCATAATAGCCATGATCTGTCTCAACCTGGCAAAGCTTTCGGGCCGACGTAATATTCATTGCCAATTACTTCTTCTTTCTAGACCCGTTACCGGGTCAATCGGTCGACTCGTACGAGCTGGGCTTGTAGCAAAATCTAGGCCTATCTTGCTATATGGTGGAATGGTGGTAGCGACCTTGGAAAGGACAAAGAGAATCAAGCCCGGTGAGAGTCAGGGTTTACCCCGTATGATCGACAAAAATTTCATTCGACAAGAAAAATGCGAGGAAGAAGCGGAATTCCCCATTAAAAATTGCGAAATTCGTTACTGTGGCCAGAATTAATGACTCCGGTTCCTACTGGAGAGTCAAGAGTTTCAGAGCGCTGGACCAAGTGGGAGTAATAAAACTCAGAGACAGGAAGGACTCGGAGATTCAGAGAGCAAACATCGAGGATATCAGTAGCCGCGAGGCCAAAGCGACGATTGCTCATGAGAATCTCACGTCCTTTGTAACGTTCTTTCGAAGTCATGGAAATTTCTATGAAAAGGAAATAATCGGAACGCCGACGACACTGCCATCTAGGACTTTCCCGGTGTTTGTGATTTCACAGTTTCCAAGTAACGACAACCGCAACGGGTTAAGAAATTCTAAGAATAGAGGACGGGGTCAGCCTTAAAAATGAAACAGTGCATTCCTCAAAAATTCTTCGCAGCCTCGACTACAATTGCTAGTAGACTAGGCTAGAATTTGTACAGTGAAAAAAAAAAGAGAGTTGCAAACAAACGCGCTAAAAATATAATATGAACTGCGTTAAAATGGTATTCCCCGATATATAAGCGATAGGAGAAAAAAACAATCCGACCGCGCGTCGTTACCGTCGACCCTGACACCAGCATCACATGTTCTCCGCGCATCACGATATTTGGCAATAAGATAGCGCGGTATAACAGAGAAGCAAAGATGCAAAAAGAACTTGAGATAAAGAGAGAGAGAGAGAGAGAGAGAGAGAGAGACTAGCAATCAGACAGTGACCGTGCTGAAAGCTATGTTATGGTAACGGTGCGGCACGGTATGATAAAAGGAGGTATTTCGTCATAGTTTGGGAATCCCCCAGTGCCGCGAGGTTTTACGCTTCCGAGGCTAGTAATGTTTATTAAAAATTCGTATTTCGTAAGCGAGATTCTCTACGCAGCGAAATTAGAAATTAAAATGGCGAGACAATTAGCGCAGGCGAGATGATGCGTGTAAATATTGTGTCGGTAGATACGAAGGCCAGAACCTTCGGGTAATATAATTGGAGCCAACAAAGGCGTCCCTCGTGCTGGCATCAATGTGCGTGGACGATCGCGTGTTTCCGTCCAGCCACACAGCGACTATCTAGTCGTCGAACCACAACCTGGAAAGTCCTCCTTCCCATCCGACACAGTCTTGCGGAATTACCTGGACGGAACGATACATCGGCCATCGAGGTCGCCCTGCCTGATCCGCCCGCCGTTAACATTCAGCAAACTCTGCTCCGCGTCGCTTTCATTAATTTAATTATTTCGAAATTGGTCGAGCGAGTCGGTTAAATTAAAAGATGGTAGATGTAAAGGCTCACCGTCGTAGTTGCGTTGCTCCAGGTTCTGGGGAAGCGCAGGCATTCGTCTATTCGGGATCAGATATTTCCTCTCCGACGTCATAACGGACTTGGTCAGCGCATCGGCGCACAAAATGTCTCCCGTCGCGCAGGCCAAGTGCAGCGCCGTGTTCCCTCGGGAATTACGAAGCGCAGGATTTGCTCCAGCGAGAACGAGGCGCCTCACGATTATCGGTTGGTGCGTCAGAACCGCCAGGTGCAACGGCGACTGACCATCGTCGTTGAGGATGTTCAGGAGGCACGAATGTGGCGCCATCCTTATCAAGCTAAGCGCTGCCTCGAGGAATCCTTGGACGATTGCGATGTGAAGTTGCCTATTGAAATACATAAAAGCACGTTAAATATTTGGATTAGCCGTATAAAGTTCACAGTACTTTGGACCGTGTAGTATAATGCGGGTAATGTACGTGACGTAATCATCTCGAAATTATATAAAGCTCACTGTATACGGATCATCTAATTTCAGTTGAATTTTAATGAACTGACCCAACGAGGTCGTGATATTGTGCTTTATCACGTTTTTATCTGTTTCTACTAGTTTTTCAAATTCGTCGTGTTCGTGTAATGACTTTTCGGAGACTGTATGCGTGCTTCAACTGATATTTCGTGAACGTGTAGGTTATTAGATAACAAACAAACGAAAAGTAGAATAATAAAGAGAAAAACGTATTTAACACACGAGAGTTCAGGAGGAATACCGATTGTTCGAATTAGCCAATCAATGTTACCTATCAATTTCTTTTTTCACACCTACTATGCTCGACACGTTCTGACTCTTACTTTGGGTTTTGCCGACTGTCAGCGTAACCAATCGCCTTAAAACCTATTTGTTATTTCGTTCACCAACCATCAATGTCTCCCTGCTGCTCTACCCACTTTCACTGACACAGTAAACGGTAGTCATTACGTGGGGAATAATTTTTTTAAAATAAAACGGTGACTTACGTGTCCCCGTCATCGTCTTGCATATAGTACAACTCCCATGGCTGTTGCGGAAATTGTTTTGACGTATTTTCCGGATGCTGATCTTGCTGGATATGATGCTTTTGTTGCTGCTGATGCTGACTGGTGTGATGATAATAATGAGGATGATGATGACTAATTTCTTGTTGTAGCTGCTGCTGTTCCTGTTGGAGTTTTGTTTCAGGTAACCGAGTGATTTTCGCCGTTACAGGCGCGAGTTCTAAAGTAGGCTCAAACTGAACCTTGTTATCAAAAGAATTGGTCGCGACTGGCTTAATAGTCAGTTGACCAAGGCTTTCACTGAGTCCCACGTCGACTCCACTGTCAGCTCGCATCGGTTGCGGTGAAACTTGAACTTTCCCAAGGATAGGTGTCCTGAGTTCCGTCTTCTCCAATTCCAAGCTAACTTCCGAACTCACTAAGTTCGCATCCGAGAGGAATCCAGAGTCAACGTGTCCGGAGTCCAACACCCGTTCACACTTCTCCCCGCTATCTACAACATTCCTCTCAATTGATTCTAATGCTGGCTGCCACATCTTCGCTGTCTTTTGGGTACCTGGACACCACTTCTCTAATACGAACAATAATTATTATCTCCGAAAAGATTTTCTCGCGAAGTCATACACTGTGCCGTTTATCACTATATCAGTGTAACCCTGACTGTTTTTCTTCACCAGCACCAGCACTACCGCCTCGTGTACTTTTTTTCCCCGCTATTCCTTTGCCACGTTTACTTCACCTCGATGATTTCGAAGGAATAACACGGTGATCACAAAAAACACCGCCACAGCACGAAGGCGCGCGCGTCCGAGCGCGCACCCGCTATTTCCGGCGGGTAGTACTTATTTTTAACACGTGTTGTTATCGTAAAAGCTTCCACGACAATCAATTAATTATTCGACGATCACGTGAAGACAATTTGCACAAAACTTATGTCAAGAGAACTCGTTAACGTAGCATTCACGTTTACCGGGCTGCTCATGCTAACCGATTGGCTCACTGAGCGGACCTGTAGAGCGTAAAGCGTGCTTTCTCGACCAGTAACATTCGCTTCTAACGATTCTTTCCCAAGCCTATAACTGTTAAGCTTTAGTTAACCTCAACGCCAGGTATACAAATATTCTACCTAATCTACTTCACGGATGACCAAATACATTGAGTAGCTTGAGTGTAGGATTGTAGTATCTCCGTCCGCCTTCCTCGTTCAATTATTTCAATCCCTTCGCGTTCACTCCACTGGTCACTCTCACAAAGCAGTTACTCACTGGCTGTTCGACGAACTGACTATCAGGTAGCAGTGGACCTCAAGAATACCATTTGTAGTTGCCCCTTCTTGGTCACAACTCACGATTATTTATTTGTCTCGGAAAAATTACGTATCCTTCCGTATTACGAGCACGCACAATTGTTTCAGGTTAATATCGGAAGACAATCCCACGTTAAAGAAAGATTTCTCGTTAGTCTGACCTTGATATACGAGGAGAGCCCACAACAACCTGCCTGGCGTTTCAGTATAAACTGACGATGCTTCTACCAGGACCAGCAATAACTTAGTAATGGCTGACCGAGGAACAGTGGCGCCTCTAGCGGCAACAAATGAACAAACTCGTATAAGGGAAAACCCCATCTACCAACATCCCAGGTCAACCGGCCAATCAGCCAGGCTTCTCCGTTAGCATTTCTTAACATCACTGGCCTAACATCGGGCCTATAGCGATTATATTATACACTAAAATGAAATTCTTGGCTACCTAATCCTCTTACGATCGACCCTGCCGTAAACCTTTATTTCTTTCTCTCTTCTCGTACATCCTACCGAGCACTACCATGGAAATTTGCTCAATCTTTGACTATAACAGAAATCAGTATCCAATAATAAGTATACTAATGGTAAGTTCATATACAAACTTATGATATTTATTTCCGCGTTCTTCCTTCTCTCCAGCATTTAACAAATTCCTATTGTCTATTCCTTTTATTTGTATTTTCTGTCTTGTGTCACGCAAGGAAATTTCCGCGATAACAATATATCTAGATACCTGATTATATCTGTGTACAATAACTTCCCCTCGCGTTTTAATGCACTTTACTCTCAGAATTATCCAGTTGACTGGACTTCCTTGTTAATGATAAGTATCCAATTAGCTTGACACCGTCCGGCACCGCTACTCGACAATAAAGCATCTGCCATACGCGAAGGTGCAGGATGATTGCGTGTCTTGTCGCTTTCATCAGCTATATGTAAATTGTGCGAAACGGTAAAAATACTTACCGCTGCGATAAGTAATAACTACCTGAGTATTAATTTGAGAAAGGAGCTGACTAATGTCCGACAAAGAGAAACAATAGGCAAAGTTGATGTATCTGCACTTTGGATTTCTGACCTCCATAACAGACATACAATGACAGTTTGAAGTGACGATTACTCTTTGGAAATTCCAAAAGGATTATTGTATTGCTGTTCGGGTTTTGAGAGTGATATCGCGTCTTATCTTTTAGAGCAATATTATGAAACTTAACGAGGTAACAAAGTATTTCCCAGACAGGAAAGGATACTCGTAAGTAGTTAAGATTTTATGACTGGTATTTCCGACGATATTTACGATACCGATGTAAAAGTCCATAGAAATTTACCTTTACTGCTCCATACCCGAGAACTCATAGGAAACATTTCTCAATCGTCGACCATCGCGGTCAACGCGATCTTTGTTTCCCAGGTATTTTACTGTCTCTCTTTATTTGGTCTCTTTTGACAAACCCTGGGAAGACCCATCGGGGTGGTTTTTCCCCAATTTCTCCTCCTCGGCTTCTGCCGATTACGTAGACCCGTCGATTACCCTTTAACTACATATTTAGAAAATATAAATTGGACGTTATCGCTATCAGTGATCGATATCATGATATTTACAGTGTTCGATAGTATGTGATTCTAAAAGAAATTTTTTGATTTTGTAGAACAATTAAATGATAATAAATAAATAAATACTTAGAAATGGGAGATACGTCAATAAAGTCCTTTAATAAATTTCCAAACTCTTATACTCTCACGAATTCAATAGCATCGAGTTCTCCGTGTCTACGATGCATTATGTATCTTGTATGAGTTATGTGGGGAAAACCAATGTGAGATATCTGTGCAAAATACATTATCTCGGAATTATCACGTGCAGGGGATCAGTCGAGACTTTGCAAGTAGATTCTGCTGACATTGCTCCCGCTTGACACACGTGTCCCACTAATAGTAATATATACAGGTACATAGATGTGCGGAATTCCCAAGAAATTTCTGTCGTAAATATCTGGAACGAATGGCTCGAGGTTGCGTCCAGATCAATCAGATCTGATTTCAAACGATTAATAGAAAAGTTTCTAACGTTACGGTCGAACAAAGATTGATAACGTATGACAGACTTCTTATTTATAAGTACCTGGGCTTTTATACTTGAATCGTTCCTAATACGTTATCATACGTATATTCGATGATGGTTTGGCGCGACATAATTTTTTGTGGGAAAGTACAATGACTCAATGATAATCATGATGGCAGTGCTGGCTGCGAACTGGTGCCTGTTATGCGGTAATGCTGCCGGATATTGGCTGCCAGGACCCAAAAGTATCAACCAAGTTTTTAGGAATTACCCACAGGATGCATCACGGTGGCCGCAATGTTGGAAGACAAAAATATTTCAAGGAAAAAAAAGGATTAAAAAGGAAAGGGACTCGTGGTTTACACATTGTGGAAGAATCTTATATATTACAGAGAATCTAAATGGAACTTACCGAGCCTTAAAAGGGCTCCTCCGAAAATTCGCGTTAGCACAGAGAAAAGCATTTCCACAAACTAATTGAACACGCGCGAAACACTGAGTGAAGCGAAACTCATAACTCTGGATAAGACTGTGAGAAACATCTCAATAGATAATATGCGAACGGTTTCCCTTTCTAAGAGCAAATGCATCGCTCCGTAAGTTGCACGGTAGAATATTGCTGTAGCGGACGGTGCTCCTAGGAAATCCCTGTTGCTTTGGCACTCGGTGAAGTTGTGGCTTCAAAGCCGTACGGGAAATACCTAATGAAGCAGTCGATATGCGGGGTCTCGAATTTTAAACGAGCTCCTGACGAACGGCCCTGAAGTAAGGAGCAAGAGGCGAAGGCCCTTTGTCAATGTTATTCGCGTTCATTTTATACACCGAGGTAATAAAGGAAATAATCGGGACGATACTTGCAAGGAGAGAAACGAGAGGCGATCGATCACAAACGAAGAGTCACAAAGATCTGCACGCAGAAAGCGACTCCCTCTTGGTCTTTTCTTTCGCGATGCCGCGTACGGTTGACTGTCAATGAACGGGGCGAGAGAAGGATGCAGCCATCTTAAAGAGACATAGAACTTTTATTTGGTTATACCGAGAGAAAGCGTTTAGGCTCGGATTCCTTGAAGTGGGGGTGCCAGGATTCACGCGGTTATGTCGTCACGTGCTCAAGAATACCTTGTCTCACTAGCTGCTCACATTCGCTTCTTGGCAGTAAATGATATGTATTTTTCTTTAGCTGCACAGACTCCCCGTCGCCGAATTCGAACTTGCCGTAGTCAGCTATGCACTTGACCTGAAATTGTACGTGACGGGCAATAGTCATAATAGACGTCATATGCTAATACCAAATGTCAAAGTTGTCAAAAGCAACCTTGAATATTTAAATATCCTCGTATAAATCTTCCGGAGGAAGGACGCGATGATAATAATCTTGTTATATGTCATTTTAAAATGTCAGCAAAAAATTTACTTTACCTCTATAAAGAGAGACTTGGGAGGCGCAAGGTCCGAAGTAAGATTTAAACCGTGGTTATCGCCTATGGACCTCATGTACGTCGCCAGACACTTGTTGTATGACTCGAACCATTGGACTTCCGGTTTTGACAATGAGGCTGTGATTTCCGGCGGCAGAATGCTACCAAATTCCCATCGCATCTGTCTAATTCTTCGTAGACGATTGTAAAGATACGCAAGGATACACCGTTTATTCCTGGTGAGTACAGCGTGTCGAACCGTTATCGACAAATAAGTTTCGAGATCGTCGGGCCTCGTGTCCCTGCAAATCAATTTTCATGAAAGTTCGAACATTCTGTCATTAACTCGGCGCTAGTCTCATGGTATAATTAAATATCCCAATTAGAATTTTTGTCTTCCATTTCTCAATAAATGTAAATATATTTCTAGTCTTTTTATCATAACTTAAGCCAAGTTCATACTATCCATTTATTATGTCGTCCTTTGCTCGACACGGTATTATAATCTGTCTCGATACTTTAGTGATATGCAAAATAGGACACTGGGCTAATTTATTACCCCAGGGTAGCCAGCGCCGGGTTAAATATATATAATTGTTGATATAAACAGCCTAGGAGCTACTTTTAAAACAATTTAGCATTCATGCTGTTGGATTCTGACCAAAGCAGAAGCCTTAATAATAATTCATCGATAAAAACCTCGGATCCCATCGACGCCATTACCCATAAAAAAGGGCCTTTTTTAAGAATAGCTCCTGGGCAACATATATAATGGGACGATAACTTTAAATACGCACGCGTCAATCCTATTATCGTTGTACAATCTGTGCATCTCTTCGAGTATTTCAATAAGTAATTCCTCCTGTAAATGGTAACGATGTTAATTATCATATTGGATAAATACAAAATATTTGTTTAGGCGCAAGGTTATAATTTGGTAGCACTTACATTAAAAGGCGGAATGCTGTCGAGTGACTGGTCGAGCTCTTTAACGAGTTCCACGCCTCTTCTACCGAACATCTTTTATGTTTTTTAATCTGATTCCAACGATAATTATAAAGAAGACACAGAAATACACTTCGCTCTGATTGTCCTCTAATATTGCCGGCAAAATAGTCTGTTTTATTTCACAGCACGTAACCTAAGCCTTGACAGCCAATAGTAAATCGGAATTAGCTTCGCCATTAAACGGAATGTCGTTGGTAAGCCTGGTTCTCTTACTGTGCTCGATTTCTGTATCGACACATTTGTAACCTCACTGTGAGGTTATGAAGAAGTTGATTTTGGTTTTACAGAACAATGTCGTTGATTCTTCGAAATATTGTCGGAAAGTTCCATGGGTGTCCATGTCGCCTGGCAAAGTTCAGTACAGCGGTTGAAAGTCAATCACCAGAAAATCAGAAAGTGACACCGATCATCTCAAAGAGAAGCTACATAGATGAGGACCGGTTATATTTGAAACATCGAGAGGTTTGGTTGGAGAATCTTGACACAATTGATGCAAAGAAATTAGGTTTGGTTTATCTTCATCCTGAAGTTTATGGGGCACAGCCTCGTATAGATATTATTCATGAGAATGCCAGGTGGCAGCGCATGTACCGTTATGTTGTAAGTAAAGAATAGTTCAAATCTATTGCTTTATTTTGGTAAAGATGTTTATTATACGGTTCTTGTAGTGCTATGACCATGCGAAAACTCGTGCTGAACTAAAGGGAGGTGGCCGCAAGCCTTGGCCACAGAAAGGAACAGGGCGAGCTCGTCATGGAAGTATAAGGTCTCCTCTATGGAAAGGAGGTGGCATTGCTCATGGGCCTCGCTCGCCTACACCTCATTTTTACATGCTTCCGTTTTATACTCGTGTTGCTGGTCTTGCTTCAACTCTTTCTGTCAAGCTAGCACAGGACGACCTGCATTTGGTTAATGAACTTGAAATTCCAACGGATGATCCTGCTTATATTAATGATTTAATTGATGCCAGAAATTGGGGTCCAGCTGTTCTGTTTGTTGACGATTATGACATCATGCCAAAAAACATAACTATGGCCACGGATACAATTAAACACGTAAATTTAATGCCTGTATATGGTATGTACCTAAAATTTATAGAACTCTAATTGACCTATCAGTCATAATTGTATAATTATCTGTTCATTTGTATGTTCTTACTTTGCAGGCTTGAACGTTTTCAGTATGCTGAAACATCAGACTTTGGTTTTGACTGAACGTGCTGCAAAGGCAATAGAAGATAAATTAGTGTTCCACATGAATAGAACAGATGCTACTAGAGCTGGAAAAAAATTCCGACTCAATCAACATTAGGAAACATATGTAATGGTTGTTACATTATAAATCAATCGAATAAAGAAACTTAGTATGAAAAAATATTTTATTAAAATATCTTGATGTCCACAATAGTATGAGCAAGTCAATGAAACTATCATCTTTTTCTTGATGTCAAGCTTCCAGAGGATTTTTGTGGAATGGGCTGAAATTTATAACAAAAGAATTACAAATATTGTACATTGTTAAACTCCTCATTCTTATACAATATAGTCTTACTCGAGGATGTGGATCCGAGCCAAGCATTTTCTCACGAATTGCCCATCGGACAGCTGAATGATGCTCTTCTCCAGGTAGTGCTAATTGCTTCCACTCATGTTGATACTTTTGGTAAAGACTAACAGGGTCTGAGTGAGCCCTAATCGTAGATTTCTGACTATCTGGCTGTAGTCGCCAAGGCCTTATAACTAGAAACGAATAATAGTACCATTAAGTTTAAACTGTATTAATTAATATCATAATTGCTTAATAGGTACTTATTCAAAACTCACATGACTTATGTTGAGTTCTCGAAGAATTCTTTGATGGTGGTCGAATTGATGGTAAATGACTCACAGCAGCTGAATCAGATACGGCACTTCTCGATCGAAGATGTTTTGGTTGTTTCGACAATTCTGGAGCACTGGTAGGTCTTTTGTGAATTTCTTCCTTGCTTGATTCCTTTGCATCATACGCATGTCTTGCACTCCGCTGTTTATACAGATCTGAGGAGGTCCATTGCACATTATCAGATGGTAGATTCTTAAGATGAGATTTGCATCGGCTTCTTGAACGTTCAGCCCGCTGCTTTGATTTTTCTAACCACTGTGGTGAAGTATTAGCACTGTCAGTTACTACTGCTTCTTTCTTATGAGTATCTTCTTTTATATGAGGTTCGTGTAATTCACCTAATGTGTACTTTTGTGTCCTCTCTGCAGTTTTATAAAGTTCTTTTTCTTCAGGTTCACTACGTACTTTAATCTTGATCTTGGTGGTATCTTCGTATGCTGATGATTTTGAAGGTTTCAGAATGCTTTCGCCAAAGGCATATCCTGCTTCTCTTGCTTCTTTGTTTAGTATTTCTCTATACAATTTTTGTTGTTTGCTTAATATTTTTCTTTTTGTCTCCTCCTTCCATTGTTGACGTTCTCGCTCTTTTATTTTTCTGTAGAGCTTTAAATCTTGTAAAACATAAGTTAATTTTGAGAATATAATATAGTAGATTAGTATGAAGCAAATGAATATGACTAAACAGTCCAGTTAGGTAAAAGAAAAACAGGTATTACCTTTCATAAAAGCTTTGAGCTGCGGAGCCGTAATTCCCACAAACCCCAATGAATTCAGGAGGCTAAGAACTTCTCGTGGGTCGTCCCTGATTTCCGTCATTTTTCCAATATTCCTTAGAATTATGATTTTCAATAATTCCCAAACAGAACACCATAGATCAACTTACAACGTTTAAATACAAAATCAGATCTGATGCTCCAAACGGGTACTGCCTATCACTTGTGTCAGTTATTTTGAAATTGAAAACCATAATCTAAATTAATAAAGAAATGAAAATCTATATGACAAAACTAACCCCACGTATTTCACATCTCTGTATTTCCTGCAGCAGAATCGTCCAGGGCACGGTCAACTCGACAACCACGGGATACGCGTTATCGACGGAGACGATGATCACAAAATCCTACTCCTAAATTCGCCGCTACGATTTAGCGCCATGCTTTTGGTATCGCCTGGTATCGCCTTAAACCGTAGCGTTGTGCATCTCCCTGTTCATCTCTGCTGTTCTGTAAAATCAAGCGAGTCTAGTTATTAACTGCTCATAGGTGAATTAATGCCACGAGAGGAATGTCGTTTGCTCATGGGAAAATATAAGAAAACATTGAAAAGAAAAATGTCTAAACATCCACAGCCGATTTTAGTAAAAGCTGACAGTGCGTCAAAAACATCTATTATTCACATTTGCAAAAACGAGGTATTTTTTATTTGGAAATTTTACATCATAAAAAGGATACGAAGCAAGTTGCTTATACGCGTTTCTTTCGTTTGTTCAACAGTTTAAAGTAGGAAGAGCGCGGGGAAATGACAAGATAATAACAGATATTTTAGTGTCACGGAAGCACTGTGTGTTTAAACGTACAGATGTTGGGAAATGGACTATTACTGACACAAGCTCTAGTTGTACTATGGTCAATGGTACTCCTATTCCACGCAATGTGCCACAAGCAATTAAGGTGGGAGATATCATACAGTTTAGTCTATCTAAGGCACATAGATATATTTATACCTTCCCTACTGAGGATAATCAACTAAGTAAAACAAAGCCACCAGAGCTACCAGAGAAACTGGATACGACAAGGCTCTGTAATACTCTAGAAAAAGAGACAAGCCGTCCGCAAGAGTTAGATGTCACAGACAACAAACGAGGGAACGCTTTTGATAAAGTTAACGATATAATGGAGGCAGAACTTACATGCAGCGTCTGTTCTGAATTATTTGTAAGAGCCACGACATTAAATTGTATGCATACTTTTTGTCAAAGCTGCATAGAAGCTTGGAAAAAGAAAAGCAATGAATGTCCTGTATGTAGAACACCAGTAACATCTATGATTCGCTCTTTAGTTTTAGATAATTTTATTGATAAAATGATGAACAGTGTTTTAACGCCGTACGAAACTCAAAAGAAACAAGGTACTTAAGGACTTTCAATTAAAAAAAAGGATCTAATTTATTTGTGACCTGAGAATTTAAAATTATTTTGGAAATATGTTTAGCAATTAAAAAGAAAATGAATATTAACAGAATCGAATATGACATAAAATTATTTATGTTAAAATATAATTTCATATAATAAAGTGTGACTACACAGTCTAATAAAAACAATGTTATCCTTTAGTAAATTCAATTATTTAATTAAAACATGCATATGTAATCGTATTCGATATATCTATGCATATACCCACAAATGTCGGTAGTTGCCGTGCTGTTGAAAAGATGTCTCCAGTAGTCATCGATTGTTCGAATTTCCATGTTACGGCAATTTCTAGAACTAAATTAACTGCATTTAACCAAATAGATTAAAGACTCAAAGAAAAAGAAGCATCCATAAGAATCAGTAAGAAGTCTATAATTATTCTGAATCGTTCCCTAAAATGATAACATTACAATAAGGAAAATCGAAGTTCAGGAAGTGGAAGTCTGTTCGTCGAGCTCTTTCGCGTCGCTTGCACGATCAGTCGCTCTGTTGAGAACGCGGCGCCACTGAAGGCTCACGATACGGAACGTCATGTAAATGGCAAGGTACGTAGGACGACGACGACGACGACGAGGACGACACCAGGAGAGGAAATAAAATTGTTCTGCTCGAAGGAGCAGCAGGTCGATCCGTCGGCAAAACTAACTGTAAACGTCGTTAATTTGCGTTCGTTAAGACAGTTGCGTTTTCACAGTGGAAAACGATACGTCCTTGGAGGATGGCGACTTGACCCCGTGAAGAATGGAACACTGTGCGTCTGAACGGTACGTATCTTCGCATACATACGTCGCCTTCATCGCATTTGCCAATTATGAAACTGTCGCTCGTGTCTAACTATACAATACCGAAACGCTGTCGCTCCATTAACCACTGTTCGTCTTTTACTAATTTCTTAACTGTTACCAAAGATAATCCGACCTCACTTTGTCCTCTTTCACAATAAAAATTATCCACGTTCTTGCTATAATAAAAGTTAATTTTTTTCTTTGTTTTATATCCTATTTTACTCTCTCACGGTTCAAGAACTTAGCGTTTGTAATAAAAATTTGTGAAATTTTTAAATCATATCGTGTGATGTCGTGTATGTATTGAATACGTGAGTTTGGATGAGTTTCTAATGATTCATAGGATTTTATCAATGTGCACAGAACTACTAGTCATTTTATGTCTTTATTATGTTGCAGATTAGCGGTTTAGGGAATTTGAATGGTGCTAGAATAAATACAAGGTAAGACTGGCTTATTTTTCTTTGTCTCTTATTTGGCATATACTTGTAACTGTATGTACATGTTATCAATAAGAACATTGTACGTTAGGTTAAGGTGGGATCTGTTTGCTTAGTCTACAGAAAGTTACCAATTCTTTTGTTTTACATCAAGATGGCAGAAGTAGATCCAGACACTCTATTAGAATGGCTGAGTATGGGCCAAGGAGACGAAAGAGACATGCAGTTAATAGCATTGGAACAGCTATGCATGTTGCTACTTATGTCCGATAATGTTGACCGCTGTTTCGAATGGTATGTAATATGTTCCGATATATCAACTTAACTTATCGGAACTAATTAGTATAATTGAAATATTTTATATTTAGCTGTCCACCACGCACGTTCCTACCTGCTCTCTGTCGTATCTTCTTGGATGAGCTTGCACCTGATAGCGTCTTAGAAGTGACAGCCAGAGCGATAACATATTACTTAGATGTATCAGCAGAATGCACAAGACGGGTTGTGGCCATGGAAGGTGCTGTCAAAGCCATTTGTGGTCGACTGTCAGGCGCAGGTTTAGGGTCTAGAGCTAGCAGAGATTTAGCAGAACAATGTATCAAGGTGAAAACAAAGTCCAAGGTTGATAAATGTGAAAGTAGATTCCAATATTATGCATAATCAACTTCTGTTCAGGTACTTGAGCTTGTTTGCGCAAGAGAAGCAGGTGCCGTATTTGAAGCAGGTGGCCTCCCATGTGCTTTGTGTTTTATTCGAGAACATGGAGCCCGTGTACATCGTGATACTCTACATTCGGCCATGGCTGTGGTTTCGCGATTATGTGGCAAAGTCGAACCTCAGGATAAAGCATTACCAGATTGCGTTGAAGCCTTGTCAACTTTACTCAGACACGAAGATGCTCATGTAGCAGATGGTGCTCTTCGATGCTTCGCTTCTTTAGCTGACAGATTCTCCAGGAGGGGAATAGATCCAGCTCCGCTAGCCTCTAATGGACTTGTCTCTGAACTCCTGTACAGGTAATAAATTCAATAATGAATCGAGCCTTAATTCCCAATTTATATGTTACTATATTAAGATTTATCTTTGTCTAGGTTGTCAAACGCCGCAGGACCTGGTACCTCTGTAGCAGCCAGTTCCGGAAACCCCAAAACTCCTCCGCCGTCGAGTGCTTCGACGACACCGGCACCCGAGCCAAAGTCTTGCGCCTCCGTATCGACCATCATAAGCCTCCTCTCAACATTATGCCGAGGCTCACCATCCATAACCCATGACCTTCTACGTTCAGAATTACCAGACGCGATCGAGAAGGCTCTCAAGGGCGATGAGAGATGCTGCTTGGACTCGATGAGGCTGGTGGATTTACTTTTGGTTTTACTATTCGAAGGAAGATCTGCTCTTGGTCGCAGCGTCGCAGGAGGTCCCTCCGGTGGACCTCTGTTACCAAGACTCAGACGGTTAGACAGCGCTGGCGAGAAGTCCCACAGACAACTCATTGATTGTATCCGCTCAAAAGATACCGATGCGCTGATCGAAGCTATTGATTCTGGTGGGATCGAAGTCAATTTTATGGACGACGTTGGTCAGACGCTGCTTAACTGGGCCTCCGCTTTTGGCACCCAGGAGATGGTCGAGTTTTTGTGTGATCGGGGGGCTGACGTCAACAAAGGTCAACGGTCATCGAGTCTTCATTACGCCGCGTGTTTCGGTAGACCAGCTATTGCCAAAGTATTATTAAGACATGGAGCCAATCCCGACCTCAGAGACGAGGACGGAAAGACCCCTCTGGACAAAGCTAGGGAACGCGTCGACGAGGGTCACAGGGAAGTAGCAGCTATCCTTCAATCTCCTGGTGAATGGATGTTACCGTCTAATCAAGAACACAGGAAACCAGAAACCGAAGTTGAAGAATTCACCGAACCTAAGGGCGATCCTGAAATGGCTCCCGTTTATCTCAAGAGACTATTACCCGTTTTCTGTGCTACATTTCAATCCACCATGCTACCGAGCGTAAGAAAAGCCAGTTTAAGTCTGATCAGGAAGATGGTCCATTACATTCAACCAGAACTGCTCGTCGAAGCTTGTAGCGCAGACGGAACCGCTGGCTGTGGAGCAACCCTCGTGGAAGTAATCGCCAACGTATTAGACAACGAGGTAAGTCCTTAACCTCAAATTTATAATGTTATCTTCTACCCTAAAATCTCAAGGGGATTCGACAGGGCAGTAAGGCTATTGTCAGTAGGTAGGCAGATTTATTGGATGTTCAAGCAAAAACGCAGATCAGGATAGGCGACAGACAAGCAGGCAGACAGTCAGACAGAGAAATTACGAAGAGAGCAGAAATAGAGGAGAAAATTGCTCACTACTCAGTTGAGATTTTTCACAGGACGTTGACAGAGAGGCGCCACCACCACCTCCGCCTCTCAAGTCGATCGTTGGCCCCAAATTGCCCCGTCTCTCGTCGCGCAAGCCTTCCGGTTCCCAGAACTACATTCTCAATAAGTCGGTAACGTCACTATTTTATTCTATTGCACTTTTAGAAAAATATCTTTTTGACCCTCATTAAATGTTGCGCTCGCGCGACATTCGAACCCCTGTGAGTCGTTTAATCTCAACATCAGGACATTAGCTCCGCTACTAATACGAAAGTCCCCAGCGTGCATTTTAACAAACTTAATCCACGGTCATGGACGTCGATCTATTGAAATCGTACGGTCGATCGATATCCTTCGTGTGGCCATTGTACTTGTAAATGAGTATGCGCCAGCAAGTAAAATGGAGAATTTGCAAAGCTAGCATGCAGCAAGCATGCATGATACGCGCACGCAAGCGAATAAGCACGTTCGATAAGTTCCTTCCTTTCGTCTTGTAATTCCAATGGAATAATAACCTTGAGAATTTCGAAGGAGGAGACAGAGAGTAAGCACCGAGTGAATCGGAAGCTCAGGATCTTCTTCGTCATAAAACTCAGGATTTTCTCCAGGCTTTTATAGACTGTCTGCCTGCTATTACAACGGTCGTACTAACGGTACAAGCACGTTGCCCTAATACTTTTGACAGAAGGAGGGTAATAGAATCTGGCACTCGGTGAACAAGGTCGCTTAATGTATATACGATCCTATTGGAAAAAGTCCCTTTAAGTATTTTACTAAAAAGGTGCAGCAGTCAGGAAAAATAATAATCACGCTACATTATTCATGAGGTCAATAATTTTTTAACTAGTAAACGTAACACAACTCCCTCTTGTCCGTTGAAGCAAATTTGATCGTGTTTCTTTTTAGGAATTTAGAGTGAAGTGTGACATTGAATTTTCGAAAGTTTTTTCCTGAACGTGAGTAAATTTTCAAAAAAATGTATATTATAAAGTATATATATGATCAACAGGAGGACGAGGACGGGCACTTGGTGGTACTGCAAATGATCCAGGATCTTATGGTGAAAGGGAAGGAAGAGTTTCTGGAGCACTTTGCTCGTCTCGGTGTCTTCTCTAAGGTGGCCGCCCTGGCGGGACCTCAAGAAGCAGCTCCGGAACCAGAGTCCGAGCCAAATCAATCCGGGGAGGAACAGAGGCTGGAGGACGCCCGTGAATTACTCGTGGGTCGTGCCTATCACTGGCGCGATTGGTGCATCTGTCGAGGACGCGACTGTTTGTACGTTTGGTCTGACGCCGCTGCTTTAGAATTGTCAAATGGAAGTAATGGCTGGTTTAGGTTTATCCTCGATGGCAAACTGGCAACAATGTATTCCAGTGGAAGTCCTGAGGGTGGAACCGACACGAGTGGTAAGCCTAATTGGCTTCTTAACAAAATCGCATCACTAGGTCGCTCTTAATGATCTTTCCATTTCACATTATGCATCGTTAGAACGATTCTTATCGTATTTACGTTAATTCAAATTTCTCATTACACAGCATATTGTGATTAACTTTAGCTTAGCTAATAGCTTAGAGAGTAACTGGTTTTTACTAACTGCCTACAGGAAAGGGGAGGAACACTGAGTCGCTCACTACGGAAGGTAGGTACATCCGTAATAACAACAGTCTATCATAGCGGACGAGTCTTAATACCTTTTTTAATTGAAATTTTTAAAACTATTTTCATAATACTTTGATACTCGGCTATCATCTAAATTTGGCATTCGTTCGCCTCGTTCGTCACTCTCATGTTGTGTGTCCATTAACACCGTAGACAAGCTTCTGATACCGAATGGAGGAATTACTGGAGGCTCTTGATTTCAGAAAATCGTGGTGAATTTTTGGAAAAGTTACAAAGAGCTCGCGGTCAGGTGAAACCGAATTCCGTGAGCCAACCGATATTATCAAGACCGGGAACTACGAGGCTCGTTGTCGGTAATTGGGCACTTTCCAGTCGCAAAGAGAGCGAACTTTCTATTCATAACAGCGACGGTCAGCAACAGGCTACAATCCTGAGGGAAGACTTGCCAGGATTTATTTTTGAATCTAATCGGGGCACCAAGCACTCCTTTACTGCGGAAACGAGTCTAGGTACTTATATGCCTACGAAGAGTAGCTTCGTGAAAGTCCACAAGAAAAATTCCTCCTGCAACTCGTCGTTCTTAACTTCAGGTCCGGAATTCGCTGCCGGTTGGGCAGGCAAACGCGGCAAGAGACTGCGATCCAAAATGGAAGCTATTAAGCAGAAAGTTAAGACTCAGGCGCAGGAAATCTACGAGAGATACTTCAAGGCCGCCCAAGCGCAACCTCGCGGCGTTGTTGCCAAACTGGGGGCCATCGTCAGTCAGATAGAAAAGGCATGTCAGAAGCAACAGTCCGGTAACCGGGAATGGCGAAATGTTCTGCAAAATGCTCTCGAAGAGCTTAAGATCTTATTGAACGAGGAAGGAAGAGTCTCAGCCTACGAATTGCATTCGAGCGGTCTTGTCCAGACGTTGCTGGCTTTACTCGCTGCGCCTCCTGGACCTCAGCCGCCGTCCTTGAGAGCGACGAAACTTCGTTTGCAACGGATTGCCCTATTCAAGAATTCCTTTCAAATGAATGATACCAACGAACAAAATTCAGCCAAGATATTGGTCAATAAGTTGGTATCTGTACTAGAATCTATAGAGAAACTACCAGTTTATTTGTACGACACGCCTGGATCCGGTTACGGCTTACAAGTGCGTTTTCCGAATATTATTTCTTCAAGCATTTGCTTACTGGCCACTTTAATAGACTCAAACGATTTTTCTTTAAATATAGATCTTGACCAGAAGATTAAGGTTTCGCTTGGAAAAGGCAGCCGGCGAGAGCGCTCTGATCGATAGATCCGGTCGAAGCCTCAAAATGGAGCCTCTTAGTACAATACAACAGCTGGAAAATCATTTATTAAAGATGGTAGCAAAACAGTGGCACGATCACGATAGATCCACATTTACCTTTGTTAAGAAATTGAAGGAAGGCAACAAATTAACGTTCAAATATCAGCACGATTTTGATGAGAACGGAGTACTCTATTGGATTGGTACAAACGCGAAGTGAGTTTTCTCATTAAAATACGATACGTCTTCTTCTAGAAATAAAAAACAATGAAATTTCTTTTTCTCACTTTAGAACGAGCACTGAGTGGGTTAATCCTGGACAATATGGTTTGGTTGTCGTTACGTCGAGCGAAGGAAGGAATTTACCATACGGTCATCTAGAAGATATTCTTAGTCGAGATCCGTCAGCCCTCAATTGCCACACTAACGATGACAAAAGAGCATGGTTCTCCATAGACTTAGGAGTCTGGCTGATTCCAAGTGCGTACACACTGCGACATGCCAGAGGATACGGAAGAAGCGCCCTCAGAAATTGGATGTTTCAGGTAAATTAAATAACCGACCGTTGTCCACGTGTAAATCTGCGACAGAAAGATCTGACAGTTTTTACGTCAACCTTTGTTTCAGGCCTCGAAGGACGGTGTAAATTGGACGACCTTGTATGCACACGTAGACGACGGTTCGTTAAATGAGCCAGGTAGCACGGCGACGTGGACACTGGAACCACCCAGCGACGAACCTCAAGGCTGGCGTCACTTGCGTCTTCAGCAAACTGGAAAAAATGCCTCCGGGCAAACTCACTATCTCTCGGTTTCTGGTTTCGAAGTGTACGGTGAAGTGACAGGAGTGTGCGAAGATCTGGGACGCGCTGCCAGGGAAGCTGAAGCTGGAGTAAGAAGACAGAGAAGACTGATCAGGACTCAAGTGCTTCGACACTTGGTCGCGGGTGCAAGAGTTGCCAGAGGACTGGACTGGAAGTGGAGAGATCAGGATGGTGTTCCTCCTGGCGAAGGCACCGTTACCGGGGAGTTACACAATGGTTGGATAGATGTGACCTGGGACCATGGTGGATCGAATTCCTATAGAATGGGCGCCGAAGGCAAATACGACCTGAGGCTAATCGGCACGACAGGAACGCTTGAGAATGAAAGTGCATCCAAGAACAAGAACAGCACGGGTGTCCTTACGGGCAGGAAGTCGAGTAGTACTCCAAGCTTACCAGACTGCACGGATACGGGTATGCGAAGTTCAGTAGCTTCTACTGATCAGGCAGCAAGTGCGGATAACCTGGCAACCAAGGTGAGAAATATTTTATTAGGACAGACTTCAGCGTCTCTCTCTCTTCTATCCACTAGAACTTAGCGCAAGGAACCTATTCCTAAATGTTAATTGGCCATACAGCAAGCTGCGGAATCGATAGCGGAAAGTGTTCTTTCGGTGGCACGTGCCGAAGCGGTAGTCGCGGTAACTGGGGAAGGTGCAGCCAGCGCTACCGGAGAACTTTCAGTCGTTTTACATCCTCGACCCGATACCGCCGTCACCAGTGACTTGGCAACCATCGTCGAGAGCCTTGCTCTGAATACGGATTGTCCTGCCAATAGCAACAGCAACCGCGCATCGAGCAGCTCGAAACCACTTTTTGCTACCGTTCGCGGAAACAAGGTAAGCACGTCTTCCTCGGAGACAAGAAGGAGTCGAGGTGGATTCACGGAGTTTGATATTTTACGACTGATGAGATTAAAATTTTCAGCCTGCAGGTGGTCTTCTGAGTTTGGAGGCTGCAGAGGTTTTGGACCGCGTGCGAGAGGGTGCCGACAGGTTGCGTAATAACACTAACAGTTTCTTGAGCGGGGAATTAGTGGGTTTGGTTCCTGTTAGGATCAGCGTTTCCGGTGAAACCGACGAAAGTTCTCTCAGGATCAGACCAGTACCAAGACACACTGGAATCGCAGATGGTACGTTCCTCCACATACTCTATCACTTTCCCCCTTTTATCAATTTTATAACATGTCCTATAACTTCCGGTAGACAAGAGAATCGCCAAAGAACGCGTCTCTGACTGAAAGTATAACGTGTGTGGTTTATTAACGTGCGATTGAAGTAATCCGTATCTCATCAGCGCTCATTATCATTAAATCGCCAATGTGCGATTGACAAGTGAATTCTTTTCCAACCTGACCCAACCTCCACGTCCTACCCGGCACCGATGTAAACGTTGACGAACCTCAAAGTCTTTTCGATCGAACTAGGCACGAAAGAGTGTAGTCGGGACAAAGAAGCTAGCTCATCCTCGCAGAGCGCCACAGGAGGCTGTCCCGTTGTGGTTACCAATCCTATGTCCGTGTCTGTGCCCAATCTCGCTTGTACCGATGCTAACAATACCCTGGAACCGGCAGCCGCTACTGGCTTACTGGAAACTTTTGCTGCGATGGCTAGAAGACGAACGTTAGGTTAGTCCTTGAGCAGTCTACCTCTAGCGTGCAAGACCGAGCGATCCTCGCAGTGGTTCGCGATTACCTTGACGAGCGAGCGAGTGAGTGCCAGCCGCACGCTATCACGTTCGGCGGTTCCTCGCGCATTGGCCTCGTCCAGGATTTTCAGCTTTATCCAGGAACACGATGCTTTCAGGTCCGGCCGGTGGCCAACACATAGCACCCAATGCCAATTCGAGCTCGAATCCTCGTGGACCTAACTCTGTCTCGAGTCTAGTCAGGTTGGCTCTCGGCTCCAACTTCCCTGGTGGATTACTCAGCACCGCGCAGAGTTATCCCAGCTTAACCAGTAGCGGCCAAGTCGCCGGCAGTGGAGTCACCACGACTACCGGTCCAGGACTTGGACAGGCACTTACCATGTCTCTTACGAGCACAAGCAGCGACAGCGAACAGGTGAGAAATCGTTGAACTATTTTAATAGATTGCACGCGCGTCGATCCTCCGAGCAAATCTTCGTCGTCGTCGTCCAGCCAAGAGGAAAGATCGGAGACAAAGTGGTATCGGGGCTTCCTTTTAATACAATATGAAGTTGTGGCTGCAGGTTAGTCTCGAGGACTTCTTGGAGTCCTGTGGTGGCGTTCCTGGATCTAGTGTCGGCGGTGGTCGAGGTGCTGGCGGTCCAACTCTTCTCACTGAGCTGGAAGACGACGAAGATAGCGTTCTAGCCGAAGAGGACGATGACAACGAGGAGAACGACCAGGATGTATGTTTTCGCATACCCTTTTCTCCCCGCAAGACTCTTATTTATTATATAATATATATTGTGTAATGTCAGGATGACGATGAAGAGAACGAGGAAGAAGGCGAGTACGAGGAAGTGATGGTAAGTCGCAATTTACTGGCAGCATTCATGGAGGAAGAAGTTCCTCCAAGCAGCAAGAGACGAGCATGGGACGACGAGTTTGTATTGAAACGTCAATTTTCTGCATTGATACCCGCCTTCGATCCGCGCCCGGGAAGAACAAATATAAATCAGGTAACGTGTCGTTACTGTTTAGTTTAATTTTTATTTATTTTATAGAGAGGAACTTGCAAGTAATATCGAATGTGTAAATATCTTCAGACAACCGATCTGGAAGTTCCGCCGCCCGGTAACGAACCGCAATCGAGTATTCGCGTTGGCTCTTCGTCGACACCTAGACTCTCCCTCACTCTGAAAGGTCCAGGACTTCCCGGAGTCCCGGATGTTGAGCTACCTCTGCTGGATCCTCATTCCAGCATTTTCCAAGCAGTACAGGAGTTAATGCAAATGACCGAGTTAGGAAATAGGCAGGAGAAACTTAGGAGGATATGGGAACCTACGTACACGTATGTCTCTTTTTGTTTTTACTCGATGCCACTAAAGAGACCAGAGATCCAGGTTATGTCATTTAATCACGGGGTACTTGCAGGATAATCTACAAGGAGGCACGAGAGGACGAATCTTCCGGTCGAGCTACGCCTATCGTCACCCTGTACTCCCGGAACCCGAGTCAGAATACAAATGCATGCACCGTGGAAGATGTTTTACAATTATTGCGGCACGTTTTCGTGCTGAGTACGACGCGTGACGAACGAAAAGCCAGCATGTCCGAAAACGAGGCGGAAGTCGACACTTCCGGCTGGGTTCACCCAGACGATTTCACTTCAAAGAAAATAACGAATAAGGTGGTGCAGCAAATTCAAGATCCATTGGCGTTAGCCGCAGGAGCGCTGCCCAGCTGGTGCGAGGAGCTCGCCAGGAGCTGCCCGTTCTTGTTGCCCTTCGAGACTAGACGACTCTACTTCAGCTGCACAGCCTTCGGAGCGTCTCGCTCGATTGTCTGGCTACAAACTCAAAGAGACGCTGTCCTCGAAAGACAGAGGGCTCCGGGTCTAAGTCCACGACGCGATGACAGCCACGAGTTCAGAGTAGGAAGACTGAAACACGAAAGGGTCAGCGTACCCAGGGGAGAGAAACTATTGGACTGGGCCGAGCAGGTACTGAAGGTACATGCCAGCCGCAAGAGCATACTTGAAGTAGAATTCGTCGGCGAGGAAGGAACCGGCCTAGGGCCCACTCTCGAGTTCTTCGCCCTGGTCGCCGCCGAGTTGCAGCGCAAGGACCTGGGTCTTTGGTTGTGCGACGACGACGACGACGATGAATCCTGCGACGAGGAACGGATGTTTCAGCATCATCAGCAGGGCACATCTCCCTCCGAGGAACAAGTTCGCCCAGCAGGCTACTACGTGACTCGACCGAGTGGATTGTTCCCTGCGCCTCTGCCGCAGGACTCTTCGGCTTGTACTCGCTCCGCCAGATACTTCTGGTTCCTGGGTGTTTTCTTGGCGAAGGTCCTCCAGGACAATAGACTCGTCGACCTACCGCTATCACGGCCGTTCCTTAAACTCATGTGTCGCGGCGACATCACGAATAACGTTAACGAGAGAATTGGATTAACCGGAGTCGTGCAGGACAGCATGTCCTCGAGTATGGCCAGCAGTTTCATATCCGAGGAAGGAGAACCCGAAGCTCCCTATGCCTCTCTCGAACCTGTTCCTTGGTACAACGGTATCCTGGACATCGACGATCTCGCGCTGGTCGATCCCGTCAGGGGCGAGTTCCTCAAGGAGATGCAAAATATATCGTCTAAGCGCGACAGGACCCTCTCCGATGGGATTTCCTCGGCTGATGAGATGCAGGACACACTTCGTATAACCCATCCGTCCGGCACTTCGGTTGCCATCGAAGACTTGGCTCTGACGATGACCTACTCGCCCAGCTCGAAAGTTTTCGAACACGATCATGCGGAGCTGCGGGAGGGTGGCGCCGACATTCCCGTCACCCTGGAAAACGCCAGGGAGTACGCTGAATCGACGATCAACTATTGTCTCGATCGTGGGATCGGCAGGCAGCTCGAGGCCTTCAAAGCGGGCTTCTCCAAAGTTTTCCCCATGGAGAAGCTGCACGCGTTCAGCCCCGAAGAAGTCAGGGCGATGCTGTGCGGTGAACAAAACCCCCAATGGACCAGAGAGGACTTGCTCAATTACACCGAACCGAAGCTCGGCTACACGAAGGAAAGGTGCGTAAACCAAACCTTACTCTTTTCTTACTAACTTTCGTAATTACCAATAAACTAAAACGATCTATACTTTTTTGGTTCGCCACAGCCCCGGATTCCAGAGGTTCGTCAACGTACTATTATCACTGACGGGTCCAGAAAGGAAGGCCTTCCTCCAATTCGCAACCGGATGTTCCGCTCTTCCTCCGGGTGGCCTCTGCAATCTTCACCCCAGGCTCACCGTAGTGCGGAAGGTCGACGCCGGCTCGGGTGGCTACCCTTCCGTAAATACGTGCGTGCACTACCTGAAATTGCCGGAATATCCTACCGAAGAGATTCTGAAGGAGAGGCTTCTAGCCGCCACCCGAGAGAGGGGTTTCCATTTGAATTAGACGCGTTTAACCTAGAAGCATATGGACATATTTGAATTAACGATAATCAATGAAAATTGGCTCGTCCAGAACGTTTACTCGAACCATGCTTTGCGGATCGAATCGCGCGATAAAACGGTAGAGCTCGATACGCGAGCTTCGTTCTTGCTATTTTAAAAAGAGTTCACGCGGAGGAACGATTCGTCAAAGGAATCCGACGCGCCTGCGGCGTCCCTAAAACCTGGCACGGAAGTTCTCGTCCTGTCTTTTATCGTTTCATCTCATTTGATCTCATTCAGTTTAATCCAATCCTGATGTGTCTATCTTGCAATCGTATCCGTGACGTCGTCTCATCTCATCTCATCAATGTAACTTTCCATCGTATTTACGTTCCCGTTAGCATCGTCGCTCGGTCAAAGTCAAATCTGCTACTGCTACTACGTATTACCAATATATTACTACTGTTACCGCTATTGTTCCTGTTGATGCTGCTGCTTCGCGAGGATAACGTCTAGGTAGGGTACACCCGGTTATTAGTGGTCAAAGCAAAAGCCGAAGAAGGAGGAAGATGAGCTAAAGTGACTTAGGACTCTGAGTTTTTAAAGCGAAGTGAGAAAATTCCGTTCCAGGTTCGCAAGAACGATACGAGATACCAGATCAAATTGTCTATAGAGCATCGCGTAAAATTCTTCCTCGGAAGCTGCAAATTTCGCGAGTGTTTGCGAGTAGATTTCCTATTGTTACGAAGTCGAAGCTCTCGAGACTCCTCGTCCAATTATGCGACACTATCGTATTTGTGAAAATATCGTGTAGAAGATAGTCTATGGTAAAAGAATAGCCGCACTCGGTGAATAATTATATTTTCAATACATGGCTGCCTCCATCCTGAACAGCTCTTAAGTCGCTACTTGTTTCGGATGAAAGATGAAGAGAATGACGACGCGAATAAAAAATTGTTCGTTCAATGTACCACACGTCAACTTTTTATTGACCAGAATTACTATGGCAATTCACGATACTTAGCGGTAGCGCGACCAGATCGTCCTCTGACCTCTTGACTCTCGTCTGCCTACTAACTGATGTGCTTTGGAGGAGATCGCGTTTATAGACTTCTTATCCTCTACCGAATCTCCCTTAAAACTCTTCAACCTCAACAGCGACTTCTTTGTCCAATCGAACCTCGAGGACTCGACCTTGTGACTTGCCTCGAAGACCACGTAATCTCAGTTCGATCAAACGACGTTCCCCTTCGATCCCCGCCCCCCTACAGTCCTCTAATAGACTAGATGAATTCGTATAAAGTTAACGTAAGTGTGAGAGAAGACTAACAATATCAAGATGAAGAATAGTTACTATTACTGTATTATATAAATTATTATTGATTCTTGGGAAGAATGATAATAAAAAAAAAAAAAAAACGAAGAAACGAACATTAATATTGCAATGCATTTTCTATCTCGGTCAATAATTCTATACGCTTAGTGGGGTCGCCTACAATTTAGAAGAAGCGAAAGCATTTTTTTTTCATATTTATTAGAATTTCGTAACAAAGCGACAGATGTCGCGTAAACACTAATTTTGCCTCGCGGACTATACACGATTGATTTATATGTATTGTGCTTATATATATATATATATATATATTATATATATATAAGCATATATATATATTGTTATAATTTTGATGATCTGGACGACCGTCTCACGGCTGCACGAGACACTTTCGTGTCACTCAGTCATTGCTGAAGAACCGAATTCGCTTCAGCACGTTCTTCTTCCAGCTCTTTTGCAGTGACGTCTAGCTTGGATCTAGCGAAATCGCTGATAGGTAAACCCTGATAAATAAAACGTATATTTAGAACGTTCAACGTCCTGGAAAACTTCGACCAATGACAACTGGTTAGAAATGTCATTATTACCTGGACGATTTTGAATTTCTGACCGGTTATGGTTACGGGAAAGGAGAATACAACGTCTTTAGGAATTCCGTAGCTGCCATCGGAAACAACACCCATGCTGACCCATTTGCCAGGTTTGGTTCCCATCCACCAGTCTCTCATGTGGTCTCCAGCAGCCTTGGCAGCCGACATGGCCGATGACATTTTCCTGGCCGCGATCACCGCAGCACCGCGCTTCTGGATCGTCTCAACGAATTGCGCGTTGAGCCACGCATCGTCATTGACAACAGCAGGAACTGCTTTGGCACCCTGGGGTAAATCAACGACGGCGTGCGACGCGTCAGGATACTGAGTCGAGCTATGATTACCCCAGATAATAACGTTCTGCACCTTATCGACCTGGCCATAAGAAACACGCATGAATTTAAATGACCAATTTTGCTAAACGCAACTAAAAAATAATTAATCCGTCGGCAGTTACCTGGACGCCAATCCGAGCGGCCAGAGCTGCTTGAGCACGATTTTGATCGAGTCTCGTCATCGCCGTAAAATTCTCTTTGGGTATCGAGGGCGCGTAATGAGAGCAAATCAGAGCATTCGTATTTGCTGGGTTTCCTACGACGAGAACCTTGACGTCCTTCCGGGCATATTTGTCCAAGGCCTCACCCTGAACTTTGAATATTTTCACGTTCGCCGAGAGGAGGTCCTTCCTCTCCATTCCCTGTTTGCGGGGCATCGCGCCGACCAGGAAGGCTGCGGCGGCATCCTTGAAGGCAGCGGCCGGGTCAGCCGTGGGGAGCACATCTGTTTGTACAAAGACAACATGATAAATAATAGATACTATGTCAGTGAGGAATACGGTTACTCAACCTCTTGAAATGGTTAAGCACTAACACTACCATGATTGATAATTTTAAACGCCGTCTCTCTTTATTGTTTCAATTGATTATTTTTTTTTCCTATCGACGTATATATATGTGTATATACACGTTATATTACGTCATGTACGTAACACCTAAGTTACATAACTTTGTTCCTCGTATTTTTATCTCTAAAATACGTTACGATATTTTTGAAAACTCGGTGAAAACTTGAACAACTTTTTCAGATTTTCTTTCTGCGATCGACCGTTACTTTTTACGTGTTATCTGCGTTTCCAATGACCCGGGAGACCCTGCAGAATCTTCTTCAACGCGAAGACAGTGAATTTCTTTTTTGTTTTTCATTTAATGTCTTCGTCCGTTGAAGTGAGTTAATGAATTTTCAAAATGGATGAAGCTCTACCTCCGAGAAGAGGAAGTGCCAAGTCTTCCAATTCCATAACAACTCCATGCAGGACTTCCATCATCGGTGGAATGTCCAACAAACGTAGGTTGATCTTTTGTTCGGGGCCAAAGACTGAACCAGCAGCCAATTGATAAAGGAGAGAATAGGCAATCTGTCCAGCTGCACCAGTGACCACAACATTTATTGGCTCAGCCTACATAAGTAGAAAATTTCAGAAAAAAGCGTATGACGATCATATCATTTTAGTCAGGCAACTAAATAGTCATTAGAACATTAAACTAAAGTCTTCTACAGTTTTTAAAAATTAATATGGCCAAGACTTCTTGAACGCTGTATTTAAATCAATTAAAACGTTAAGACACATAAATACATTTGCCTAAAGACATTCAGCAGTAAAAATATACAATTGAATATTATCATAAATGTATATTATTCGAGACAATGGGAATGTACATTTAATAGCAATGAATTGTAAACTTCTAGAGAGTAATGTCTCGTGTTTGTGCAAAAATCCCCTTTAATAATTATAACTTGAAAAATAATCGAAAAAATACGCGCGACGACTGGCTAGATTCATAATTAGTTTTGTTGCTGCAAATGTCGGTTAATAATTCACACTTGCTTATTAAAGTCTGAAGGTCGAACGTAGGTTAAATAACTAGAGAATAAAAGTAGAAAGGAGGAAAAATGATTTAGAAAAAAATGTTTTATTTAATATCACGAATGCCAAGAACTTACCATTTTGACTATCTTTGTTTTCGAATGTGCTGCAACCGAAGAAAGTTCCTGCCTTTATCAATTCTAGAAACTGACTAATTCTGGCAGATTAATCCTCTAGTGTTTCTACTGAGCACACGAGAGTACTGGTGTTCTCAACCTGGAAAATATGCTTTCGAAATTCTTGAACTCTGGAACTTGATTATATAAAGGCCCGTTTCGAACGTGGTGATCGCCGGCGACAATACGACCAGCGACATTCTTTTGCTGCTTAATGGAAACGGAGCTGTAGACTCCGATTTGGAATACCGCAGAGTACCGCTACTCCAACTTTCTCATGACAAGAGTCTGGATAACAGTGATATTTACAAGATCGTGGCGGGATGTTAGATGCTTATATTTTCGCGAGAAATACATAAATGGATTGATCTCCTCTTGATCACAATTATGATCGTGTAACATTGATCAAGCGTTAAGTATCTGATTTTATGTTATCGCTGGATATACGGGACGTCTGACGTTAACAACATTACCTCGTGTACTCGTGTGATTTTGACTTTTGACAGCTGGACTGCCAATAAATTATTTGTTCTTAATTAAACGTCACACACGCGTATGATAATCTATGAATTTAGGCGTATTCAACAGGGTCAATCTCAAGGTAATGTAGCGTACTATCCGTCATGATTATACCGCTTTACGCCCATCACTGCCCACACGAGTTTACTGATATGGTTTTGCATGTCACTTCATGTCACTTATTGTCAGTAGTTTCTTTTGAACAGAGCTTAGTTCATCATGGATTTATTGAGAAGTAACGAGAAAACTTAATTCAGTATACTGCTTCTTAGGATTCTGGAGGTGGAATGTATTCCGAATGGGCCTCTTTGAGTGCCTTGATCCAGCAGGGCTCAGAGGAGAGCCAAAGTGTCCTCGAGAAATTTTCACCGGGTGCTGGCCGTGAAGTTGCACTGTCTATTGTCCGTCAACTTGCTGCCAATCTTGGTATCACTCAAGCAGCTGAGCCAAGTCCATTGAACACGGATCGAGAAGTCCAATGGTGTATGGAAGTTATTTGTTTTGGCCTTTCGTTACCATTGGCTGAACATGACACCGTTAGAGATTGTGTCAATGTTTATTGCGAATGGTTGTCTGCGTTGTACTCTTCACCCAAGATTTCTGTACCAAGACCTATCGTGGAAGATCCAAACTTTTATGCAAGAAAAATTATCAGCCATTTCCACAATCTCTTTGTACCCAGAAAGGGTGAAGGTAAGTTATTGTTTCATAGAATTGTCCTCCATTGATTTACTCTTTCTGCTACTAACCACTGTCTCTCCTAACATCCTTTTCTCTTCCATAGTCTGGCCATTTTTGTATCAGGACTTAGGTAATCATTTCAACTAATCTTGGTATTGCTGCTTGGTATGGGTACTTAACTATGGGACGCTCTGTGTATTTTTCTTTATTGCATATAATACATCTCCACAATTACTTCTAGGAGCCGATACAATAAATAGACAGGCCGTCCTTTGTCACAGAGTACTAAGGACGCTACAACAAGTAGCACGTGGACCAGCAACATTAGAAAGAGAAACATGGGAGAGTTTGTTATTATTTTTAATTGGCATCAATGACGCTCTCTTAGCTCCTCCAGCCGTAAGAGAAGATGCTGGTGAACAATTATGCGAAAGAGTACTGGGTGTCTTATTAGAGGTATGTTTCAGGTTTTCCTGGACACAAAATCATAAATATCCAAAATGATAATCAATACTAATTTTTACCTAGGTATGGCTAGTCGCTTGCGAACGAAATTTTCCATCGCCTCCACTCTGGCGAACTCTTCGCGAATCTTGTCTTCGTTGGCGTCACAGGTTGGCTCTGGTCGAACAATGGAATCGTGTGTGTCTAGCATTAACAGCAAAGCTCTTACAAATTATGTATGGACCAACATTCCCCGAATTGAAAATCAGTAAGTATTCTGGACTCTCACATACGTTCAACTTATCTCTACAATTTGTCACATAAGAATTGCTGTGTCTTCAGGCGAGGAAGATGCCCAGTTAGTGCCACCCACGATGTCGGATGAGGCAGTTGCTCAGGCATGGTATAGATTATTACGTACTGTAGGTGACCCGGTTGATTTATGCAGGCCGGCGGTCGTGTCGCAGACACAGGCCTTTTTGCAGTACGCGATCGCCAGTCCCAACATCATGGACCCTTGTCAGCATCCTTGTCTTCAAGGTCTACCACAAATATTTCTTAAGGCCATTAAGGGTATAGCGGGCCAGGTCGATGCCTTCCTAGGTAAGAAAACCATTTGTCGAAGGTTCATAGCACTGCGAAATTTCAAAACTTCTTCGCACGAGGTTCTTCGAATACGACCCTCGGTGGTGGTCAGTGGTGGTCAGTGGTGGTCAGTGGTGGTCAGTGGTGGTGGCATGCCCAATAAATGTTTACAGGGGTCTCGCAGGCATGCTGCTGGGAGGAATGTTGCGTTACTAGTGCCGCACCAGGAAGTGGCGTTGGTGGAAGCGTGGGTGTCGGGGTTGAGAAATCCAGTGGAAAGGATCAGCCTCAACCCTTTCCTACCCCACCTACGCAGCGGAGACTCGCTAAGAGTTTCAGCGTGACGCCTTCCGCTGTCACCAAGGGTACTGAGCACAACACTTCTTATTTATTTCATCTCTTTCGACAATCTTCCAGTTGTAAATATACAGTCTTTGACTTTTTATTCTTTTCTTTTAAAAATTATTACTTGTATTTTCTTTGAATCTATTGCTTCTTGGCACGAAGAAGATATTCTATGCATTCTCATGCACTCTGGGAACAGTTCTTTGACACTTAATTGTTATGACTTCGTCTGACAGGAATTCCAAAAGCTTCTCTCATTAGTTTAACTACGAGTCGCATTTCCAACAATCCACCAATATCAACAACAAACTCTGGACCATCGTCAACTTCGAGTACAACATGTAAGAGAAACAGCTTTTAAATTTCCAAAATTCATTTTCCTCCATTTTTCTATAATCCTTGTAGCTGTTACCTCCCTTGGTCAGGATGTTAGACCACCCTTGGCGCCAGGAAGGCCAAAATGCAATAGTATACTTCACCTTTTTGGTGAATGGCTCTTCGAAGCAGCTTTCATAGGTACCGAAGGATGGTCTCAAAACTTACCACGTGAGTTATTCTCCCCAGAGAATAGTTTCTACCTGTTAAGATCATTGTAATTTCATAGGAATTAATTTTCAGAACCCTCGGGGGCATCCAAGAGACCATCCTCGGTTTTGGTCGATGGGCCAAGTTCCTTGCAAGAAACTGTCAGCGCGATACCAGCATCTCTTGGAATAGATCGGTACGAATCCGGTCGAGCCGAAGCCATGGGCGCACTTTGTCGAATTTTCTGTGCAAAAAAAACCGGTGAGGAAATACTTCCGGTATATCTTGCACGGTTCTATCAAGCGATGTTTCATGGCCTCAAAGTCAACGAGGTAAAGAAAACTTGTAAGGTCATTTAACTTTCGAATTTTATGCAATCATTTAAATTTCGTTACCTTTTATCAGGCTAGAGAATGCGGCGAGACACTTGCCAGCGTATTATTAAATTCAGCTGACTTATTTAGATTGGATCTCGATGGGATTCAAGTGCTAGTACCGGCTGTAATAACGGCACTGGAAGTTGTGCTTCCGGATAAAGATTTAAAATTAAAATCAAATTCAGTCTCCAGAGTGGAATTGAGAAGAGCATCTATACATTTATTAATATCCATGCTGACGTTGCCACTACATTTTCAGGTAAACCATCTGTTCATCTTCGGAAATTGTAAAAACGATTAATTCAACTAATTATTAACGTCTGACCGTTAGAATCTCGTGATCAAGGAACTGCCGGCATTTTCCGTCTTGGGAAATCAAGACAGGAATCAAGTGACTTTTGCGCAATTGAAGCCAAGACTCATGAATCTCCTCATAAACGCATTACAAGTAGAAACCGATCCGCAAAATACGCACATGCTCTTAGGTGGTTTGTTATTGAGCGTCCAAGATTCTGCAGCTGCGGAAGAAGTCGATCAAGTGACTCAGCCGGATGCTGTGGTTAGCGATACAACGACAAATTTATTATCATCAGGTATGTCCTTGTGGGCAGATTTTAATGTAGACATTTAAAATGACGTAATGTCATCCCAGATGAAAATTTTATCCTGAGCTAAAAATCCGTAACGCTTTCACGTTTGTATTAAAAAACTTTGAATCAAATCAATTTTAAAAAAATCAAAATTGTGCTTTGTCACGTTCACTCTGTACACGTTGCTGTATATTTGTTATCTTCGTTATCTCTGTTAATTTTTGTATTTTATTAGCAAATCTGGATAAATATCCACACGCGCGTGATTTCACCATCGTCACGTTGCCAATTTCACGGTGTATCCTATTGTTGCTTTTCGCGGGCTTTTGTGGTTTGCTTCATTCTCATTGGTCATTACCGCGTGTGCTCCAGTATAGAATACAAGAACACATCTACAAAAAAGTCAAATATTTTGCAAAAATTTTCAACTTCTGATCTTGCTTTCAGCAATCTCTCACCATCTTTGAAATGCATGCAGAGACATTCTTTTTTAAATTATTTTATAGCATTTTGAACATTTTATAAAGTTTCTCAAGAACCACTTATTGAACCTTTATAATCACTACAGTTTGAGCTTACGTCGTAGCCTTTCCTTTCTACAGGACTTTTCAGTTCAGTCGCACCAGTCAGATTTAATGGCTGTCATGTGATCGTTGTGGCTAAAAATTTTTCTGTAAAATATGACTGGTGCCGTTCGGTAGAAAGAAAGAGAAAGTAAATAAGAAAGAATTCTTTTTAATAATATATTTCCTTGATCCGCGCTGCAAGTTATTTAATAAATTAATTATAATAATCACATGCACGCATCGATTGAGCACAGGCGTGTCTCGCGCATATATATTGTTATGCCATTTACAAGCTCGTTTTTATTTTTGGTTGTATTCCGTTCTGCATTCACCATTGTTACCGCCATCATCGCTTGATAGCCACCAGTGATTCAGCCAGTCAAGTAAGCATTTCCAGCGATCTGCGTTCGCTCGGCGATTCCTCCGATATTGCGACTCTTCAAGAGGAGAGCATTGCGTTTGGTAAATATCGCATTTCTAAACTCGTTACTCTACTTAAGCACTGTAAACTCTAGCAGCAACCTTTCCTCTCTGTTTCTTTCCTTCCCGGTGTCACCGAGTGCTGAATCCCTTGATCGTATAACCTGATTTCTCAAATATAAAAATAATTTTAAGTATCTGGCTGCCATGCATCTTCCGATGTCCTTATATAGGTTATATTTGAATACTATGAAAAGCATTTGAACAACTGTTACAGACTCTGCTCACGCTCTTTTCGTCAGGGCGACGTACTTGGTCTGTCACAGATTGATATCTTCGTGGAAAACGGACTTAAATGTCTCTCTAGCAGCACTGGAATTACTCTCGGGCCTGGCGAGAACTCATATTCGCGAAACTGGTAAGATCTGCCTGATAGACTTGACACTATTAATTAGTTACTTATTTCAAAAAAAAAAATTTACTAACTCTTCTATTAACATTTCTATTTGTGCATCCAGCAAGGAAACTTACAGGTTTGGCTGCTGTTTCCTTTTGTTTTCCAAACGTATTTTATTAAGAATTAATAAGAATTCTCGACGGGCTGAAAGCTTTGACTTATCAGTGACACGTTTCCAGATGCGTTAGAATGCAAAAGGACAGTGAGGTGGCTCTGCGACTACATAGCTTATCAATGTTGGCGACCACCGCCTGCTCATTCGAAAGATCTTCACTCCTCGATCGTCGCCGCATTTACCTGTCTGACTACCTGGTTGACTGCAGATCCTCAATTGCTGCAGGTTTCCGATCCTTTTACCAGATCACGGTAGTCGCTGAACTTGAAAGCATCAACTGCACTGATTCCCTTCGTGTCTATTTGCAGGACAAAGATTGCCTGATGACTGTTCTCGAGGTAGTCGAACTGGGAGTTTCCGGTACCAAGAGTGTTGGCAAGCCTGGAGAACCAATAAAGATGAAGGACGAGAAGGAATTGAAGCCAGCATCGATGAGAGTCAGGGATGCCGCGGATGCTCTGTTGACAATAATTCTTGAGCAGGTTGGATATTTTCCCAGCGTCTGCGGGGCTCAATCCTTGTCGTCCTTATTGGACGAGGTCTCCCTTCTTCGGCACTGTAACAGCTGGATGGGCGGCAGAGTGATGCGTCAAGCGGCCGTAGAACGATTTCGATATTTCGTTGCCGAAAATGCTACGATGTTGGCGTTACTCGAGGAACCACTTGGTAACGATCAGGATCCACAACCAACAGTGACGGTATTGATTCGAGGTCCTTTCGGTAGACATGCATGGACGATGCAACTTAGACATCTGCCTAGACACAGATCCAGCGTCAGAAGTATCAACACGAATCCTGGACGTCCTTTGCCTCTGGCTGAAGCTGCTCCGCGTACCGATTACAAGCCAAGATTCTTTCCAGATAACGTTGATAGAATTCCGCATTGTAAAGTGTAAGAGTTCTTGCCGTAAAATTGTTTCCTCTGTCTCCATTGAGTTGCGTAAAATAATTTTTGTCTTATCGCAGAGACGAGTCTATACCCACTCTGGAATCTGTTATGAATGATAATGACGGAGTGAAGAACGAGCATCGGCTTCTGTCGCAGCTGCTCGAAAGGCAAATAAATTTAGAGCAAAAGTCTAGCGAGGAAGTTGAGAATAACAGCGAGGAGAAGATCAACGAGTGTGTCCCGCCCCAGATTTGCCACGAATTCCAAACGGCTCGATTATTTTTGAGTCACTTTGGTTTTCTTAATTTTGAACCCAAGGAAAGTGGGGAGGAATCGACCGGCAGTGGACTCATTGCTCTGGATCCGACTATACCAGGATTCTGTGCGGATCTAGAGAGTCTCGATCACACCAGCCCACGGACGTGCGACACGGTTCACATTTTCTACGTCAAGGCGGGTCAGAAAAATGCCGAAGAAATTCTTTCGAACGTGGTCAGTGCTAATATCAAACTAATAACGTCGATCGCAATCGTTCATATTCTTATCTCTGTGTGCCAACCGATTTGCTTTGCTCGCAGTTGCACGCACGCAGCGTTTCCTCCCACTTTCTGGAATTTTTGAGTTCACTTGGTTGGCCAGTTTCTGTGTCGAGTCACGCTGGCTGGACGGGACACGTCTCGACGTCCTGGCGAGTGACGGTACCAATAAATGTGCCGCAACCAGCTCCCAGCGATCACGGCGGAGCCCTCTACAACGGCGACACTCACGTTCTCTATTGGGCAGATGTCAGTTCAGAGATAGCTTTCGTTGTACCAACGCATTCGATGAACGCAGTCAGTGCCGAGTCGAACGACGAAACAAATTACAATGGCGATTCGAGCAGCAACAGCCAAGGTACAGCTTTTAAAAGCTAATGAGATATCATTTCCATATCCTTGATTTAAAATTCTTCCTACATCGGACGATTCTCCCATTTCATCAGGCTGGTTCGAACGAAGCATCAGCGAAAGTGCAGGCAACCGGGCTTATTCCATTTCTCAAAACACCTCGCAGAATTCGAGGACCATGTCGCTCGACCTGGAGAAGCAACCTTCGAGCTTAACAGGATCAGGACCTCCTAGTGCTTCCAGTACGGATCCAATTCGGCCGAGAAGATCAGCAAAGCATTCTCTACCGACGCAAACAGACAGCAGAATCCTTGTAGTGTGGCTAGAAAGTCTCGAAGATCATTTGCAATTTCCAATTGGTACGTACAGTTCTTGATCTATTAAATTTTACCCTGTAGATCTACAGGGAACATCGACATTCATTTTGCAGCTGATCTTCTACCTTGTATGCATACGGGACTCGAATACTCACAGGCTATAAGAGCCTCGGATGTACAAATAATATTTGTACAATCTCTCGCAAGTGGTCTGCTGAGAGTGAGGCTGCAGGGACCAGTATCCCGGATAAATTTAGCAACTCCCTTGGTAGATGGTATGGTAGTATCGAGGAGAGTGTTGGGCAATTTAATTAGACAAACTACTTTAAACATGGGCCGCAGAAGGAGGCTGGATAATGACAGGTAACTCAATCAACTTACGGCAATGGTACTTTCAAACTGTATTAATATTTGCAAAGTTGAAATCTTTATGACTGTTTTTTTTTTTTTCTTTATCTCGTCGCAGCTATCATCCACCACACGTGCGACGACGTTTAAAAATTCAGGAAATGGTACAAAAATACAAGAGGAATCTCGAACAACCTGAATTATTGACATTGTTATTCAGTGATCCACAGACCTAAAGATTTCGGATCTCTGATCGTTTAATAATTGTACTGTGGTATTATAGTATAGCATCCAGCACATAATGAGGACTGATTCCACTCGAAACTATATTATACACTTAAATCAATCTCGCGAATACAAACTATTCCGAGTACATTCCGGAAAAATTGTAATTAGCTTTGAAGATATGTATACATGTTATATCATGCTGATCCACTTGTCATGAGTTGCACTAATAAATATTATTCTATCAGTAAGCGATAAATCTATTTGTTGGAAGAATGTCACTTATTGCGTATTACGTTGGAACGAGGTAAAAGTCGAGGTGGATTGAATGGAACGAGGAACGAGGTTCCGTTTTTCAGAATTTAAAAAGAATTAATCGATCATGTGAAATATTTGAGGAGAATATTGAGGAGTATTCTTATCAAATATTGGACATGATTGGTCAATCTTGCACAATGAAAATTATCAGTTTAAAAGATTTATCTAACTGTAAGTACTTAAAGCGTTCCTAACTGTAAACAACTGTTGTGAATTAACTGTTATCTAGTCGCGCGTAGTCGTAGAGACCAAGTACTTTGTATTTTTACACGTTAAACTAATACCATTTAAATTTAGAGTCTGTAATCATAATTAGCCTAAAGTAAGTATTTAGGTAATTAATATTAATTTTGTACGTAAACATATGACATCTGCGGTCCTTTCGACTACGCTCAACTAGATAAAGGTTAAACGGATACGACGTGATGATGTCAGCAAGAGTGAATACGTACAAATAAAAAAGATGGAGTATCAAGGGCATTAAAAGAAACTGGTTCTCATTTAGGTGATTACAAAGAAGAATGAATCTTCCACTACTTTAGGCTGATGCATGAATGCTGTAGATTAAAGAATGTTTTTACAACAGGGTGAAATATTCGGTCGTACACGAAATACTCGTGTTTCTTTAAGAATCAATCATTGAGTCAGACTTTTGTTCGATGGCTTATTAATTGCCATAGTACAAACAATTGTTCCTAAGATTTTCACTTGTTACACAATTTAGAGAAAACTACGATTTTAGTATCCCATGTTGCAATAATTATATCTAATAGAAGTTTTTTTAGTGTTCTTGGTAGATAAAACGTTCTTATCGATAATTCGAAAGATAAATCTCTTAAAGAGAATCACTGATTGAAAGTTATTCAAACTTGCATATTAAAGGAAATTATTACTCATTTATAAAATAAGATCAAAGTTCGCGTACGTAGCTTGGGAGCGAATTGAGGTTGAGGGAGAAATAAAAGTAGATCATTCATGCGGAAGAGACCTTCGAGTTTGTGAAAGAAAACTAGATAGAACTGTTACACAGAGTAATTGTCAGGATGCAGCCTTTGTCCGCTAACGGATTGTGACTCCAGAGATGTTAGGTTCAGCGATGTGTCTGTGATTGCGACATTGCAGTTCTATTGTCTCGGATGCGCAACTCGTTTCCTTTATATAACATTTCGTTTGACAAATAATATACGGGTCAAATTGGCAATTGGCTGACTACGAACGACCTCGACAATAGTGTAGACGGACAAGAAGCTCCCAGCCAAGATCCTTACGAGAATTTTCAGAATGTAGCGGATCACTCATATTTTGAAAGGAAAATCGTCTACGTTGTTTTTCAATGAATTTCAAAAAGTTTTACCTATTGACACAAGAGCGTGAAGGGGATTCCGTTATCTCGTTTGGTTTCGCTGTTCTTGGCATATTATTTTGCACAGTCACGCAGCATATTGTCTTTCTTAGTGTTGCGTCAACAACAGTTAATCACGCATTAACTCGTTTTGTTCGCGATAAAATTACATCACAAATTATAAGGCAATTTGAGGACACGAAGATGCAACAATATTTGTTAAAAATTAGAGCAGCATTTATAGTACGTAGAAACGAATAGGTAGTAGGCTACAGTAGGCTATACGTATATTATTAATATCGGTCATATCGACGGATAATATCGAAAGTGGCTGATTACTAAATTCCTTGAATTATTCCTATAAATTAGTTATTTCTATTGATTTAAGAGTTTAAACTTTTGTCACCCGCAGGTGCACGTTTTGTCTGACTGCGCTTCGAAAATTGCTGTTCTTATTTATTCGTATGTATCCGAGAGAAACGCATGCACTCTGGCCGTCAATTCAAGAATGGCGAGAAATTGCACGTGTTGCAATAGGCAAACTTCTGACCAATCAGCCTGCACGCATGGCTGGACCGACGCTTAACTGTAAAGGCGCCATTCGAGCATTCGAGTCCCTTTTTATGTCGAATTAACTAATGGGACAGAATGTACCAATGGAAAACCAGACTCCCCGCTTCGTTGGTCAGATTCGGTGATCGCGAAAAAGTTATCGACAGAACCAGACAGAACGCACACATAATTACTGATTCTGGCCAATGAGAGATCTTGAAATTTAGATGATTTCGAGTCATCCCGATTGTACAATTATTAGTCCGTTCGACGTGCGAAGTGGTGCGAAGTGGTGCGAAGTGGTACGAAGGTACCTTCGTTCGTCGCAGGCAGTCGCAGGAAAGAGCAGGAAAGAGTCAGTTCGAGTCAGTTGTAGGAGGCAGTAGGAGGTACGCGGAGCAATCAGGAGCGATGCAAAGCGTAGCTGACAGGCAGAGACAGGCAGAGACAGGAGATACGCTCAGCGACCAGTGAGTTCGGCGTGTGAATTTATTCTTCTCTTCATCCGCTGAGCAACTTGCTTATGCAAGTTTCGGTGTGTTTATATTCTTTGCGCCATATGCTTCTTTACGAATCGAAAAAATTGCCTCATGAATTACACACTTTACGTGGACAAACAGTGATTTTCACATAATTCACGCGAACGAGTTATAGGAATCAGTTTACTTGGCCGCCTACTTAGTGAATTTTTAGAGAGTAGTGCCGAAGGACTGCCACACGATGGACCAATTTTGTGGTTCTAAGTTTTGGGTAAGTTTTCATTATTTATTCATTCTGAGTATTGTATTTTCTGCGATAGTCTCACGCGTTTCAATTCTTGATAACCAGCAGCAGCAGCAACTTGTAGGATATATTTTGCCCGATGAGTCCTGTTGCAATCTCATTGTTTTTTTTGGCCCTGAGGTTTTTTGTACCGACAGGATAAGGTGAACTTGCTGGGTTTTCTTTATGACAGTTCCATTCTTATGAGTTTAACTCAATATTTTTTCATTATCTGGTCTTTAATCCTTATTTCTTCTTCGTTTCTCTTTCCCTCCGGCTATATTGACGCTCTCTCATTCTAATTTCATCTCGGTCTCTTTATTTTCCGTTCTCTCTTTGTTTCCCGAATACTTCCTCATGGGAATTCGAAAGGGCATTTAAATGAACGACATTCGATCCTCGACTATCTGCAGTTTAAAAAGTTCAATGCTGATGGCTCCTATGTAGTAGATTGCGAGTCAACACTGTCGTTCATTAATTTATGCATGATTGATTTCATTTAAACGAATGTCTCGCGCTGATGCGTCCAATCACTCGTAGAGAATATACGAATTTACGCATGCATGTGCTGAACGATATAAAATAATGATATTTATTTTTATACACATTTTCTTACAGGATTCAAATTTAACATGGTATACAAATGATCCAGATCTGACAGAATGCTTTCAAAAAACTGTTCTCGTTTGGACACCATGTGCGTTTCTATGGGTGTTTTCTCCCCTCGAGGCTTATTACTTACTAAGCAGCAGAAGAAAGAATATACCATATACTTGGAAATTTATTTCTAAATTTGTACTTACCATTGGATTAGTTTTGCTTTCAATCATTGATCTAGGAAAAGCAATATATGATACAAAATATACAACAGTTTACAATGTAGACTTCTATACACCCCTTATAAAGATTGTTAGCTTCGTGAGTATAGAATGTCTATCACGTCTACTTTATTTCTTTAACAGTTTGCTTCGAGACATAATTCACACTTTCTTTCTTAGATTTTAGCAGCTGTCCTATTGGTATATAATAGGAAGTATGGAATGAGAACATCCGGCTTACTCTTCTTGTTTTGGTTCCTACTTGTGTTATGTGGCTGTGTCCAGTACAGAAGTGTCATTAGGTTACATATAGAGGTACCTTTTTTTTTATTATCGATACCTATTTGAATGTATTATGTACAATATGAGCAATAAACATAATTTCTGTTTTAGACTGGACCAACGTATGAATTAGTTTCTTATATGATCTACTATGCGGCAGTTGTGCTAATTTTTCTATTAAATTTCTTGGCTGATGCGGAGCCAAAATACTCAGAGTATGCGATTGTGAGTGAACTTTTGGAATGTATACTTAATAATCTTAGTATTTTTCAACAATGATCATAAAGTTATTCATCTAGGTTGATAGACCATGTCCAGAACAAAGTGCCTCGTTTCCATCCAGAATCTTCTTTGCATGGTTCGATCCACTGGCATGGAAGGGTTTCAAAAAGCCTTTGGAAACGACAGATTTATGGTCCATGAATCCTGAGGATACAGCTAAAGAGATTGTGCCAAGGTTTGATAAATATTGGAACGAGACTTTACGGAAAAGTCAGAAGTAAGTAGACTGGTTCTCATAAATCTATTTCCATTTTTGTACATATGATTTATTATTGGGTGTTTCTATCGTAAAATGATAATGAGGGATAATTCAATGTTCTCCTAACAAGGCTGTGTCGGACTTACTGTAGGTAAGACTAACGAAGACAGCCATACATTTATTATATTTGCATATAAAAATAATTAAGTATTGTGAATTTAATAACAATCATATTTCAGTGTACAAGGTGCGAAAGCCTCATTCAGGAAGTCATCGGGAGAAGTGGATTTTGACAGTTCGCGAAAGAAGAAAGTAGCTTCAATTTTATTACCACTGTGCAAGGCTTTTGGTCCCACTTTTGTCTTTGGCGCGTTACTTAAACTCTCCCAGGATGTAATGACCTTTCTAAGTCCTCAGATCCTGAAGTAAGTGCAAATGCTTTCCGTACAGCATACAAAATTACGTCGGATAATTTCCAATCTCACGTTACTCATTTTTAGATTGCTGATCAACTTTGTTTCTGCAAACGAGCCTATGTGGAAAGGATATCTATATGCAGTTCTGCTCTTTCTTACGGCTACTATACAAACACTTGTTTTATCACAGTACTTTAATCGCATGTTCCTCGTCGGCTTACGGATAAGAACGGCTCTGATAGCAGCAATTTATCGAAAAGCTTTAAGAATGTCGAATGCGGCACGAAAAGAATCCACAGTCGGTGAAATAGTTAATCTCATGTCAGTCGATGCGCAGAGATTCATGGATTTGACTGCTTACATAAATATGATTTGGTCGGCGCCATTGCAAATTGCATTGGCTCTCTATTTTCTATGGGATATATTAGGACCATCGGTGCTTGCTGGACTCGCCGTGATGATCATCCTAATTCCAGTAAATGCGTTCATCGCAAGCAAAGTGAAGACTCTGCAGATCAGACAGATGAAGAACAAAGATGAAAGAGTCAAGTTGATGAACGAAGTCTTAAATGGCATTAAAGTTCTGAAGCTCTATGCGTGGGAACCTTCGTTTGAGCAGCAAATTCTGAAGATTCGAAATAAAGAGTTGCAAGTACTGAAGGAGGCTGCTTATCTCAATGCCGGTACTAGTTTCATCTGGTCCTGCGCACCTTTCTTGGTGAGTAACCATATAATTGAGATATTTAAGAATTCTCTCACTAATTCATTGTGTTTCTTTTACTCAGGTCTCTTTGGTATCATTTGCCACCTTTGTATTCATAGACGAAAAGAACGTTCTGGACAGCACTACTGCATTCGTTTCCTTAAGTTTATTCAATATTTTGCGCTTCCCACTTTCCATGTTGCCTATGATGATCACAAATATTATACAGGTACGTAGTACTTGTTTTGAATAAACTGTTGTGTCGCTGTCTACCTTAGTATGTGTCTTATTGAAATGAATCATTTGTCCAGGCCGCAGTTTCTGTGAAACGTATAAACAAATTTATGAACACCGAAGAGTTGGATCCTAATAATGTCCAACATGATTCATCCGAAAGTGAGTTGTGTCTGCATTATATAATTTATAATTGCAACGTCATGTGTGTCGTGCTAACCATAAATTCTGTTACTATGCAATTTAGTGTATCCAGTGGTTATAGAAAATGGTAATTTTTCCTGGGACTCTGATAACACCGAGAAACCAGTCTTGCGAAATATTAATATCCAAGTGAAGCAAGGCCAGTTGGTAGCCTTGGTCGGTTCTGTCGGTTCTGGAAAAAGTTCGCTGGTGTCTGCACTTCTTGGTGAAATGGACAAATTAAGCGGTCGAGTCAATACAAAGGTAAGAGAGAATTATACGTTATCATAAATACTCACAGAATGCTGTATCATGCCATGTGATAAGAGTATCTGCCAGTTATGAAATTTGTTGCAAATCAACACAGGGATCTATTGCGTACGTGTCTCAGCAAGCATGGATTCAGAATGCCACTCTGCAAGATAATATTCTGTTTGGAAAACCCCTTGACAAAACCCTCTACAACCGAGTGGTAGAAGCCTGCGCACTGGGTCCTGACCTCAAAATGCTACCAGCCGGTGACCAGACGGAAATTGGCGAGAAAGGAATAAATCTGTCCGGTGGACAGAAGCAAAGAGTTTCCTTGGCCAGGGCAGTTTACCATGACGCAGACATGTACTTCCTGGATGATCCTCTGAGCGCGGTGGATTCTCACGTGGGGAAGCACATCTTTGAAAATGTCATTGGACCTAGTGGTCTTTTGAAGAAAAAAACAAGACTCCTGGTTACACACGGAATCACTTACCTTCCCGAGGTAGACAATATAATTGTTCTGAAGGACGGCGAGATTACGGAAAGCGGCACCTATAAGCAGCTCCTAGAGAAGAAAGGAGCCTTCGCTGAGTTCCTCGTGCAACATCTTCAAGAAGGTATTTTTTTTAATATAAAAATTCAGTCCCACTCAGTATGGAAATGTACAACGTTTATTCACGTGTACGCTTATATTTTTCATGGGATTAAGTTGGAAATCGTAAGTCAATTAAAAAAGTAATTATATTTTTATCTTACTTCGTGTTGCGCCATAAAATCAAGCAATGACGACTGAGGTTGGCCTTATTTACGGCCTGCCGATCAGAGTCCATTAGAGCATTCAGTTTAGATGTCATGGCTTTTCGCACTCTTGTAATTTAATAGAAGAAAAATCCTCATGTAAAATTTCGCGGTAGCTGCATCAACGAAGCTTTTATATCCGCTACTTGTATTTGCCGTGCGAAACCTATCAGTTGCTTGCATCTTGCTCTTATCTCGCATGGACCCTGCTATCTAGTAATGGTTTACTTATCAGTGCCATTGATAAAAGGCTTCCTAAATCGTACTATATTCTGCGAACTGTGTAACAATTTGTGACAGTGGCTGTCGACGACGCTTCCGAAACTGAGTTAGACGAGATAAAACAGCAGTTGGAGTCCACGATAGGCGCCGATGAATTGCACCAAAAGTTGTCACGCGGCAGATCAAGGATATCCGAAAGTCACAGTGAATCTGGTTCGATAAACGAAAAGAGATCGCTTAACGGTTCTCTTACCAGGTAAAAATATTTAATCGTACAATAATTAATCTTGCGACACCCTAATAATATATCTGACGCGTGTCTATCGATCAGGAAATACTCAATCGACAGTCAACATTCTGGAAGTTTCACGCGCGTCAACAGTATTCGAGAGAAAGAGCCTTTGAATTCAAAGGTGGGAGAGAAGTTGATAGAAGTTGAGAAAACCGAAACCGGAAGTGTAAGTTTCCCCGAGGACGTGGCACCAGATAATATCTACGTTCACGAGAATCACAACCTGCGAAGTTAAACGCATTTTATTGGTCCAATTATCGTTAATTTTATTAAACTCGTACAATTTGACCAATCAGATGTATTTGCCTCGTTAGTGCTCTTTCCGTTGAACATAGCCAATCGGCTCTTCTCTGCTCTACATTGGCTGATCGATTATTTGTGCTTTAGGTAAAATGGCAAGTCTACAAGCATTACTTAATGTCAATCGGATGGTTCCTGTCGATCTCGACGATCGTGATGAATGCAATATTTCAAGGATTCAGTATTGGCTCAAATGTATGGCTAAGCGTCTGGTCGAATGACAATACAACGGTGGTCGACGGAAAAGTAGACGAAGCTAAACGGGACATGTACCTAGGTGTCTACGGGGCACTGGGTTTTGGACAAGGTATGTCTCTCTAGATAATTACTGATTGCTCGATGCTCTGTTTATTACCTGGAGACGTAGGTAGATTCGGCCAGAACGTTAATTTGTGCTAAACGCTATTAGTAATGGTAAATATCGATTGCAATGTTTCCAGGGTCAAGTAAACGTTTCATCGGAGCCGTTTGTTGATCGTTACAATTAGAATCACCGCCAACAAGCATTATCATCAGAATTACAGTCACAATGAGAATCACAATCACAATCACAATCACAATCGCTATCACTATCGGTATCCACTATGATTATCAATCGTTACGTATTATTACGTAGTCGCAATCAAAGACATCGCTTTGATCTCCTAAACGCGAGACAGTCATTCGTTCTTTTTAATTCCTGATCGCAGCTTTATTTATATTTTAATTATATCACGTCATCACACATGCTCGTCATCATCCGAACCGGATATGTGTATCCAACAAAACCGAGAGAAAAAGGCGAAATAAGAAATCGACAGCTTCGCAACGCTAATAGCGATTCAAAGTCAATGACGATTTTTTTTTCTTCCTGGATCAATAACACTGAGAGCTAGAACGAGTGTGGTTTGCTGTGTCTTCTAACACTCACATGTATTAAAGAACCGGCACAGCCGGATTCTATTAAAAATCTTCCCGCAGTAGTCGAAACCACGAAACACGCAACTGTAGGCTTTTTTTTGCACCTTTTTTTTTTTTTGTTAAACGTAATCAGCAATTTTGATTATTTTATTTTTATTTTTTTGTCGTTGTTGCTGCTGCTGCTGCTACTGCATATTGTTTGCATGTGTCTCTCTTCACGTTCTTAGAAGTTAATCCCACTACTGGATTTTACTTAATAATTTAATAAAATCAGTACTCGAGTAGTTGAACGCGAATCATGTAACAAGAAGCTTCATTTTATTAAGGAACTTGCAGCTGCAACTGTCAAGGGAAATCTCCATTTTCGTTCCACTATTAATTTAATCGAAACCTCTTCAGCCGCCATGTGATGTTAGAGTTGCTTTTATTATAGTAGAGCCTAGTGCCATCTGAATATCCCCACAATGCACATTAGTCATCAGTAGGTTACACGAAAATCCATAAAATCTAGAATCAGTAATATCGTCATTGCTTACCTATTAGTGTATATCTTTCGCTTTTGTTTTTAAGAAATTTTTCACGAAGGCTCGACGATATTGGGAACACAAGTGGATCTCGTGACCCGACTTTCTTTTCCACTCAATTTTAAAAATTCAATCAAATAAATGTTTACGCCACGTTCTTATCGAATGTCCTCGAGCGCCGACTGTATCTTCGGTATTAAGTGAATTCGTCTCATTTTCATCACGTCATGTAGTCCCTTTATTTACAGTATTATCTAGAATAAGAGTTACATCATCTGTAAAAAAAATTTCAGCAAGTTTTGTGATGATTGCACAACTATTGATGGTTGTCGGTTGTCTCCGAAGCAGCAAACTTCTCCACTCAGACTTACTGTATGGCATACTACGATCGCCAATCGGATTCTTTGATATCACGCCCTCGGGCAGAATATTAAATCGTTTTGGGAAGGACATTGACGTTATAGACAACGTATTGCCGCCCACCATTAGAGCCTGGTTATTTTGCCTTACAACGGTACGTGAGATATTTCCACGATCTCACAGAATAACAGGCATCCTTGTTGCGCCTTCCTTGGTTGCTACTAAAAAAAATAGAGAAAAAAAAACAATTAATGTTCGAACCAAAAAAAAAAAGGAAAAAGTGCACTAAACGGAAATGATGCAGCAATGGGTACAATTGTGTCTAATTCGTAGGCTAAGGATGCACAATCACCTTTAGATAACAATCGTGTAGCATTTTGTGTGTGTGCTCACACTTACAAATTTTTTCTTAGCCATATTCTTTATCACAGAAGTATCTTCTAGAGCACGTTATCTTACAACTGCATCGCTGAGCCTGGTACATCGTGACTCACTACTAACACTTCTTATCACTTTTTAATTATTTTAACAAGACGTTATCTAGAGCTGCCTTCTCTCGCCTTTTAGTTTTCTTCTCTCTCTCTCTCGCTCTCTTTCTCTCTTCCCCTTACTATGCGTTATCACGATTCTCATTGTCTTCCTTCCTACCTTGAGATTCGTCTTCTTTGTCCACAAAGTCTTTTTCATCGTTAAAAGACGTTTCGACGGGCATTTCGATTCCGTAATTATTCGAGCAAGAAATTTCGAGATAGTAAAACAGTCTGTGATATGTTCTCCGATGTATCTTTATATTTTTTTTAGTAACGACAATGGTTATACTGTCATTCGCAATGGCCTTGGGCGCCATATTTGCTGCCCAGCGACTCTTCCTCATCGCCATAGGGCGCGTCCTGAGGAATCCGATGTCCTTTTTCGATCAGACACCTACCGGCCGAATTCTGAACCGTCTCGGCAAGGACGTTGATGTCATTGACAACACATTGCCGCAAAACCTTCGCGCATGGATCGCATCCTTCTTCGGGGTATGAAAGGATCTCGTAGCCGTGCAGTCTCTTTTCTCCGTCTGCCTCAGGTTGCGGTTGTCCGTCTTCTCTTTCCCACCCGTTAATGTCCGCGGTTTGTCCGTTAAGCTACTCTGTGTCTGGGAATTTGTCGCAAGGAAATGCATTGAGTCGCGAATCCACGTTGATCCTCGCTCATAACCGATAGGCTTTGCGAACGCATAGTGAATAGGATTGTGAATCGGATTGTGAAAAGGAACGCGTTATTGTAACTTTATTCGTTGCTAAACCAAGGTCGCTCCTTCGTTATCAGTTTATTGGGACCATAACTGCATTACACGTTTCTTTCAGTCCTCCAGCTGCGTTTAACACGTGCACACCACTGACTGTACGTGCCAACTGACTGTACAATCGACGTGCACTTTACATACATAAGAAATGCATAAAACTGAAAAAAAAAACAAAAAAAAACCGACTGACGGCTGACAGCGGAGGAGAAAATAAATGTGCATCGAAACCGAGTATAAACTGTTGCTTGGATATTGAAATGTTAGTATTGTGTTGCAGTCTTAAGCGTCTTTTTCGCCTCGCTGTGTTTGCACTTGGGTACTCTACGGTCGTCTGCTGGGATGCTGCGTCGTATGTTGTCCAATATATTGCGTGCGCCCATGTCCTTCTTCGACACGGTGCCCACCGGGCGTGTTCTGAGCCGTTTCAGTGCTGACGTAGATACGATGGACAACAGACTGCCAATGGCTCTTATACAGTGCCTATCCTCTTTGTTTAGGGTAAGCTTTTAATTAGGCGTGCGCTGATCATTGATTTGCCTTATTAAGCCTTCGTCATTGGTTGTGGTATCCGTTATTTACGTCGATCCTTATACTTTTCCATTCCTTTTGAACTTTCCTATTGTCAAACTCGCGATTAATCGTTCGCTAATGCTCAATCTTGCCGAAGCCGAGTGTCTCGCGTTAGCGCGTAAACGAAGTAAGAGACGGAACGGTGGCGCCAGCGACCGGCCGCGGCAGCTTTTGCTACTTTCGCATTGCTCCGCGTCCAATCGAGTTTTCCTCGTGCTTTATTCCTATGGGTAAACGACACAATTATACAAATAGGCCTTTACGTACGATAGTAGCAGTTGCTTGCGCTTGGGAATGTTTATTCGTTTGCTTGTACATCTTCTCTTATTACTATCCTTATCATCCATCTTTCTCTCTCTCTCTCTCTCTCTCTCTTCTTCATCGAAATCCCACCAAGAGGACGCCTGCCGTCGGGACGTCCTCTTCGGAGACCTTCATTATTTTCAGATTGCCCTTACTTTGTGTTCTCCCTTAACGAAGAGAAAAAAAAAGCAAAAAAAACCTTAAAAATCCACGTGTCACAGCAAACGACCCTCGTGATGCCAGAAGTTTACAGCGTCGCGTATTCTGGATACGTCATAATATCTCCAACCCCTAACCTCTCCATGGTGACTCTGCGAAGTCTTATAAATTCTCGAAATTTCGATCACCCTACCAGAGCGCTCTCACCTGTATATATTTTTCACTGAGAACAACGGAAAGAATGGCTGGATGAATGCGAACCTGAGATTGCATAATTGCATAACCCTCCGTCCCCCCCCGTCCCCCCTCCGTCCTCCCGTCCCCATTTGACCGAGGACGAAATCGAATGGCCGAGGCCGCCACGAGCCACGATATTCGCGCCTGCTGCCTTATCATGCCTGTCTTACTTATACTAATTATGCCTTTAAGGACTAAAGAGCATCGCGTCAATTGGAACTGTCAATTAATCGGCTCTTTCGATACGGTTAGATTGAACGTTTCTCCACCATCGTGTCTGCTGTTATAGCCTTGGCGAGTTTTGTCTGCGATTTGGCTCCGCAGCTGGGCTGCTGGGTTGCTGCACGCCTGATGCACCTAGTGATGCTGCGTGGTGTGATGCGCGCTCCGTTGACCTTCTTTGATACGACTCCTACAGGTCGTATTATCTCCAGGTTTGCTAAAGACGTCGACGTGCTGGACACATCGCTTCCCCAGCAAATTTCCGATAGCATCTATTGCATGTTTGAGGTAATTTTAGCGAAACACGCGACAATTACACACCCACTGCCACTACCACCACTACCACCACCACTACTACTACTACTACTAGTTCTGCTGCTACTGCTGCTACTACTACTACTACTACTACTACTACTACTACTACTACTAGTATCACTAGTATCACTGCCATTACTGCTACACACGATACACGACATGACACTGTGGGTGACGGACTCAGTGTGTATTGACGATGTGACAGTGCTCGTGCTTGTCTCTGTCACTCGAAACGACAGAATCAGAGAGTGAAAGTGTGTCTGAGTTGAAAATTCAAAATAAGATAACATAGATATGACATTTTTTTTTTCTTCAATTTTCTCTTTTTCTCCCTACTGCTCCTTGGTAGGACGAGAACAGATACGTTTTCTATTATGGATTCGCGTAACTCCTCCTTGCTGTATATCCAATGTTCCTTCTAGCTTTTGTATCCGTCAGACTTGTTTTTGTTTGTGCGCTTATCAACGAGAGTTCGTGCGTTGGTTGATAAGGGCCAGGTATTGTACGCAATGGCAACGTCAGACTTATTTGTTACAGAGTCGACGGAGTCGCTCAAAATGCAGAACGAGTCACCGATCGTGGCGCCACCTGTTTCCGATCCTTTTTTCAGGAATCTGCGCACCTGCGCGCGACTCCTCTACGTTTCTCGATGACAAATCCTAAAGAGTCTCCGATCGGTGACTCGGAAACTTTCTGCGCGGCTTTAATCGAGCTTTCAAATGAGCCAAAAAGTACGCATCGCACGTTAGACTATCTAGTATTTGTATAATTGTGTCCGTTATTCTTGAGTCGCTGTATCTCTATGCTACCAACATGAAACGATAAAAACTTTCGAGAGACTCTGCTTGAAGAACCAGAGGAACCGTCCCGCCGTGTACTGTCGCAGCCGTCATATTCGCTCTCGGATAAAGTCTCTTCTCTTCGATCAGTTGCCAGCCTGAAATTACAGTTACACATATGTATATTGCAATGGGGCCTATTAAGTTTTTTGTTCAAATCAAGTTTTACGGTTGTCTCGTGACGTCTCTCATCGAGAGGAAGAGCTTCTGCATGAACGCTCGCCATTTTGTTATTAAAAATGCTCCTGCGTTGCTTGCATCCTGTGATATTTTTGCGATCAAAAATTAACGGTCTCGTGGTTCCACGTGTTGTGCTGTGAGGAAAGGAAATGACAAAGAGTAGAGATTAATTTAATTAATTTAACGTGGTTGACTGTGTGTGTTTACTAATTGGATTGTTGTACCTGGGCTTAATTAACAAAAGAGCGTTAACTGTTTAATCGTGGATACTAACGATCGGGGTAACCGTAGCGCAGTCGGTGAGGCGATTCGTCGCGAACCTTCGCTAATAGTTTATTAATATTTCAGGTTATTGCGACACTTGTGGTCATCAGCTTCAGTACTCCTATTTTTGTTTCGATAATAATACCCATAGGAATCATTTATTACTTTGTCCAACGCTTTTACGTCGCCACCTCGAGACAACTCAAGCGGCTGGAGTCCGTTTCAAGGTCGCCGATATATTCTCACTTCGGTGAATCCGTAACTGGTACGTAAATGGTCCATCGTTCTTTCTTCTCTGCTCCAGCCTCCTCTTGTCTTACCTATTTCAATCTCCTGTCTTATCCGTATGACTAAACAAAATCGTTTTACCTTAAGCATCTTCGTTTCAGGTGCCCAGACTATTCGGGCTTACGGCGTGCAGAAAAGATTCATAAAGGAATCCGAGAGCGGAGTGGACTTCAATCAAGTGTGCTATTATCCCAGCATCATTGCCAACCGGTAAGAGAGCAAAGTTCTCGAGTGATCTTTATTAACCTTCTTCAAGGATGAGAGAGAGAGAGAGAGAGAAAAAGTTTTAAAGTCTTCCTAATTATTTTACAGATGGTTGGCTGTCAGATTGGAAATGGTTGGCAATATGATTATCTTCTTTTCTGCATTATTCTCCGTCCTGAGTAGGGACGACAACGAGAGGGCGGCCGGACTCGTTGGTTTGTCCGTGAGCTATGCTCTTCAGGTTGGTATCACTTTTTCTCAATATACTTTTGCTCGACTAACGCCCAGTTATCAACAAGGCTGTACCCGGGACCCTTTTCGGCTTAGATAACGCAAACTCTTAATTGGTTGGTACGAATGACCTCGGACGTGGAGACCAACATAGTCGCCGTCGAGAGGATAAAGGAATATGGCGAGACCGAGCAGGAAGCGCCCTGGAACATTCCAGATACTCAGCCGCCCAAGGACTGGCCGCAACATGGTCGTGTAGAATTTCAGGACTTTAAAGTACGTTACAGGGAAGGTCTCGATCTTGTCCTGAACGGTCTTACGTTCATTGTCAATGGCGGAGAGAAAGTTGGGATCGTTGGCAGAACCGGTGCCGGCAAGTCATCCCTCACCTTGTCCCTATTCAGGATAATAGAGCCAGCACATGGGAAGATTTTCATAGATAACATCGACATCTCGACCTTGGGTCTTCACGAGCTCAGGACGAGACTCACCATAATACCTCAAGATCCCGTACTCTTTTCCGGGACTCTTCGAATCAATTTGGATCCGTTCTACCTGCATGCCGACGAGGAAGTATGGCGAGCTCTCGAGCACGCTCATCTCAGGAACTTCGTCAGCGGTACGTGGTCCAGGAATCGATATCCTCCTTGTGCCTTTAGACGATTCGCTCTATTAATTCAATGCGATTGTGCTCCAGGACTGCCCAATGGTCTCATGCACGAGGTCTCCGAAGGCGGCGACAACCTGAGTGTCGGTCAGAGGCAGCTGATCTGTCTGGCCAGAGCTTTGCTCAGGAAAACGCGTGTCCTGATTCTGGACGAAGCTACGGCTGCTGTCGACTTGGAAACTGATGATCTGATTCAGCGAACGATTCGACAGGAGTTTCATGACTGTACCGTTCTCACGATTGCTCATAGACTCAATACGATTCTCGATTCGGACAAGTAAGAGAGATACTTCAAGAACTGCCCCGAACCCATCTTCTGGGCCTCCTTGTCAGTTTACTTGCAACTGGTGTTTTTATTCGTTCCAGGGTTATTGTTCTTGACAAAGGCCGAATCATCGAGTACGATGCTCCGGACGCGCTACTGCAAATAAAAACCAGCGCTTTCTACAGCATGGCGAAGGACTCTGGTCTCGTGGCGTGAAGTCTCGCGTAATTTCACTAAATGCGTCTCTTACCATTAGTGTATCGGCCTAGGAAGCCTCCCGATCCTTGCCCGTGCGCTAACAATGCGGACTCTCGGAATTTCCAAGCGCAGAACTTTCTCGAGAGACCGAATGCGTTCCACACGAAACGTCTTATTCAGCGTCACAATGAATATACACTCGTATAGTAGAAGAGTATTTACTACTTACAGCTTAAACCTTTAAGAGATTTTTTAGCGACTTTTCTAGCGTAGTTATTAACTCTCTTACAGCGAGAGCGGCGCGTCAATTACGCAAATGTTGTACAGTGTTTCATCCATAAATTGGTCACTTAAATTACTGCCCTTTTAACGACTTATCTCTAATCACGTTATCACGATGTACTTATTTTTTTTATATGTTATTCAGATTTACGGAAACTCGTGTGCTTTCCGATGGCAATAGTTGAAACTAAACAAAATGGCAGTTTCAAAGTCGAGAGCCAGGAAGTGCGGAATACAGAAGGAAAAAGTCCTGGCAAAGAAGCTAATAGCAGATAAAAGCATAAACCGAAAATAAGATTTAACGTCACAACATTTTTCGCTCAAGTATTTTGCGCCGCGGCTTTCGCTCGGCCACTTTTTACATTTCGATATAAAATCCCATCAATTCATAGCGATCGTTTCCTTTCTCCCGTTACAATTGAAACTTGCGAACAACAATACTAGTATTAATTTATTTTATTCCGTATCCAATTACCAAGCGTTATCACTACAGTAACGCTGAGGTACTTAAGTTAACGTTAATACAGGACATTTTACACTAAACCGTTTCTCTTTTGAATTTACTCACGTACAATTAACTACCAAAACAGTTTTAATGCCAACCGTACGTTAAGAAGATTCAAAGACCTACTAGCAGGATCCCCTTGATTATCCTTGGAAAATATTTTCTCAGGTCGCATAGGATACTTATGGATTAGCTACAAATACACGATACAAGCAATCTGCGTAGGGCGCGTTTCTGCGCCGCTACTTTAAATTAAGAAAACACGTAGCACCTCACTACGTAGCGATACTTTATTTTGAGTAATAAAAATAAAATAGACAAACAAAGGAAGAACACTTGCCGACGGAATCAATCGCAAGGGTTACGAGTTACGAGATACTCGAAAGTGATACGCTGGTCGCTGAGCGATGAAGGAAAAGTGCCTTCTCGCGTATTTACGTACGACGAATTCTATCTTGTATAATATGTTTGATAGTTCGAGAGTAGCTGCACACTTACCTTAATGTCGCGCGATAATATTACATAATCGTGGGGCAATTACATCCTTACTAACTTTGTTCAACTTTCTTACCGAGTTATCGATCTTGGGATCGGTTATGAAAAATTACAAATTATTAATGACAATGGTATCTCGCTATTTTCAATTACAATACATTCCTACTGTATTGAACACGCGATCACTTTCAGTTTTGACGCAGCTATTTGGCGTCCCGACGCTCTTCCAAAATCCGAAGGCGGATTTTGGGTTCATTAGCGCTGATTATACATATCGCGCTGATCGAAGTGATACCACCTCGATTCACATTTCAGATGTCATTTAGTCTCTGTAATTTTAGCTTCTCAATATAGATTAAGTTGGCACTGATTGTATAAAAATATTTAAAAAATGGTATATCTTTATGTTCGCGTTACGGTTCAAGATTTCTTTTTTTTTATGGATAAACTTAATTTTGTGAAATTCTACTTGACGAATATTATTGCACAGTCACGCGGCACAAATGAAAAGTAATTTATACGTTCTATGTATTTATATTAATTAATACTGTTCCAGTATACGTGCTGATTGTTGGTATCAAAGTTAATATAAAACGAAGAGGTAACAGATTACGGAACTGTTATTTACAGATAAGATAATATAATTCATATTTCTTTTTTCTATTAAACGGTTGTCATTTCGGCTTAGAAGGGACGAGTCCTTTAGCTTCCACTTCCTCCCGCAATTTGAATTTCTGTATTTTCCCGCTGGCCGTCTTGGGAAATTGATCCATGAAGACGACGTACCTTGGAATCTTGAAATGAGCAATTCTTCCCCTGCCGTAAGCCTTCACGTCATCTGCACTGATTTCAACGCCATCCCGGGTCCTGACGCAGGCACAGATCTCTTCTCCATAGACGTCGTCGTGAACCCCGAAGGCGTGAGCTTCGACGATTCCCGGATGCGACTCGAGGAAATTTTCAACTTCCTGTAAAGGATACACGTTGTATGTAAATATATATATTTATTTACTGCAGAATGTTCTCCGGACTAGTGACTTTAGTGTAAAAGCTTACCTTTGGAAATATATTCTCTCCGCCACGTATAAGCATGTCTTTCAATCTACCGACTATCCTGCCATACCCATTTTTCTCTAATACAAACTGATCGCCTGTTTTCAACCATCCATCTTCCGTTATGGTTTTTCTCGTATTCTCCTCGTCGTTCCAGTAGCCGATCATCGAGGTGTAACCGCGAACCCAAAGTTCACCGGGACTTCCAAAAGCTACTGGGGAGCCCTTATCGTCGACGACCTGCGGCGATCAAAGGTGTAAAAATATTGATTGATAAGAAATCAAAAATATGTGTAATCAAAATTTTAGTTTTCCGACCAGAGCCTCAATGTGATCAGAAACATGTCCCACGGTGTTTTCCGTAAATTCCTTCGATTCTCCAGGCAGTGATTGAAATATTATCGCAGTGGTTTCTGTGAGACCGTATATAGACTGTAAATAAAGTAAGTGTGGATAAAGCATTACTGAAAATTATTGACAATAATTAAAAGACAAGAATACCTTAATAAAAAGTACAAGCGGACAAAGTATTGGCGAGATTTACGAATTTGGTTTGGAAGGTATTCGTAGTAACTGTACGCGTGAAATGTATGCAGGCCTTGAAGGGTGAAACGCCCCTATCGATTTCACGTAGGTAAACTCTTCTTGACTCTGTTATCGCTGCCCTAATGATAATTACTTTGAGGATGGAGAAAATTAATGAAATATCCCCGTCTATACGCGAATCTAGAATTTCTATCGCACTAAATTTCTCTGCAATCTCTCAGATTCTAAATCAATTTATCGATCTTACCGGGCAATGTATTCCTCCTCCACGATGCACAACAGCCGCAAGATCCATACATAGATAAGAACAAATGATACGAGAGCATTGATCTCTTATCTTGCCTTCCGAAGGAAATCTAATTCTCAAATAAAAACACACAGGACGCGTCCGATCGATCGTTACCTTCATATTGTCCAGACGCAGATGTTCCCGTATCCTCTTGAAAAGTTGTGGCGACGCCGGTGAACCGCCGATAACCCCGGAGAAGAGGGTCTCCACTGGTGCACTCAGACGATGCTGAACGTCTATCAGATTGACCTGTAATCGTAAAACGTGGCGTTTGCCTTGAGAATGCACCAACTGTTTTGATCCATAGAGAATCGATGAATAACTAAAAATTCCTTATCGCTCAACTAAAGGCTTACCCACATTGTCGGCGTTCCGAATGTTACCGTGCACTTTTCCTTAATAATGGTTTCTATGGAAGTCACTGGATTGAAATTTGGCGATTCTACAACTACGGTGCTTCCTGCGTGAAGACTGGCCAGTTGCGCCTGCACCATACCGAATGCATGAAAAAATGGGACGTTCAGGCAGATTTTCTGATGTCCAGAAACGAGCTCGGTTCTCTCCGCCGCCTACGCAACGAAGAATTATCGTGTTCAAATTATTACGTTGCCTAATAACGAATGCATTTTCCGTTAAAGAAAACGAGAGAGAGAGACTTATAGGAGAAAAAAAATTTATGAAATAGGTTAATGTCCAATTATTTCTTACAGCGAGAAATCCATCACGCACAACTTAAATTATTCTTGCACGAATATGCCACACCCTGGAGGAATAACGCGATCCGGGCATTCGTAACGGCGAAGCTGTTCTCGTGTACGAGAATTTCATTTTTATTGGCATATACTTTTATATTTGCTAAGCCGGAAGTCATCGACGCGAAACGCGACTCCTTCGCTGGCACGATCGTTAATCTCTCACCTGTTTTGAATTGTTCACAAAGGATTTGTGCCTAAGTATAACTCCTTTTGGGTTTCCAGTTGTTCCTGATGTAAATTGAATGTTACATCCGTCATCGGGCGATATTTCACTCTGTTCCTGGGCAACGGCCTCCACTTCGATATTGCTAGCCAGGGCTTCGATATCCGAGAATCTTCGAGTCCCTCTATTAAAAATATCGTTAAGCATTATCGATCCAGCATTCAAACTTCCAATACGATTCGAGTTAACGCAGAGCATACAAAGCTATTATCATAATTGTCTATGAGAGTTGTATCACTTATAGATATTGTGTATATATATGAAATTGATTAATTAGTAAGAACCCCTCTGAAAAATGTCCTTGTAATACTTGGCGAAAAGGTATTATACGTGCAAGATGGCCTTGTGCTGTTTCGATACTAGGACGCTTATGGGACAATGGAGACGAGGAACAACAATCTGGGAAAATCGTCGAATCCGAGCGAAGGTCAGATCGCCATTAAAATTTACAAAAGAAAGTCGAGCGGATATTACATGGGTTACTGCGAAAACTCTTATTCGCCACGTCTTTATCTAAAGGAGGATCAAGCTGTATTACGTGGCATGACGAGGCCACAAGGGAGTCCGGTAAAATGAAGTTAAATAAAGAAACGAGCTCCAGATTGTAAATATAAATTCCTCAATGACTCTACGATACGACTCGTGACTTGATTCATGTGCTACTCATTGTCAGTCGATCTACGATCTAAATTTCAAGGTAAATAAAATATATAAGACTAAAATGGAGATCGAGCTATTTTCATACGAGCAAAAGTATCTGGCTGATAATGACACATTACCTAACCTATATCTTGGGGTAGAATGTGGCCAATGTGACTGCGTGAATTTCCAGGTGATCTCGCACGCGATATTCATGACGGACCGACGACCATGGCCGAAGGACAACAAGTCGCACTGCTTAATTAAATTAACGTCTTGTGCGATATCACGCGTGATTCTCGTGCAGTAACGATTCCCGTTTCTCGAGAAATTATTACGGAATCAGTGTGATACGGACTGCGATGGATTTCACAGAGAATTTAGTCGAGTTGGATGACATTTGGAGGTTAGAAAATTTTATGAAATCTCAACAGGAACACTGACCTGACGTGATCTTGGGAGTAGACGATTATATGGTCCAGAGTAGGACATCGTTCTTTGATATCGAGTAAAGTTTTCGCATAATTCTGTGTCTTGAATGATTCCGGACAGACGATGGCTTTGACGCCGACTCTCTGGATACAATACTCGATTTCATCTTTTTGGAAAGCAGGATTTATTCCTACCATAATTAATCCTGCCCGCGTTGCAGCTAAGAAACTCAAGTACCACTGGTAATCGTTAGGTGCCCAGATGCCGATGCGATCGCCTTTTTTTAATCCTAATTTTCTAAATCCACCCGCCAGTCTGTCCGCTCGACTCAAGACGTCGGCGAACGTCAATCTGACGTTTTGATGCACAGAAATAATGCATTCTCTCTGTGGCCATCTCTCTGCGCTCTGCTGAAACAATTGGCCTACCGTCATCTCCAACAATGGCTGTTTTCCAGGATGAGAACAATACGATAAATTCTCCTGGACACTGGCACCGCCGGATGTCCATCTTTTCTCAGCGTGCACACGAAATATTGATAGTAAAGACTTTCGAAAACCTACAGACGAAACTTTCAAGTTTCTATGTAACATTATTGAGATTGCCGTTGTGAACGCACGAATCAAAAGCTTAGAGAATACTAACGTGACCTTTGAAAATATCTGGATATGTAAAAAGAAGTCAAACGGGTATTGGTGTGGATGGAAGATAAAAGCTACCACGTAAAGATATTGGTTATCAAGTTTTCACTCATACAAGTGAAATAACGAGGCCTTACGCTCGTTACATTTGCTATGCATTTATTATGTATAATAATGAGTTGTCAACGACAGAAGAGGAAGGCGGCTGGAGGAATCGGTCGAGAGGTAAATCAGGCAGTGCAGAGACCTTTGATTTACGACGGTCGGTAAGTAGTCGGAAAACGAAGAGCAGTGGGCGGGCGGGAGGGATGGAGGGATGGAGGGATGGCCTCCTGGACGTACTGCAATGCGGTGCAACGACTGAACATCTGACTTACATGCGATACCTGCTAATTGTCATTCGGCACGTAAATCGAAGTGTTGCGATTGACAGGCATAAATTCCGTAACGTCAACTTTATCTCGTTCGGTAAAGTTTCGTTTTCCGATAAGTAAAATCTAATTTATTTTGACAGTTTAAAGACTTCAGTACGATATACAAAACAGCACTACGAGATATCCGACGACATTACAAGCGATAAACAATATTTAAAATAGCTAATAGATATACTAATTAATATTAAGGAGAATAAGAAGATAACGAGTGCTCTTTTCATATGCACGTTAAAACTGCGTGGGAACTTGATTCGCAAGAATTTAGCTAAGGTAGAAAAGGGAACAGGAAAGGATCGGATCCTGGAAAAGAGTCGAGATCCCGAGAAGGAGAAGATTAACGAAGAAGCGAGCTACTTGGAATATCGTGGGACGTGGCTGCCGCCCTGCGCCGGAAGTCGCGTGTCGACGGCGGCAACCTACACTCCCACCCTGGTCCCTCGAGCGTTCTTACGTTCTAGCAGTCGGGCAACCTGGAATCAACACAATTGCCCGGCTGACTCCTATAGACGAGGAATCACGTCGGTATAAGGTTTCCTTGCCCGTGGTGGTTCCCCCGTACCCTAACGAACCCCCGGAGCTGAGCGCCGATTGGTCGATCCTGGTCTCCCAGGAGGCCGAAAGCCACCCTCTTCTGGTGCAACCGTCTGGCGTCTTTGGAGGTTTAGACTGGCGAGGATACTCGTGCAACCAGCACGCGCCACTCACTTTACCCTCGGGATCATTTTTACATTTTAATATTATTTTATACTAGATAAACGTTACTCTCGAGGATACTTTTACATCGTGAAACCCCGTTAAGGCTCTGATTTAAAGATTATGTCGTTTCTTAAGGATCCTTTGTGTCTGCCAAATGAATCAGTGGGAATTCTTGTGAAACTTCGCGTGAGAGACTCTATTGCGCGGGTGGCAGCGTAATCGGGAATGATATCGTGGCTGTGTCATTCTTTGGAATTTTATGGATGCTCGAGAGTCAAGAAAAAGGATTAAGACCCAGTGAGAGTTTATTTTTTTTTTCAAAATTCTTCCTGAGCACAGTGGTTGTCGAATCTGTACGCGAGGTGGTTGTCGAATCAGTGAGCGTTACAGTGCGAAGCGCAATATAATTGCAGAAAAGAGGAACATCATGATTTGGTATTGGAAGGAATGTCTACGCAAAGTCCTGCGTGAGGTAAAATGAGCAGCAGCAGTAAGAAGCCTTCGGGCGGTAAAGACGACAAGAAGAATCCTTCGAGCAAAGAGGAGAGTCCTGCCGGCGGTAAGGATGACGGCGGCTCAGGATCAACCGGAAGCAACGGAGGAGCAAGCGGAGAACCGTCGCAGCCAGGAAGTAAGCCTGGTTCGGCAGGGGCGACGGCGAGGGAAGGAGCCCAGAGGCTGTTGGGCCTTGCGGCCCGAGGCGAATGGGCCCCGGTGGATCAGCTGCTTAAATCTTTGGAAAAGGCGGCGCAAAGCGCCGGGGATGATGGGATCCCGGCGCCCCTGGCAGGCGTGATGGACCCGGTAATACAGGATTCATTATTGATCGATCGAAGATCGAGCGAAGATCGATAAAATTATATAGAACCGGTCTTGCCCCGCTTAAGATGACTGTCGATCATATTTCCAGACGACTGGAATGACGCCCCTCATGTACGCAGTCAAAGACAACAGAACTGGATTCCTGGACCGGATGATAGACCTGGGTGCGGACGTTGGCGCAAGGAACAACGTGAGTATCCTCGTCGAAGAAGATTGCGCGAAGTGCCGTCTTTGCCAGTAATTGATAATTAAGCCAGGCGAGCCCCGAGCGTCGACTGTTAACGATCGGGTCTCAGATCCACGATAAAGTCTAATCGAGGGAGAATTGCGTGAAGTAGGGCCAAGGCCAAGATTCTGATTATGAGAAAGTAAGTAAGTAGGCCGATCAGTCAGTAGGACGAGAAAGTGGCACGATTAGAGGAGGCGATAAGACCTAGGCAAAAAGTTAGCTACAAGAGTTGCGGTCTGTGGCGAAAAATGCGAAATAAAATCGCATGAACCTTTGGAAAATATGTTATCGAATAATCGCTAGGATCAGTACAGTTTGAGCAGGAATTTTTGTATAACGTAAACAGGATCCCCTGTGATATCGACCGCAATCACCGCTCCCTCGGCGAGCTGATATAATTTTCAAATTGCACGCTAATAAACCGTGATTGGAATGATGCGCGTTCACCGTTCATCATTCAACCTTCGGAACTCAGGCTCGTTAGCAGAGAAGATGGGAGCGGCGAATTCTAATTTATAGCCTTATTACCTTATTGCTTATATCAAGAAAGGCTCTTTATAATGCTCGAAACACTTTAATCAGACCTCCTGTCATAGATTCTGCCGTTTGTCCAGTATTTTCAAATAAAATCGTTTAATCGACTTACTGGTTCGTAATATTTCTTCCAGGATAATTACAATGCACTACACATATCTGCAATGTACTCCAGGGAGGATGTCGTCAAATTGCTCCTGGCCAAAAAGGGTGTCGATCCTTATGCTACCGGAGGGGTAAGATTTGTTGAATTTGAAAATATCTCAATAAATAATTAAAATCAAAAAATCTAAATTACCGATCGTCTATATTAATAAAACGATATTCTACAGTCAAGACAACAAACTGCCGTCCATCTCGTTGCGTCCAGACAGACCGGAACGGCCACTTCGATTTTACGTGCTCTATTGGCAGCGGCCGGAAAGGACATTCGCCTTAAAGTCGATGGCGTAAGTGTCCCTGTAATTAAGAAAATTAACCTCATGAGATATATTGATAAATTAAGCAGATAGTCTCCTAGAAAGCACGAGGGGTTGCTCGTAAAGGTTTGAATTAGGAGATAAAGATTTTTCTACAATTTCCAGCTGGTCCCGTTAACAAGAAAGCTGCAGCCTCGCGTGACACGAGTAAGGGTATCGCCGCCTGGTACCGGCGCCCGACTTGCTGTTCCGCCATAATTCTTATCCCTTTAGTTTTGTTCAGTTTTTACGGGGGATGATGCCAACCCTCGGCTTCGAGGCTTCGAAGCTTCGAAGCTTCGAGGTAGCAGCCATCGACTTTTCCATATCGACCCTTACACACTCGAATACGGATGGAAATATTTGGCGACACAACGAAACTTTGAGATTAAAGAGAATTCGATAAAATGTCACCTCGAATATCATTCGATTCGAGACAATTTCTTGATATCAGTCAAACCGGAGTCGGGACGCCACAACCTGCTTCTTCCTTCTCGGAGGATATCAGATTGTCTCGCATCGATCTTACGCGTATCGGACGCCCTTGCTGCGTCACTATGTCATCATGTTCTCAAAAAACTCTGAAGACGGTTATCGACCTTCCGCGAGACCTGCAGTTCAGGTCGCGGACTTTGTACAGAGAAATATATTAAAGGCTGGAGTTGGGAAAAATTGGAAACGCGTCGTTAAGAACGTCGTGAAAGCTCACGTAGGGTTTGATCATGTGACCGATCAGATTACTCGAGTACTTCGAGTAGACGTAATTACTTATACGGACGACCAATAGTCAGCACTGGTCTCGAGATATTTCTTCTCTAGTTTCTTATAATTTTCAATGTGTTCCAGAGAGGCAGGATTCCGCTTCTTCTGGCCGTCGAGGCCGGAAACCAGTCGATGTGCCGCGAACTCCTGGCACAGCAGGCGCAGGATCAATTACGTGCTACCACACCTGCAGGTGACACGGCTCTTCATCTTGCAGCTCGAAGAAGGGACGTCGACATGGTCCGCATCCTGGTGGATTATGGCGCCACTGTAGACATTCAGAACGTAAGTATTTCCGGTTAGTTTTTACAGCGACCAATCGGAAAATTATTTCAACGCCGTATTGCATCAACGTGTCACGTAATGTGGTTGTGAAAAGTTGACAAGGTCAGCCCGATGACAAAGTACCTGCGATAACGTAAGGTCGTAACGCGTTTCCTCCGCGTCTCGATCCTTTAGCTCCCTTCGCCTTTTTTTTTTAATACTTTTTTTAGCCTGCCACGTAAGTTACCCAGAAGTGCGTCATACGAATATAATTAGTATTGTTATGGTGGGAGAAAACCATAGGTGGGCTGCATGCGTAATACATGAGGCTAATTGTCGCAATGCGTCGACCGGGAAGGACTCCAGTCTAAAGTTCTCAGTCGACTAGGTACAAACCGCGAATTGTATCGCGTTCGGGTTCCTTGGTGCACACGGATTTCCGGTGCGATTGATAAGCGGCTGTTCTTTAATCACGGGACAGTAGCCTATCGGCTGAACTCACAATCGGAAACGGATCTTATCTTCAGGGCGAAGGTCAGACGGCACTCCACATCGCGAGTGCCGAAGGCGACGAGACTCTGGTTAAGTATTTCTATGGCGTAAGAGCATCCGCCTCTATAGCCGATCATCAGGATAGGACTCCTATGCACTTGGCTGCTGAGAATGGACATGCTTCCATAATAGAACTCCTCGCCGACAAGTTCAAGGCCAGCATCTTCGAGAGGACCAAGGATGGCTCGACCCTGATGCACATAGCGTCCCTGAACGGCCATTCGGAATGTGCTACTATGCTATTCAAGAAGGGGGTTTATCTCCACATGCCTAATAAACGGGGTGCGCGTTCGATCCACACGGCGGCCAGGTACGGCCACGTGGGGATAATCAGTACTCTTCTGCAACGAGGAGAAAAGGTAGGTCGTCGTCTTTCTCCGTGTTATTCATCGGAGTCATTTTTATTTGAAGTTCGTCTTCTCCGGGCTACTTCAGGTAGACGCTACTACCAACGATAATTATACGGCTCTGCACATCGCCGTCGAAAGTGCCAAACCTGCCGTCGTCGAAACTCTTCTCGGATATGGGGCGGAAGTGCACGTTAGAGGTGGGAAACTTCGTGAAACTCCTCTCCATATAGCGGCAAGGGTACCGGACGGCGACAGGTGTGCTCTGATGTTACTCAAATCCGGTGCTGGACCCAACTTGACCACGGACGATGGTCAGACGCCCGTCCACGTGGCAGCGAGTCACGGGAATCTGGCTACGTTGCTTCTTCTTCTGGACGATGGCGGAGATCCTATGTTCAAGTCGAAGGTAAGTCGTAATCAATTTACTTTCTTTGGCGCTTTAACGGAAAAGGTTCTTTGTCGCAGAATGGGGAGACTCCTTTGCATCTCGCTTGTAGAGGATGCAGAGCGGATGTGGTCAGACACTTGATTGAATTTGTCAAGGACAAGAAGGGCGCCGACGTGGCTACCTCGTACGTGAATAGCGTGACCAACGAAGGCGCCAGCGCACTTCACTATGCGGCTCAAGTGGAGCCTTCCGAAGTGGCTATTCCAGGGGACGATCGAGCTGTGGTCCGAGCGCTTTTGGAAGGCGGCGCAGACGTGTCCCTGCAGACGAGACAGGCTCAGGAATCAGCTTTCCATCATTGTGCCTTGGCAGGAAATAACGAGGTCCTCTCGGAGATGATCAGTCACATGTCGGCGACCGAAGTCCAGAAGGCCTTGAACAGACAAAGCGCTGTTGGATGGACCCCTCTCTTGATAGCGGCTCATCGCGGGCACATGGAACTCGTGACCACCTTATTGGCCAATCATGCCAGAGTCGATGTCTTCGACCTTGAAGGACGCTCCGCGCTTCATCTGGCAGCGGAGCGTGGCTATCTTCAAGTCTGCGACGCCCTGTTGGCCAGCAAAGCCTTCATCAACTCTAAATCGAGAGTGGGACGAACTGCGCTTCACCTGGCGGCGATGAACGGCTATACGCACCTGGTTAGGTTCCTGATCCAGGACCACAGCGCTGCTATAGACGTGCTCACCCTCAGGAAACAGACGCCGCTTCACTTGGCGGCTGGTGCCGGCCAGCTTGAAGTCTGCAAGCTTCTCCTGGAATTAGGTGCCAGTATAGATGCGACCGACGACCAGGGTCAAAAGCCCATCCACGCAGCGGCTATGAATAATTATGCCGAAGTGGCACAGCTCTTCCTACAAAAGCATCCCAGTCTTGTGATGGCCTACACGAAGGATGGAAACACCTGCGCTCACATAGCAGCCATGCAGGGCAGCGTCAGAGTGATCGAGGAGCTTATGAAGTTCGATCGGCAAGGCGTCATTTCCGCCGGAAACAAACTGACCGAAGCTACGCCGCTTCAGCTAGCTGCGGAAGGGGGTCATGCCGAAGTGGTAAAGGCTTTGGTTCGCGCTGGGGCATCCTGTGCCGATGAGAATCGTGCAGGATTCACCGCAGTTCATCTGGCAGCTCAACACGGCCATGGTCAAGTTCTTGAGGTAATGAGGTCATCCCAATCCCTCAGGATCTCCAGCAAGAAACTCGGCGTGACGGCTTTACACGTTGCTGCCTACTTCGGCCAAGCCGGTAAGCAACACGCTTCGCTCGAGCATCCAGTCTGTGTACGTTGATAATCTAGCCCTGCGTCTAATCCATAAAAGTCATTAGCCACAAGCAAGAATCCAGATGTATTTAATGCGACTCGGTCACACAATTTTAATCCTTTTGAGAATTTACGTTTTGAATGCAGGTCATCCACCTATTTTCCAACTTCTAATGAAAACTAGATTCTCGCGAAAACTAAATTCATCTCTTTCTCTCGCATACGTAGTTTCATTCCAGGTGGCCCCAGAGAAAAGGGTAAGGGCATGTTTTTAAAATTTACCAGATTTGGGTTAAAGATCGCAATTCGAAGTTGGCCGATGATCTTGGCCCGTTGACCGAGATTCCAAAATAGACTGGGTTGCTCTTCTTGGAGTTAACTGATTGGGAGTCGGCGTCGCGACGCGTCGCGTTAAATTAAATTTCGCGTGACGGTCAAGTCAAACCCTTCACCCGCACTTTAGCCGCATTTCACCCTGGCTGCCCCCTGAGATTTGACTCACCCTTCTTGGTCAAGGACAAGCAGCACGCGAGACTTCCATTTCTTAGCTTGTCAAAAGCACCCTCGCCTCTGGAGATAATTTAGGGGCGTATCGGACACGGGGAATACCCAGCTAGCTAGTGGGCGAGAAGCCTGGCGATTATGAATGTCCGGGTTGAATCCAACTCGGGTTGCGTTTCAGCGTGCGAAACGATGACTTTTCTAGAATCTAGAATTACAGCAGGGAAATTCCCTGAGCTCAAGCGGATGGCTAAAGTCCGACAAACACGAAACGAGTGAAAGCTGCACTTCAGGAGTGTATTAGAGAAAAAAACAAGGTCTCGGCCGATATGCACGTTACTCTAAAAAAAAAGTTTTGTTAACTCGAGCAGATCTTTATAAAAGTAAGTGCACCCTAAGTACAAAGTGCAGAGCACGCATATGCAGCTTGGAGTTTCTTTGGAATTCTTCTTGAATAATTTTCTATGCTGAATTGATTCGCGTAGTTACCGAAATCTAGGGCAAATTCGTGGATTTGATTGTCGCGTGAAAAGTTTGCACCTCCTGTACTTTCATGCGCGCTTAACAGCCAACGGCTCAAATCGCTGCTTCTAATCGGGTTCTAGAAATACCAGCTTGTTTCATGGATATTCGTAATTACAAGACTTGGCCATGCACTTACGTCACACGAACGATCAACGATTTTGAAACGGGCTGCGTGAATTTCAGATACCGTGAGAGAACTTCTGACCCACGTTCCTGGAACAGTAAAATCGGATCCTCCAACTGGTGGCTCGCTGGTCGGTGAACTAGGAAGCGAGTCGGGGATGACACCTCTTCACCTGGCTGCGTACTCCGGAAACGAGAACGTCGTCAGGCTCCTACTGAATTCGGCGGGAGTCCAGGTCGAGGCTGCTACCACGGAGAATGGATTCAATCCTCTTCACCTGGCCTGTTTCGGAGGCCACATCACGGTGGTCGGCCTCCTGCTGAGCAGATCTGCCGAATTATTACACAGCGCCGATCGTTACGGGAAAACCGGGCTGCACATAGCTGCTACTCACGGGCATTATCAGATGGTCGAGGTTCTCCTTGGTCAGGGCGCCGAGATCAATGCCACCGATAAGAACGGCTGGACACCGTTGCATTGCGCAGCCAGGGCAGGCTACCTCGATGTCGTCAAACTCCTGGTGGAGAGTGGGGCTTCTCCGAAGAACGAAACAAACTTAGGAAGCGCTCCGATATGGTTCGCAGCCTCCGAAGGCCACAACGACGTCCTCAAGTACCTCATGGAAAAGGAACACGACACTTACGCCTTGATGGAAGACAGAAGGGTAAGGAGTCCAAAGCTGTCGCGGGACCTAGAGGGCTAAAAATAATAGCCAGTTCCCAAAATTAGCTCACGGGAAGTCGAGTAGTTCGGAAGGATCGATCGCCCGATAGATAAATTTGTAGTGAAACTTCGTGACGTCACGCGACCTAACGTAGCACTGGATTAAATCGAAGATTGATAAGGAATTATTATAGATTAGGCGTTTGGGGTCTCGTATCGATTTAACACTGATTTCTTTGCTTGGCAGTTCGTCTACAACATGATGGTCTGCAGCAAGAACAACAACAACAAGCCTATCGAGGAATTCGTCCTGGTGTCGCCGGCCCCGGTCGACACGGCAGCCAAACTCTCGAATATCTACATTAAGTTATCGGAAAAGGAGAAGGAACGTGCCAAGGATTTGATAGCGGCTGGTAAACAATGCGAAGCTATGGCGACGGAACTTCTTGCCTTGGCAGCTGGTGCGGATTCAGCCGGACGCATCCTTACGTCCATGGACAGAAGGAACGTCGAGTTCCTGGACGTACTGATTGAGAACGAACAGAAGGAAGTGATAGCTCACACCGTGGTGCAGCGTTACCTTCAGGAACTTTGGCAGGGAAGTCTGAACTGGAACGCCTTCAGGACGATTCTTCTCTTCGTCGCCTTCCTCGTCTGTCCGCCGGTCTGGGTCGTGTTCGCTTTGCCCCTAGGACACAAGTACAACAATGTCCCCATTATAAAGTTCATGTCTTACCTGACCTCCCATATTTATTTAATGGTGTTCCTACTCCTCGTGGGCATCACTCCGATATATCCCGTGGTTAGACCAAAACTGATCCCGTACTGGTACGAGGTGTGTCTCCTGGTGATGTTGTCCGGTTTGCTCCTATTCGAGCTAACGAACCCTAGTGACAAAAGTGGCTTAGGATGGATCAAATTGGCAGTGCTACTCTTCGGCATGTCCGGTGTGGCCGTTCATCTCATGGGCTTCTGCGGGATACATGAACATCGCTGGCCGACGTTGCTCTACCTGAGGAATCAACTCTTCGCCTTGAGCTTCCTTCTGGCCTGCGTCCAGATCCTCGACTTCTTGTCCTTCCATCATTTATTCGGGCCCTGGGCCATCATCATCGGCAACCTCATGAAGGACTTGGCCAGGTTCCTCGCAGTGCTGGCCATCTTTGTCTTCGGCTTCTCCATGCTCTTCGTTGCGTTGAATCAAGCGTTCGAAAACGGCCCAAACAAGAACCCGAAGATCACGGACGCTTCGAGGAGGAACGCCTTCTCCGACGGTGAGTCTTCCACGTAATTAACCTACGGCTTATCATTATTATTGACGCTGATCTTAAAGTCAAGTTAGGCAAACTTCCTGTTTTTAATGGGGATTCTGTCCCAAACGAAAAGTCCTACCGGTCGTTTCGTTGGCCACGTGACACGAGAATCACCAAGTAATTTCGATAGACCATAAGAAAAAGATAAGAAAGTCTTTCGGTCGATCGATTATAAATTTTCATGTTCTTTTCTATTTTGAGAATTTGGATTCTCATTCGCGCCTAAAATCTTTTAACTTCGAGATACAAGATACTTTCGCCTGTTTATCTGTTTTTTCGCAAATATAGTCTTTCTGAAAGAGATATAGATAATTTGCAGGTACGAAATATTTTGAAACGTAGAGACAAGAGAGATACGGAGATATTACGTGTGTGTGCGTGTGGCTGCGTGAGAGATTCTAGAATTTGGTGTAAATATGTATATAGATAGAAAGAAGGGTGGACTAAAAAGAAAAAAAAAAAAAATTCGAAAAAGAAATAAGAACGATCTGTAAGAGAAAAAAGGGGACTAATATCCGCAAGGTGTTGCCTTCGGTATTCGCGTAATGCGATTACTTGGAACGGAGTCCCAGAAGCATCGAGGTAACGTCATTAATTGCAATAGATATGTTGGCCAATGATACGGAATGGACGACGGAGACGCAAACACTGGGGCCACATCGGCGCTTTGGGCGCTACAAGAAAAAGAATGAGTGTTGTGACGAAAGCAGCCGAGATTGTAAGTTTCCACAGGCAATAATGCCGGACGAGACCCGAATCCGTCCTGAATGCAGCGACTTGCCTCCTAGGTGTCGTCCCGTCTGCGATGCATTTGTCACCGGTCTGTGTTGCCTGAAAATTGCTGCCTGAAAAGTGTTGGCCGCGCCTGCAACGCGGCGATCCGATTCGGAATATCCAATGAACGAGTCGCAAAACACGAGACGGGGCCACGTGGGACCGATGATTTATTCAAAAAAAAAAGCAAAGGTGTTCCGGATCGGAACGCTGGCCCAGAATGTCTTCGAAGTTGTCTGTCCACAGTTTCCATTGGTCGTTCGGGAACGTCGTCCTTGCGTGTTGCGTAAACGTCCGCATTTTTTCTAATAGCAACTCCCATCTGTCTGTTTACGTCCGAGTGCGTCCTTGTACGTGAATGACTGAATGACTCCGTCTCGACCACGAATCCCAAGATTGCAGGCACTTTAAGTGTTTCAGGCACCAAAACGTCTTTTCCTTTTTTTGTGCAATTCCCATGCGTCTCCCAGGTGCCCGTGGAAGACCGCGAGAGAGGAGACCTCGATTCTCCCTCTTCGGTACTTTTGCATGTAACACGCGTACCTTTTGAGTGTTTCGCTCGTAAAAAAAAAAAAAAAAAAAAAAAAACCCAATGAATGCCGTTTTCTCAAACCTCGATATTACATGGCGCGACGATCCTCCCTCGCGAGGGATCCCGAGCCAATTTCAAAGAGCTTCGGCATCGGTCGGATCTGCATGCTGCATCCCCAAAAAGCAACTCTGCGCGAGAAGCGAATGCCGATTTTTGTACTCTATGTTTAACACGATCCACCGTTGATCCTGAGGGAGATGAATCCGTCGCGACGGAAGTATTCGAAGAAGGACGCGCCGAGACGTCGCTCGTCGCTACGGGCCGGAGTAAAAGATGAGCTCGAAGAAGCGCCTTGGTGGCGTTTCTCGAAAAGGAAGCAGACCGACTCCAGGAGCCCGGGTCGCCATCGTCGCCATTTACCAGCGTGGTTTGAGAATGAATTTTGGTGTCGCACGGATCGTCGATGCTCGTCCATTGGTGTACAAAAAGAAAAGCAATGTCAAAAACAAAAAGAAATTAAATAGAGCAAACCCATTGCCCGGCATGAGCGTGTACCAGCAGCAGCAGCAGCCCGAGCATGGCCACTCTGTCCGTAGCATGAGCATGTGTTCGTTCACACGTAGAGATCAGCCACTTAGCCACCCTAACGAAATGAACGTTGCCTCGAATTCCAGTAAAGATGAACCCGGTACTCGCCTTCGAGTACCTGTTCTTCGCGGTCTTCGGCCAAACGACCCACAGCGAGCTCAAGGTCGAGACTGGGCAGCCGGAGTGGACCTCGGTCCTCTTCAAGTTGGCCTTTGGCGTTTACATGTTGGTCTCGGTAGTGGTGTTAATTAATCTGCTAATTGCCATGATGAGCGACACCTACCAGAGGATTCAGGCACAGTCAGACATTGAGTGGAAGTACGGACTCAGTAAACTGATCCGAAACATGCACAGGTAAGCCCAGTTTACCGTTGGCTCTTCTCCTCTACCTCTCTCTGCTCTGTCTTCTTATCCTCCTCGGCGGATCTTCTTATCCGTGCACCCTCTTCTCTTTCCGTTTCCTCTTTAACCACCGATCGTAAGTCGAGCAGCCACGTTCTATGGTCTCTCAAATAATAATATATTCAATGTCTCTGATGATCATTACGCATCACGAGTGCGAATCGGGTCTTCATGTTGCAGAACGACCACAGCGCCTTCTCCGTTGAATCTTCTGACAACCTGGATAGTCTACTTGATCAAGGTATGCAGGCAACGGGCTGCCAAACGGAAGCGGCCATCCTTGGTCCATATGATGGGACTTCAGAGAACAGGTCGGATGTCACCGCGATCGAAAATGGGAGCCAAGTGGTTGGCCAAGGTGAAGAAGGGCCAAGTCCGACCAAAGGACAGTGTCACGTTATCCGTGGTCCATTTGAGTCCTTTGGGAAGCCAGTTGTCCTTCAACAGCGCGACGAGGATCGAGAGTGTCGTCGATTGGGATTCTATTCGCAAGAAGTATTTGGCCTTGACTGGTAACGAGCCTGAGAAGGACGTGGAGAAGGACGAAAAGGAGGAGGAAGACGAGAACGAAGAGGAAAAAGGAGCTACGGCCTCTAACGCTTCCACGGTCCCAGCGACGGCCTCGACTCCTCCCATCTAAGGGACGCCCCTCCTGCCTCGTCGCGTCCACGGGGAATCCCCGATACTTCCGGTGCTGTGGCAAGGACCATGTCCATTAGATAGGACGCTGAGCATCTAGAATTAGAAGCTATAAGAGAATAGAGACGTATCGTCGGAAGAATGTATTTTTACGAAATAAAAGCTCATCGGCAGCCCTCGGCGGGTATCATCTCTCTCTCTCTCTCTCTCTCTCTCTCTCTCTTTCTCTCTCTGAGCATGTTTAAGAGCATTCGATAAAATCATTGCCTTTGCGTCTTCGTCGATTAGCGAATAAGCTGTGCATGTGCGAATTTAAAAAATATCATCCATGAGGTTTGCGAAAATCTGCCAAGAAACATCGAACATGCATTTTAGTTCCTAACGAGGCGCTCGAGGCTAAACTCTTTGATAACCTAGAAACCTTGTGTTAGCGTTTAAAGATAACGTAAGAAATCTAGAATTTCTTTTAGTCTAGTGCTAATGGCATGAGATAGTGCGCGATTACGCGATTCCGCACAATAAAAGGCAATCTCACGAAAATGTTCTTGGGACGTGTTTCCAGTCAAGATGAATCCCGTACAGGCCATTGAGCTACTGTTCTTCGCCATCTTTGGACAGACGACTCACGAACAGTTCAAGGTCGCGACGAACCATCCCCAATGGACGACGATCCTCTTCAAGCTGGCCTTTGGGATTTATATGTTGGTATCGGTAGTCGTGCTCATTAACCTTCTGATTGCCATGATGAGTGACACCTATCAGCGTATTCAGGCTCAGTCTGACATCGAGTGGAAGTACGGACTGAGCAAACTTATTAGAAATATGCAAAGGTAGGATCGACCTTTGGATTAATATGAACAAAAAAAAAGAAAAAATTAATCAACCTGGCTCATCCCAAGAGACTTTTTTCTTTTGTTTATCGTAGAACGACCACTGCACCCTCGCCCCTCAATCTCCTTACCAGCTGGATGTCTTATCTTTATAAGTTGTGCAAGAAACGCAGAGCCAAGAAGCATCGTCCTTCCCTGGTGCACATGATGGGTCTTCGAAGAGGCGAGAGGATGTCGGCGCGATCGAAAATGGGCGCCAAGTGGTTGTCCAAGATGAAGAAGTCCCAGGTTGGGCATAAAGACAGCATAGCGCTGTCGGTGGTCCATTTGAGTCCACTTGGCAGCCAACTGTCCTTCAGCAACGCAAACAGAATCGACAGCGTCGTCGACTGGGACGCCGTGCGGCGGAAGTACAGAGAACTAGTGAGCGGTAAATCCGAAAAGTCCGAAAAATCCGAACAATCTGCGGACGAGACGAAAGATAATCTCGAGACGGATCCTCTCGTGAGTTTTGAAAATTCCGTGCAAATTGCCAATCAAAACAGCAGTAACGCGGCACGATTGCCAACAATCTGAACCAAAAAGTCTTGTACCTTCGTTACCTTAAGTTTCCTAAATAAATACCTGGATCAGTGATAATTCTCGTGTTCTTCTACGCCATAACCTCTGTCGCCTTCTAGAATGGACACGTATACCCGGTGTACCGATAAGTGCCTCGGATGATGATGATGTCTTCCCACGGTTAGTTTATATCTATTACGTCTCTTCAGCATCCGTAGAGAATGTCTAGCGTGCACCTGCGTCATGTTAGGAGTAAAGAAAAACAAGAAAAAAAGATAAAGAAAGGAAATTAAATAATTTCTACGTCCTTTCGATAAATCACGCAACCCTTAATTTACAAACCACCCTGTATAAATATACATATATTTAGTGAATTACACCCGGTGCTACATAGAGAATTGCTTCCTCCGAATTGCCTGCCGATTTTTTCGGTTTCTCATCGAACTTCCCCGCCTTAGTCCCTTTTCGATACGCCATTAGAAAATAATCCTTTGCTCTGGTTCAATTTTGCCTGTGACACCCGTTATAAGTTCAAATGGCATGTTTGTCCCTGTGCTTCTGAGACCTTCTATAGTCATTACTTTACTGTACATAGGTATACCATATGCTGATAGTTTTATTCACGCAAATCCACATCATTTTCGTTAAACCTGCCCGTCCTCGGACTCGTCAGTCGGGATTTTTTCCAGTAATTCGACCGACCGCATGCGCGTTTGCGAGTTTTCTTATTCTCTCTGAATAACGAGAGAGAGAGAGAAGGCTAAAAGGTGCGCATGATTTTTTCAGTAACTCAAAATCCGATCCAGATCATCGAGAATCTCTTCTTCTCGATTTTTGGACAGAAAGAGGTGGACGACTTTAGCAGATCTCTCAAGTACGGATTGCAGCCATCTTGGACGCGTAACTTTTACAAGGTAAAATGAGAGCTGGCACTTTTTTTAACATTTCATACGTATACAGTTCTCTCTCCCTAAGAATCACAAACTCGGAGCTCCGACTATTTTCCCACTGATATTCAGGGGGGAATCTTAGAGAGAGGGAACGCAATGTTCTGTCGACGTGAATATTTTTGAAATATTTTTTTCTTTTTTTTTTCATAGGTCTCCTTCATGCTCTATATGTTAGTTACGGTTGTTGTTCTCATGAATTTACTTATCGCCATGATGTCGGACACTTATGCGGCTATTCAAGCGCAAAGCGACATTGAGTGGAAATTTGGGCTGAGTAAACTTGTTCGCAACATGCAAAAGTAAGGAAACTGTTTGTGAGAGGATAGTAAAAGATTTTTTTTTTTTTAATTATGTGCTCGGTCGATTCGCCATTCCGTTTTATGCGTTTCTTGCCAATTACCAACTGGCAGACACGTGACTTGTCGTTCTTTTGGAGAATTTGCCAAAATGCCAAACTGTGGTTCGGAATCGAGATAATCAGTTTAATTTTTTGAGTGACACGTTGGGATTTACCGCACTTTGACGATCGTGTATAGGGTCGCTACTTTCCACATATGTAATTTTCAGAGCCACAGCTGCTCCTCCGCCATTGAATCTCTTCACCAGTTGGATATTTTATTTAAATAAAAAAATTCGAAAATTTTGTTGCAATCGCAACAAGATAAGAGCGATGCCTGCTTCCATGGGATATCAAAGTGGCAGGAAACGTTGGTCCATAAAAGTGAGTTTTTGCCTTTTCTAAAATTGACTATTTAATTAATTTTTTTTTCAATTATTTCTTCTAGAACAATAGAACGCACTCGATTCGCCACAAAGACAGCGTAGCTTTTGCTGGATTTGGAATTACGCCATTAGGAAGCCAAGCGCAGATTGAATACGCGACGCGAATTGATAAGGTGCTGGACTGGGAAGTGGTGAGAAAGAAATACAGGATGCTGTTTGGCGATGAAATGGAAAAACCATCGGAAGTCGAAGTGCCAGATACGACGGATGACTTGGACCAAAGGGACCAAAGTAATGAAGTAAAATAAAAAAAAAATTTTTGGCTCTATCGTATTTTTGTCTTGGGCATATGAAGTTAACGATAGAAAGAAAAAAAAAAAAGAAAATATATTTTATCGGTGTCACGCGTGTGAAATCTTATTAGTCTGTTTCCCAAATAAACCTCTGCCGAATGGCGATGCTGCATTAGTTTCCAAATAAAACGTACCTCGAGCATCCCTATCAACTTTTTCACCCAGTAGCGTTATTTGGCCTCCTGGACAATTTCCCATCTTGTAATCCTCCCAGCTGTTGCATCGCACGGCTACGAAATCTTCTGGATAAATAATTGATTCTGCAAGAAATTGATGGGCTCTCGCGTGACTGCAGTATTCTGAAAAGATTATCATTCGGAAGCTACCGGTCCGGAATAATTTATAGGGTGAACAGATTCTTACGAGAGAAAAGAACGGAGCATCCTGGTTGTACGGAACTTCCGCCATTAGGATAAAAGTCGATATGGCCGATGGGTCGTACAAAACCGGCCGTACCGGCACAACTGTGAATAATGTCGACGAATTTTGCGTCGCTGGAATCCAATCGATCCTTGGGATCTTTGAGGTTAGGAATCTCAAAGGCTGGCCGAGCTGGATCCAATCCTGTTATTCTTCCGACACGACCTTCCAAAATGGCGCCAGCAAATCCCGCAATATGAGATCCTAGACTGTGACCCAATAAATGTACATTGTCCAGATTCAGGTACGAGTCTGATTCCAGAAAGCGAAGAAAATCAGCAAGATGCTCGCCAACCTATTCAAATCATTTACATAATTATCTCAACCACTTTAATTAAAGATTTTTCATTGTCACTTACTTTACGAGTAATTTTTGCTGATGTCAAATACTCTTTAACGGCACCGGGAAACCAGTCAACTCCGATAACGTTGTAATCGCCAACGGTTAAATAATTATGTCGAAAATTATTGAACCAATGACTATTGACACTGTCGGTCCATCCGTGGATGATGATTTTCGTAGGTAAATCAGCATCGAATTTCGAATCATTCAAATTCACGATATCGCCAACCTTCAAGATGTAACTCGTGTCAGGATTGATGTTCGTAAATAGATGAAAAGTGACATCTTGCTCCGGTATTAGCGTAGAATCGAGAATACTTATTAAAGCACTTCGATCAGCTGTTCCGGAATGTTCTGGGCTTGTAAAAATGATCTGATTTAAAAGAATTTCCTGTAGGAGGTCAGTTTCAGAACCGGAGGAAGCTTCGGCTACTCCAAAAGCCAAACAACCTAGGGTTAGAAAGTTATTTTACACATAATGACAATTACGCCAGGTGACTTCTGATCAGCTACTCTTAAGTCAAAGAGGAAGTTTTACCTAGAGACAGAAGAAACGGAATCACACGAAGAACCATTGTTGAGGTTTGTTTTTACAGAATTGATCATTATTCGGAAAGATACGGACCTTATATACGTAAATTTTATCTAATGGAATAACAATTTTTCATCATTATCCTCATTACCGTGGTAATAGATTTATTCAGCGTCCTTCAGGTTTCTCAAGATCTCTTGATTGTTCATGATTATTGCGTTCAATGTCTAATGCAACATAAGGCTAATCGATCATCAAATTGTATTACGTATTTGCCATTGTTGGAATTTGAGAATGATACAGGAACAATGTAAAATAATATATGTATACTAGTCGACGTAGAGATTTTAAAAAGGATTAACGTAAGTACGTGTTCGACTCAGCTAGTTTAGCTTTTCACTTTTAAATTTCAGAATAGTATAAATATATATAATCTCATCCTCATCGATCATGAAAACTGTAGGTAAAACATAGCAGTTAATATGTTTATCGACTACTAATAATTCAGAATTTATCGACTACTCTAATTATGCTGCGATACTTTCTCAAGAAGTTAGTTGGCCGCTAGCATCGCTCAATATTTCGTGCGATAAACAAGTTCTTTGTGATTAATTGCAGAATATAGTGGAAGAGTTAAGACTTTTTAAAGAATACCATGGCGAATAATATGCTACTTGATATTGACGAATCAATTATAAGCAAAAATTTATTATTGACGGTGAGAGGATTATAATATTTACATTTTACTAAGAGCTGTCCATAACCTGTAAATTGACTGTATTACAGGAAAACAAGGTAGAAGATGAATTAACGGAAATGGTAAAAACTATGAATAAACCAGAAAGACCTTCCGTTCTAATAAAACCGATACCTGGTACTTGGATGATGACAATTTAACATGGTTAACTTATATATATGTATACATTTTAATACGTAACATGTCGTCATAGGTGCATGTATAAAGACAAAAACAACCAGCGGTGAGAAGATATTCCTAAATATTTGTCAAACAACAGAGATACCACCACCTGACGATATATCAGAGGCAAAATTGCTCGAAGTAATGAGAGAAGAGAATCCATCTTATTATATTCCAATGAGCATTGGACAGGAGAAGACTGAAGTTGATAAATCTGGTGCACCGTGTTTGGCTTACGACATAGCAATAAATACAACATTCTTTGAAAAATGCGAGAAGAAGAGACCCTTTTGGCTTTTCACTATTGCTGTTATTATACAAGGAGTCTCTCACAAGTATAACAAGGATATAAATATAGAAAATTATCATATATTGAAGAATCGGAAGGTATGTTGCTTTACGCTTATCTTTCTTCTTCTATTTCTTTTATATATTAATATGTAATATAACGTGACAATCAGGTACTGGGAACACTGCAAGAATACCGGATTGAAAAACGAAAACCCAAAAAACCTATGAATACGCCATTGATTGAAGAACTCCCTAGTGGAAATTCTACCTCTGTATCGCAAACCAAAATATCTACTTCAAAAATTGTTGAACAATCACGCGAATCAACGTCACGAGTTACTGCACCACCTGATTATGTTATTTTACGTGAACCAAAGGAAGGAAAGCCAAAGAGACTTATTGGCAAATTCAAGATTAAAAGCTTGGTAAATCAATAGACAAATATAGAAGAAGAAAAAGATCACAGAACCATTACAAAGTCATTCTATTCTTTCTAGATTTCTGCTAACGATATTACTGTTAATGTTGGTGAGGACCGTATACTGGTAGAGGCTCCAAAGATTGAATATTTAATCGACATCTTTGTGCCTTACTCAATAGAGCAAGAAAAAGTATCAGCTACACTGGACAAGGACGTTGGAGTAAGATTTTCAATCGTAATTATTTAATTATATTAAAAACTATTAGACATTAACATTATATTTTATTTTCAGATTTTGCAGTTGAACATGCCGGTTGCTTATGAGTAAGTTGTGATTGTACACCATAAGTTTAATATTTAATAAAAATGATTAATTCTCTATTATCTTATCATTTACCAACATGTCACCATCTCCCAACAGTATCCATATTAATATTACTAGATTAGTTCGAATCAATAACGATTCTTTTGATTACAATATGACGTAATCACAATAACTGGGGCGAATTGAAAATATATATTACAGAATCTCAAAAAGTCTTAATGGAATGGTGCGTGCAACCATAATTGAAAACATGTTAATACCTGCTTGACTAATACCGAACACAATAAATGATCACTGGTCATAAACACAATTAATTAACTGGAAACGTATAAAAGTGTATAAATTATTTCATACCTATTTATATGTATTGCTCTATACGTAATCTATTAAGCCGTATTCTTGTCCAAATGCAACAGACTGCAAGAGACTAACGAATTCGACACTATTTACATCTCCGTGTAAAAGGTCGGCCTCTCGATGCCGATCATCGTGAAAACATTGGGTAACAGGTACACGGTGTTCACGCCAATCATGAAGCAAGTGATATACTTGTAAACTAAATCGACGAGAACCTTATTTCTATTCTCCAAGCAATTATCACTATTCATCAATTCCTTAGAATTGACTTTGAGTATGGCACACATCGTTGCGTAACTCAGAGATTTGCATACAGCTTTGGTTGCGATAACGCAGCAGAATCCGAGTATTGTTCTTAGAACTGTGCGACCTAGCATAGGATATGAGGGCCATATTACATTATAGGGTGGTGGTAAAGGAGGCGCTGATAAAGCTCCAGTTCTGTAATTAAGCCAGGCACCGAAATGAACTCCAGCAGTTACGGATACGACCATAGTCGTGTCTCCTCTAATCAAACATACGAATGGCATATAATAATTTTATTAGAAAGGCAATACATTTTATTGAATAATGGTATTTACCTGGTCGGCGTCCATCTATCACTGCAGGGATAGTAAACAATAGTAGCAATTGTTATTGCGATTAAGGCAACCAGTGCCCAATCATTGGTGAGAAAGTAGAAGTCCATGAAATCTACCAAAGGTACTAGCGGTAGCATCAATAAAATGGCTAGTGCCAGTCCAACGATTACGTCCAATACCGTATGCATACCTAAATAAAGTCTGCTGGTGCAAACTAATGTACACCTAAAATTATGTATTCATAGTACATAGAGATTACAAATTGTTCATCGAAACTTAAGGAATGTATCGATGATGAACTTTGATCCATACTAATTATCATCATGATCAATGATTGCTTATTTGAAAAATTATTAAATCACGTGATAAGAAATGGCTTACCACAAAAACGCGATAGCACAGCCTGCGGGAAACGAGTAGATATATCTATTCATGGTAAACAATACTACACTGAATGGGATTGATACACCGATCATGGCATGTGTCGATGGCATTCCATATTCCTGAGACCATTTATTTTGCAAACGGATTGCTGGTGGGCATGCAGGTCTTGGCCAACAAATGATGTCTTTAAGTGCTTGGCCTGTTGAAGAGAATTCACTTAAATAGGTTTATAGAATTTGTTATGATACGGTCAAGACTTACCAATTGTCATAATGACAGCCCAGACTAGAACAACTCTTCGTCCCACTGCACCATCGATATTCCAAAACCAAAATGGTATGAATGCAGAGTAAAAGATTTCATCGCCCAATTCAGTACCAAAGAGAAATAAATAATACCAAAAGTAATTTGTGATTACGTAACATAACTTTTCAGAATCAGAACCTGACACAGTTTCCTCGTCACTCAAGGTACTTTCTTTTTTTCTTCTACTGACATAACCATTTAAATCTGAACGATTCACACCATAGCCATTCTCTTTACCCTTTAAATCACTCTCGCTGTGTTCATTACTCCTTGACTCTTCGCTGTAAGATTCATCCTGGTCACTCTTCTCACTAGTTTCATATTGACCAGTATCTTTATCGTAGCATATTTTAATTCCAAAGAATTCTTGAATTCTTGCAACCAAGTGTGGATCCTTTAAATACTCTATAGTTTTTGCCATTTTTGATCCTTGTACCTTGATCAATAACGACGAATAAGCAAAATGTGTTTCATCATAGAAAACGAGTAGCTAATGATAAAGAAATCTCGACAGGCGAAATTTTAAAAGACATCACTTAAGCAACTCATAGATATAGTGCACGTGCCAATTCTTACCTTGCTATAAGGCTATTCTTTCAATAGATAAATTATACTCGACAGGGTATTAAGTAAATGGGCAATGGTATTGTTGAATGTATTCGATAGAAGAAAAAGTTAAAAATTAATTAGAATTGAAATGCCAATGCGACAGAACGTTTTGACGTAAATACTAAAATTATTTTCTACTGCGGCACGAATGCGGTTCACGCGAATTAACGCCATTTGCCACACTGGCCACGAGTGAGCGATAAAAAATTCGACTTGTCTAGTCATAAAGGTCTTTTAAAAAGAATTTTACGGCTGATACTCAATAGTGCGATGTAATATTGTCGATAAAGATGGTACAAATTTAATGGAAGAGAAGTCGACAGCACAGGTCAAAGTGAAATCTATGGCCTAATAAAAATTTTTACAACATTCAAAATAAGCAAAAATTCGCGGCTAGTACTGCGAGAACAGTTGTGTCTCACTGAGTGCTCACTGACCTATACTAAACAGGTAAACAGGGATAAGACGATAATCGTTTTATCAGCAGTGAATTTCGGAGCGTAGCCCCATCAGTGTGCTTAAAAAAATTGGATTCAATCCATTTATTCTGTAGATGAACGCATTGTGGGATAATGTTATATTGTGAGTTATACATTAATTATGTACAACGATTATAAAATTTATTTTCGGTCGAAATCGATGCGACAAAAGTATTGGAAATTTTCATTTGATCATTACGTACCCTCATCATATTTCCATAATACAATATCTAATAAAATATTAACTGAATACCTAATTATAAAATATCGTTCTCTATAGTATTTCCTATTCGATATACAGTACATTACTTGCGCATAATAATTATCGTAGAAAAGGGATTACACTTTCGATTAAGTGACAACGTGGAGTTAATTACGCCTCGGAGTCTTGCAAGATATTAATTAACGAATGCGAAAGATGCCACAGCTTACGAGAACAAATATTTATCACAGTAGGGTTTGGGTTCTCTTTAATAAAAAAGCTCTTATTCTCACTCTTTCTTACGAATGAAACATCTGCCCGATAATCGCAAAATTTCTGACTGCAGACGCCATGTCTGAGACGTCCGAATTGGAGTGCATGTGCAAGGATGGATTTCCGATTGCAGCTGCAGCCACTGCATGTGCGCTCATCCTTTGCATACTCTCCATATAATTTTTATTAGCTTGACTACCCAAGCTGTTATTAATATTTACCAAATGATGAGATGCCGGTAGAGTTGATATTATTGGCGCCACCACGGGTGAAGTGGCGCAGGCCGTTTGTGCTTGGCAGTAATTTTGGGTGTTTTGTGGAGGCACTGCCTGATAACTGTTGTACTGTGCCTTGCACTTTTTCTCGTGTACAAAGAGACTTCCGGAATGACTGTACGCAGTGCCGCAGATTTTACAAGCATACGGCTTTTCGCCAGTGTGCGTAAACCGATGTTCCTTTAGATATTTTAGTCTCCTAAATGATTTTCCGCAGGTTTTGCAATGATAATTCGCTTCACCAGTGTGGGTAGTTATATGCGCCTTAAGGGTGCAGGATTTTGCGAATGCGGCGCTGCAAAAGTGGCAGACGAATGGCCTGTCGCCGGTGTGCGTCCTCTCGTGATTAATGCAATTCGAATTCGAGGTGAAACCACGTCCGCAATATTTGCAGACGTGCGGCTTGTAACCCGTGTGCGTTCTCATGTGAAACATCAGTCCTGTATTCTGCCTGAATGTCTTGCTGCAAATATGACAGAGGAAGCGCTTAAAATTTGAGTCCTGTTGCTCTTTTGCTCTTTCGTGAATCCGGACGTGTTTTTGGAGTTTTGTTTCCTTCTCGAAAGATTTATTGCATTCGTCGCAGGTATATGGTTTGAGCTTTTCCGTTCGCTTCTCCGGCTCTTTCGACTTCTCTGAGCAGTTGCAATCCTGCCCGCAGCTGCTACAGCAACCCTCTTGGCTCTCGTGAGCATTAGCTTTATGCTTTAGTAAAGATTTCTTAGTCACGTACGATTTACCACAGATTTTGCAAGGGAAGCCCTTACCCTCGTTGTCAGAGTCTAGCTCTTCTCGGATCCAACTGTTTATTAACTTGATTGCTGATTTATCATCAGGTGGCTTCTGTAACTCTAAACAAGCTTTGTCCTCGTCGTGGCTGTACCTCTCTCTGTGACTTTTTAATCTGTCTTCTCTAAAGAACTTCATGTTGCATACGTTACAGACATATTTTTTTTCTTGGTGCACGCGTAAATGCCTCTGCAATGCCTTCTCCGAAGAGCAGCACTTGGTGCAGTGTTTACAACGATGAAAGGAGTTATCTTCACCTGAATCAGAATCGCTTTCACTATTAGACTCTGAATTCGAAGAATCTGGATTGTAATCCTGATCCTCGTTGGATGTCGAACCACGTTTTCTAAGTTCTTTACCAAGGCAACTTTCTTCATTTTGATTTGTTTCCTTCTTTATGTCTTCCTCAAAAAGAATATCTAAACTATTCTCCAACTTTCTCTTATCCCTTATATCCTTAAGGATAGCAAACACTTCTTTTGGATTTGCCTTTTTATGAACGTTCAGATGTCTCACCATCGTGTCTGTCTTGCGAAAATTCTTATCACAGATGCTACAGCGCACCGGCTTAGGTTTTTCCTTCAACTCGTGCAGTTTACCATGTTCCAGTAACTTGTCGAGTCTAAAAAATTGCTTATTACATTTCTCACACTTGTACTTTTTATCGTCATGTGTTAGAGAGTGCCTGTCCAAAGATTTCTTGCTCGAATAAGATCTGTTACACTTGGTGCATTTGTAAGCCAAGTCAGAGTCTATGTTAGCGATTCTCTGTGCTCTGGTATACGTAACACCAGGCAACGCTGAATCTGTATCAGCAGAGTCATGCTTCGTATTTACATTCTTTTTGATGTACTGTCTCTGTCTCTCTTTGAAGTTTTTTAAGTTTTCCATAGAAGTCATTCGTTTAAACATCGAGACTCTCCTTGTGCGGTAGGTTTCCCTTTTGAATGGCAATCTCTCTTTATGTAGCTGTGTCATTTTTACTTTAACATCTGCCAAGGGTGCAATATTACTGACTTTAATATTATCAAAATGGTTAGTTGAGATACAATTACTTTCTATAATATTATCATTAGTATTAATGCGATTTAGAATGCTTTTGGAGATTTTATTATTTCCATATCCTGCCACTGAATCTTGTTCCAACTTAATAATTCCTTCGGAACAGTAAGCATCTGTCTGACAATATTGATCCTGTAAAGAAATAAAGAGTAATGCTTCTACCTTGAACTAGAATTCTTTTAAAATATTACACCTACTGCTTGAAACTTGTCAGTGGTGTACATTCTGACAGGTTTTCCAAACAATTCCCTTAACTTTTCATCTGCCCTCCGGCATTGCATTCTAAGTTCATGTGCTGCATTAATCTTAGAAATACAACTAGTACAAATCCATGGAGGTAGACCATCGTCCTTCAGGACCTAAAACCAAAGAAAACATTTCATGATAACACTAAGAGAAAATTCAGACTTACAACATTTCCCAGAAGTTTATTCACTGACCTCAATGTCCCCATAAATGTGCAATTTTTGCGGCATGTCGAGTGCATTCTTCCTTTTGGGGTCATCCTCGTTTATTTGAAAAATGCATTGGTTATTTTGGTCGGCCACAAGACAAACCCGGCAAAGTCGATCTGTTTGAGATGATTCGACACTCCTTTTCTTTTCTGTATCCATCCTAGGTGTCCTACTCACTCGAGGCAGTTCAAAGTAATAAATACAAGGACCCTGACCCCCTACGACAAAAGTAAGTTTTGACGTGATGTCATCGTCGAGCCATACTGTCCTGTTCCTCAGTGTTCTTTTTCTCGACGTTCTTTCTTCCGTGCCTTCTTCCTACCAGAGATGAATAGGAAGATTGCAGGAGATTCCCAGTAGACCGATATTCTTGAAACCAATTTTATTTTGGCATTGACGCGCCACCTGGACGGAGAAGCCTCCAACCATACCCACGTTTTTGATTGGTCGAGCGTATCTACCCCAAGGAAGCCCCAAATGTGGATAATAACTGATAATAACTGAAATAGAACTCTTCCAATTTGTACCCGCAGCGACTAAATAGTATACGTGCATGGTAAAGGGTCAGCGTGTGAGGTTCTTGGGTTGGAGACCTGATTGCTATTATTTCTTTTCATTCATTAACTATGCTTATTGGATCTATTAATTAGTTTAGAGTGTAGCAAATGCATGATTATATTATACTGTATGTATACATTTTATTATATTATACAGTCGTGTCTATTTTTATGCCGTAGATACGTTCCACAGAAAACAGCATATAAAAAATATAAGTAAAGTAAAAGGAGTAACCTGGAATTTTCATGAACCTTCAAAACCGCATTTAAAAAATCGAGATATAGCATTTCAATGCATTTTTATATGCTTCGATACTTTGACAAATATCATTGATCTCTAGTTACCGGCTACGATAAAACGGAACAGCTGTGTGACACGTGGCTGACTGTGGTTGACTCTCTTGGCTGCCAGCATCTCCTCGGAATCGAACATATCGAACTACCGTCGATGGTGGGCAGCAGTGGGCAGCGCTGTTAATGGCATGTTGTCATTTTTCTGCCATTTGATAACCTGCTTTCGTTGTAGACGTGGATGTTGGTTATAATGCGATCACGAATTGAATTGTTGATAAATCTTTATTAGAATATGTAATGAATTTAATAAACACTCAAAAATGTGGAAGCTCTTTGGAAGTTCGAATTTTTACGTTTTTTATATTGCGTTATGTGTCACGATCAATTTGAGCTCAGCGCACGATGTGAAGGGTTTTGATGATACAGTACTCTTTAAAATTAATTGGCCTGGTAAAAGCACTGCCGACTTGTTGGTAAGATTAAATTAATGTTCTCATTATACAAGAAATGTATAATTATATCGATCATATCTGTGCGTCTTCCGATTAAATCTACCTTAATCTTGATCAATATTTCTTTCTCACATTTTTCAGGAATCGCAAACAAACGCCGAACCCTATTTTATAACAACAGCTAATAACGAACGTTATCAATGTTTAATTCCGGACATAACGGAACAAGATCGTGATTATGGGGAAACATATGTAGGACCAAATCCAATTGAAATCTTGTCCCATTTGTTTACGCAAAATACATGTTCCTATAGGGTATGTTATTAATGCTATTGATATTCTTTCGTTGCACATAAACATTTTTAACATTGTGTATTGTTAACAGTTAGAATCATATTGGACATACGAGTTGTGTCATGGTCGCTTTGTTCGCCAATATCATGAAGAGAGAGAGGGTAAAAAAGTTAAGGTCCAAGAATATTACCTTGGAACCTTCGATAAAGCACAGTTAATTAAGTTATCTGCAGAGTACGATGAGCAAGCAAAAAACCCAAATAGAAAGTCTGAGATACCTCTCAAAAAGGTCGATGGGATCAATATGCCATATGTGGAAATTGAAATGACAGACGGAACAGTCTGTGATTTAAATGAGAAGCCAAGAACCATCAGGGTCTTGTATGTATGTTACCAGCATGGTAAACACGATGTTTTCTCACTGAAGGAGACGTCAAGCTGTGAATACGAGGCTGTTGTTCTGTCGCCACTGCTCTGCAGTCACCCCGATTACAGACCGCAAGATACTGGGGAGAATGAAATAAATTGCAGACCTGTTGGAAACGCACCAAAAAAACCACGATCCCTAGTTGCCATGGAAAACGAGAGTCTAAAGCTTCGTCATCAAAAAGTGACGGTAAAACCACTTACAAAGTGGCGTGTTATTTTTGGTTATGCGTTTTCTTTGAAAACTTTAGTATGTCACGTAGAATATTTGCACTTACGATTTTTTATCTAAATATTTTAATCTTTAGGCTGCCGGTTACCTTTATTTAGGTGCGAGAGTGGTAGCCTAATATTGGACGATAAGTCTCGTTCAATATGTATAAGTTCCGTTCGTAAAAAATTTGAAGTTTAAGAAAAATGCAGCAGCCTAAAGGTTGAAGATAAAGTTGTATCGTGCCAAACATAACTTTTATTAATCACACTTGACACATGATTTTATCTTTATTTTTGATTTCTTTAACGTGTACGCATTGTACTGATTGTTTGTTGCGCAGGATGAGAAGCTGCAGAAAGTCTATGCGATCTTCCATGTAGATAAGGAGGGCCAGGTCAGACTATTATGAATTTAGTTCGTCGGGTCTCATGCTTCACGCTCTCTGTTCAACTTGATGACTCATGGGAATGATGCATTAACTTTTCGTTATTCACTAAATAATCTTACAACATAATTCTTGTTCCACTCGCTCATTTAACCATCATTAGTTTGCCATATTCATAAGACATTACATGGCTCACACTGGATATCATACGAAAAGAAAAAGTACAAATGGGACACGTAGGATGAGTTTCTCTTTCATATTAACTCATGCTTTCATCATTAACACTGTATCGATCCAGTAGTACAGAAGTAATACTGATGTGTGCATATTCGCCATCGTGTGTATAAACATGAAAACTGCATGTTCACTGCCATTACAGAAAATACCACAAGTTACACAAAACTAGGTCAAAATATTAAACTGCGCGTTGAGTTGAAATCCTATTGTTGATCGGTGAGGAGAGTTGTCTTCTTGATCGTACGTTGTTCGACGCGTATCTCTAAAGATGCGTGCTATGCCTGATGGGAGCAAATATATAAAAGAAAGTACTTTGACCAAAGAAAGTATTAGCACGTAGTCCGTGTTTCAGGATGGCGAGACACGCGTCAGAGTGGAGATACATCCGGTCGACGTAATAGAGAGGAACGGCAACGTCGAGATAGACACAGAGACGTCAACTTCGCCCGTGGAAGAATACGGCGGCAGCCGTGACACGAGTCCACACGACATCGGTCCCGTTCAGAGTTTCCTAAGTGGCAAGAACTGCTTGAATGGCGTAAGTATTACGCAAACGTAATCGCCCTTATACTAACTGCTGTCGCTTGACGATCGACGCGTTAATCGAATCACATGTAGGGTAACGGTTGGTGGAAATACGAGTTTTGCTACGGTCGATCCGTAGTTCAGTATCACGTGGAGAGGGACGGGACAAAGATCATCGTGAATCTTGGAAAATTTGATAAAAACAAACACTTGAAGTGGATAGAGGCCCATCCGCACAAGAAGCCAAAGCCTCTCGCTCAGAGAAAGCAGCTTTCGCATTTCTACAGCGACGGCAGCGTTTGCGACAAAACAGGAAAACTCAGGCAAACCGAGGTAACCCAAGTGGGACTGCATTCAGTCGGTCGGTGACATCCGCGCCGCGATGACTTATCATTTTTTGCTTATTCTTATTTTTAATTTAGGTGAAATTAAAGTGCGTCGACAATAACGGAGGACCATCCAGCGTATCCTTGTTTCTACTCGAGCCGAAGACTTGCGAATATATATTGGGCGTCGAGTCCCCGTTGATCTGCGACATCCTCGGGTATGCGGATGACAATGGTCTGTTGAGTGAAAAAATTCCACTAAATTTCGATGAGCTGAAAACGAATTTCCAACAAGAGCGGGACGACATGGACGAACGAATTGCCAATGAAGACGAGTGATATTTTAAATTATAAAGAGACTAACGCGAAGACGAACTTTTTTTAAGTGTCTGTATCGTCCACCATTCTGATAAACGTATTACCAAAAATGTAGACACTTCTTGTATAGTTTATATTATAGGGCTGTATGCGTATCTGCAAACTCACAATTACCTTTATCTATCCGTCGAATAAAATTGTTAATTTTTAAGGAGATTTCTTACTGTCGAAATGAAATTACCTTTTAGAATGAACAAGTATTTTCGCTTAAGAAGGACAGGGGCACAAGAAACGAAAAAGTTGGTGAAGGTACGTTATCGATTTGACGAAAACAGATAAGGGGCAGGGAAATACACTCGCACGCACAGGGAAAATTGTAGAGATGGTTTAACCAATGTCGATGCCGATACCAACTCGAAACTGTTGCTTGGCGTGATTGAGCATTGCGCTAAGAACTAGAGAAGATTCCGGGATAGGATACAATTTTTTCTCAAGTACAGCAGCCACGGTCGTCTCGGAATTAACATATCCGCGGAAGACAAGATCGGCGTAATCAACGTCCACGCGATAGACGATCGTCGCTACGGATTCGTGGGTCCTCATGTTCGTCTCGAGCTCCACGCCGAGTTGCAGCTGCTCGCTTGCCTTTTGATGATAACAGAGATGAAGACCAGCTTCGCCGAGCGTCCCCGAGAGGGTCGTGCGTCCCGTACTGTATCTGAAGGCGCCGGACATAATGGTTTCCTGGCCGCCGGGAATCATGGAGCCTCGCAGACAGGCGACTTCGGCCCCGAGGGCGATCCTGGAGGTAATTGATTGAAGGAAGTGGAGGACGACGGTTCCTTGGCGTTTTATGAAGGACGGATTGGCCAGGGTGAGCGATATCGTGAAGTCGTCCGAGCGATATTCGGCCGTCGAGCTGCAGGCTTTGTACTTCTGCTGGGAGTCGATTTGCGCCGAGTACTTGAGTCGCAGTCGGCAGCCCAGAGTGTGGACGAAGCTTCCGGTCATGGAGCCGTTCGGGGCGATTTCGCCAATCGCGACGGGATACGATTCGTGGATTCCCACCTTCTTGGTGCCAGCATAGATGGCGCCAAACTTGTATCCGGCAGGAGTGACGGAGCTCATCGTCAACGTGTGCTTCACCTGAAAGTGCTTACTCAGAATCTTGTTCACTACCAGACGGATCCCCTCGAAATGTCGCGGGTACAGGTCCTTCACTTTTCTGTGAATGTCCTCGAAGCTCCCCGGGTTGCCTGGTTTCCGTTGATCCTTCGGGCAAGGAATGCAGCTGGGACGAGGCGCGTCGGCGTCCTCCGCCGAGGAATTCTTTCTGTGGCTGACATCGTCGATTCCACTTGATCTGCAGCATTTTCGGGACGAATCCGCTTCCGATCTACGTGATCGAAATTCTCTCTTCATTTCGTCCTCTACCGGTTAAACTGTAGTAACTCCCGACGGAAGCCTAATCTCCTTCAACTTCCTAGCCTAATAATCTTCCGTTCCTGCTTTCACGGATTTCATCGCATCCGAACACATCAAGGAGCATCGTTCACAAGGATCGCATTCCTCGTACATTCATAATTTGTATCGGCAGCCTCTAAGTATTACGAGAAATATTCCAGGTGCGGTTGAAATGGCGGAGTGTATCTCATTGAGAAACCCCTAACCGTGAACTGTCAACTGTGGCCGAACTACGATTCTTCGCTCGTGGGCCGATCTGAAGTTTGAGATGACAGGTCATGACAGGCCTTCATCGAATTCATCGAATTCATCGAATTCATCGAATTCATCGAATTCATTGAATTCATCGAATTCATTGAATTCAAGAAACCGTTAGGTAAACCGTGAGAGACGTCGACGAACGCGTCCAAAATTGAGGAATCAAGTAAAAACGCACAAATGTGTTTACGTATTATTTATTTAACGTAAAGTTAGACGCTACAACTTTGGTACAAAAACGTAAAATAGTGGCACAGAAGATAGAGACTGTAAGTGATAAGTAAGTGACGTTGTAATGTTGGATTTTGAATCGCTAGTGAGAGAGAAGGATAGAGGAGGATATGGACTCGACGCGTATCACGCGGTTAATATTTCATAAATCAGCGACTCTTAATTGCGAAGCGGAAACTACAGAGACGGAAGCAATGGAAAAAGAAGATGGAGCGGAGGCTACGAGAAGAAGGGACGTCGAATATCGTCGCAGCGAGCGTAGAAAAGAATCACGGAGCCAGCGTGCAAAACCAATCGAGAACTGGTGTCGATTATTTTACAAAAAAAAAAAAAAAAAAAACATTCCTCGAAACAAAAGAGTCGCACGCGGTTCTTCCATTTGATCTCGAGTGCAACAAAAGCTACAACAATAAGCTAGAAGCTACGCGATTCCGACTGACTGACTGCACCTTATCCGCTATCTCGCTTATCTATCCGTTATTCTTTATTTCTTATTGATTTATCGTACGACACCACTAAGGAAACTTACTTCGGTACAACTGCTTCAGTGGTAAATTCTCATCTCGTTTCCCTTTCGTTTATTCCGCGTCAATTTATCCATCACATTTGAAAGCATCGAAGCTGCTCGATTCTGCGTATGTTTAATGGCGGCGTCGATAATTCGTAGTACTAGATAGTTTTGGATATAGCTATATCTTCTTGCACAATCGTAACACGTACACGATACACGAAAAACTTGCGCAGACGTTAAAATCACATCGATGAGTAAAGTGCGTCTTGTCGGGACTCGAGCGACGAAAAAGATTCGCTTGTTTAGCCGCATCGAACGAATCTGGAGATTCCGAGGTTTGCAGCTCCAACAGATTTTCTTTCTTTTCTTTGGTCCTTCGGACAAGGATCCTGCGACGAATTTACGAATTGCCTCGAGTTCGAATCGATAAAGGTTTACCGGGACGCCGTCCCGAGTCCCAGACAGAAATGAACGTGACACCTACGATATTTATCTAGGAATAGTATCTTTACGATAAAAACGATCTATGAGAGACGCGTCGTCCCGAGTGCTTATAATGACAGCTAGTTTTCACGTTTTCAATCTTTCGCGCGTTTCCCCTAAAGCTTCGTTCACAAACCTCGTCGACATAACCTTCGAAGCTCGCGGACAACGCTCTCTCGTGACGATATCTTCGTCCTTCTTAAGTCCTATCTAATTTTATCTGTTAATTAATTAATTAATCACTTATGCTTGTAATATCATCGTCAAATTACCATTAACTTTATACCGTATCGATATCGGGTATAGGTTGCAGATTAAATAGGACAATTATCGATAGTACTAGTAGTATTAGCGTTAGCGTTAGTGTTAGTATTTAGTAGTAGTAGGAATAGTAATAGTAATAGTAGTGGTGGTAGCGGTACTGATAAGATTATGGTGCTAGTAGTCGTACAATGGAACTAATTAGCAGCAGGTTCTCCAATAGCGGGATGGGGATTCTTTCAATGTGAAATAGATAAGAGACGTGTGCTTTAAAGAAGCGACAGGACATTACGTGGACAGTGGATTAAAATTCAATGGCAATAATAATTAAGACGCATTCAAGTCGAACGCGAACACGTCGCATCGTTCGGTGCGGCTTGGCTACGTTAATTATATCGATCATCGGAGACACAACCTTCGTTACAAAATTATAAATCGTTTGCCAGGGACTGGCAGTGTGGCACAACCTCGACTTAACAAACGAGTAACCTAATTTCGCTATCGCACGTGCGCGCGTACGACACGAGTCTTTCGCGCAATCGCGATTCCAGTCAACACAAAAAAAAAGCGACAAATTTACATAATCCAAGATTTCCGAGACTCTGACGACTTTTTTCGTTTTGCGCGGATCGAGTCGGATTTTTTTTTTTTTTTTTTTTCAATTTCGTTACTGTTTTCCAATTTCGCTTTCTTCGAACAGAGTTCTGATCGATAAAAAAAAAAGAAAAAAAAAAGAAAGGGAAGTTCTCGCCTTAAATCGTCTTATCGATAAACCTTTAGATTACAGGATAATTCAGAGCTTACGCGATAGCTGAACCTACCTAGCCTTGGTGGCACATAATTTTAAAATCGTTGCAATTGGACTGACGACACCGTTAGGGGTGAAAGGTCGCCGAAGTCCCACTAGGCGGGACTCGCGCCGGCGCTTCTCTTCAGGATTTACAGGTTACACTGCCACAGTATCGTAGGGTGTGAGGAGTCCCCCGTGACCGCCGGGATTGGGGCCGATTTGCCGGCCGGGAGCTTCGTTTCTGCAACAGCGAGATTCGTTTAAATTTCAGTTCGATTGGATTCGTTGACGATGATCGTGATGAGGCGGAGGAGGTGAGGAGCTGCAGGTCTTTGGATTCTGTAATTGAATATAGCTTCGCCGTCACTGCCCCTGCACGCCTCCAGTTTCAGTTTCCTTTTTAACCCTTCCGATCGTACGTGTACATCCGCATATGTCATTCTTGCCCTCGTGGCCGCGTTGGACAACAGATGGACGCGTGCAGGTGCAGTGCAGGTGCAGCCCACGCTTTGATCTGCCCAAAATTGCTGTCGAGCACCAAGAGAATTTAGCGCCGACCGAGACGCGTCGGCTCCAGCCTGGAGCTTCGCATCTTTGAATATTCAATTGTTGCAACGGAGCCTCCGTCAGGTTGGCTCAACAGCAATTTTTTAATTTACAAAAGCTTCGAACCAACAAGAACCCATTAGAGCTCAGAACATCGAGAATGAACTCTCGTGCACTGAACAATTAAAATTAGTGAACTCCTAAAGAACTACATGGTGTTAGGAACAAAAGTAACGGTAGGTGGAATATTAAAAGGATTTATCTGGTATTCAGGCCAGTATTAGTATCAAGCAAAGCGATGGTGATAGCGAGGATGATTTCAATGGCACAAATGATAACAGTACGGATGTTCTTATACAGGCAAAATACGATTAAAAAGAATTTTACGATTGACGAACGACATGCGGAAAAGGTGATGGTCGTGGCGCGTTAGTCACGCGTTCTAGCAGCGCGATTAAAGAGACAACATTCGGATCGGTGCATTCCGATCGAAAGTTCAATCCGATAAGGATTGCGGATAACGATAGGAAACTGATAACGTAATCTCAGTCGAACCGCCGACAAAGGAATCGATCGGAAGGCACCTCGTGTTAAGAAGCGGTGGACTTACGGTTTCCTGCACAAAGAGTCATGTAACAAGAGAAGGTCAGAGTACGTTAGAGATTACAAGGATTTCCGGTGACACTCGTAGGTCTATCATGCACTCATTCTCACAGGCTCGAACCGATTTCATCGAATCGGATGCGATTTCTGATCGTCGATCGTTATCGGAGCGCGCAACAAAGTATTTTCGTCATTCCGGATAAGAAAGAAAGGGGTAGCTAAATTCTTATCAGACGCGATATCGTTAGGTATAGAAGTTATCGGTCCAAGTGACAATGCTCGGCTTGAGAATGATTATCCGATTTGATTGACCCTCGCGCTACTGACCTCTCAATGAGTTTGCGAGTCTCCTCGGTGGTCATGCCATCCTTGCCGCGAGCATTCACTGAAATAGAAAAACACACGGGCCGATTGACACAACGGTAACTACTACGACACGTAACATGCTCCGAAAGCTAAAAGACACTTATGGAATCAGCGCGAATCTCTTATTGCGCTCGGACACCTGAGAGATGCGCGCCGTTCCTGCGGTTTAGCATGCTGCGCTGGACCACCGAGACTCCGGCAAGATTCGATACAGCCTCGAGATTCGTCCTGCTGCGTCTTCTCTCCGCTCTAGCGAACTTTGCCAGACTACGGTTGACGATTTAACGTGCCAGGCACTCTTCTCTCTCTCTCTCTCTCTCTCTTTCTCTCTACATATCTCGTTCTCTCTCTCTCTCGCTCTCTCTTGTTCTCCAGCGACTTTTCTCATCGAATCGGTACTGACCGCCGTAATTGCGATTGACCAACTGATCGCGATCACATTCCGCTTCGCTGATCTCGTTGCTCTCTTTGCTGTCGTTGAAGCTCGAGTTGTTCGGGTCGTGATTTCGGGGTGGCGGTGGTGGCGGTTCGGGAGATCCAGACATCGGGAGATTGCGAGCAGATCCTACGCTACGGCGCCCGACGGATCCTCGTGATCCATAATGATCGTACGGGGCTCCGTACTGTCCGTATTGCGATCCGTATTGATCTTCCTCGGGAGCGCAGTTGGCAGGATCGTCGTATTCCGGAGAGAACATGTTGTGCGGTCCACCGCCTTGCGAGGGAACTCGGGAGTAGCGGCCATTTTGGCGAGGCTGCAGAAATTATAATGAAAGAGTGATCTCGTTGATCCAGAACCCTCGTATCGATCCTCTTAATCCCCCCAATTGTTACCATTGACTGGGATCCAGATCGACTGTGAGCCGAGACGTTCGTAGGATGACCGACCGGTGGTCCCATAGTGCCGGAATGTCCATTTCCAGGGTGCGGGAAGGTCTGGAACTGCATGGCTTTGCTGGGGTCCATTTCCTCGCGGAATCCAAGAAGATGGAAGGTCGCGTACGGGCAGATTTCATCCTCCATGCCTGAAACGATAAAGCGCCAAGGGTAGATACTGCCGCTGCGTTACTTGCGGAAGTTCGCGAGTGAACGAACTGCTTTCGTCTCTTTATCTTTATCTTTTTGCAATCGTGCTCATGCAGCTATAGCGCTGGTGTTGAATTCTCAAAATTAATGAAATCAAAAATCAAATTAACGAAATAATGTCGAAAAGTCTAACGTAGGTTGGATCGGGTCACGTAAGATGGCGACAGCGATATTTCCTTAATCGAAGGACATGCGAACGTGCAACATCGATATTATCAGTTCAAGGACTAAAAACGTTTAATCAGAGGAGGAGGAAGGACTTACGAAGTCACGACGTTGCGCACATTAGCTCCGAATGTACGTCTTTCAGCGAAATTTCTTTCTTTCTTTCAAAGGCATTTTTTGAACGATCTTTCAACATGCACGACGTTCACCAAATTCACTGTTCACTCGATTCTCATTACGACATCTCTTCGTCACCGATAAAACTTTGGTGAACGTCGCGTTCACGCAATAATCGTAGTACTGATCTTCTTATCTACCAACCTCTGTGCGACAGACCTTCGGCACTTCCCATACGTGGTGGCGGCGGCGGGCACCTTCTGTTTGGGGCACAATGACTCAATTCCTCGTACATGTGTCTCCTGGGGTCCCATGTCGAGTGACTCCTTAGCGAGCCTGTCCCACCTATCGAACAAATGCTGCAAAGATCTTCTACCCACTGTCGCCTACCAAGCACTTTCAGCGGACCGAGATTCGGTTTCCTCGTTCGACTTTCTGCTTTTCTTTCTTTTTTTCTTTTTTTTTTTTTCTTTCCCAAAGACATTAAATAGAATTCCCGAGGTTAGCTTGGTACGCTCAGTACTGTAAGCGCGAAGGGAACTGACAGTGCACCAGCTGCATCTCATTGTGGGGGTGATTGCGAGAATAAATCTCTTCGTGTGACGTATAATATTCGAAGCTCCTAAGTGAACGATGGTGGACGAAAAATTGAAAAAATAAGGGAAAGAGAAAAAAAAACAGATAATAACAAATAAGGCCGATACGCATGCGCCCATGAACAAATATATGTGATACCGCAGAGCGTATGGAGGAGGTTAACTGTGACGTAATATCGTGCCGATGCGACAACATCAAGACGATTAGATTCGTAAAATACGAACTAGGAATGAAAGTGTTGGCAGTTATGGCTTACTTATCACTGTACCTCGCTTGATACGGTCGCAAGTGTTGTAGTTCGATCCTGGCACCGGCGGGAGTTTGCGGTTCGGCGGTGCGATGTAGCCGAGTTCGTCCCTCAGATCGGGCCTGCGTTTATCCAGGGTGGCGCCGACGACGCCAGACTGCTGATAGACGACGTCATCTACGAGTAAATCGAGTCTTTGAAAATGACGAAGAAGATAGTTGGAGATAGTCGTTATGCACGTGCAACGACGTCATCGGAGAGGTTGGACGCGACCGGAGATTGAGAAAATAACAATAGGTTCCTTTTGCGTGAGAAAGAGAGTCCAGGCGACGAGTGGACGTCGAGGGAACCATCGTTGTCTTCTCGATCTCCGTCGTCGATTGCAATGAATAATAATAAAAAAATGGTATACATTGTCCCTCGTAATATTTCTCGTCGGCCGATGAGATACCTCTCAGCCGCGTTTGTTCCGGGCCTCGAGTCCTTCTCGAAAGCGCCACGCAAATGACGACAATGCCTACTATTATGACGACGATCGTGGCTCCGACCGGAACCACGACGTTTACGTCGAGCCAAGCCGGAAGCCACGGGAAGTATCGCCTGACGTCAGTGTTCTCGGTGCCTCCGCTGCGAACGGGCGGCGCGATTGTTCCTGCGGGAAAACAAAAATGGAAGATACCGATTTTACAGACCTTTGTCACCGGTGTGTCCCTTTCCGCGCAGCACACAAATCACGATAACCGCGACGATTATAACGAGGATGGCAGCGACCACGGGTACGACCAAATTTAAATTAGCCATGAGTATCTTCATGGGATCCTCGTCGATGCCACCGCCGTTGACGTCCGGTAACTCGCGAGCCGGTGCAATGGTGCCTGGAATTTAGAAAAAAGAATTCGTCATTTCTCTGCTCTTCGTATTTCTTTTTTTTCTCCTACTTCCTCTACTCTGTATCCAGTCACCATAAGCACCGGCTTGATGTGCCAACGAAAGGTAATAGCTTATCTATGATTTTACCTCCGGTAACGGTGAGAGTCGCAAATTCGTACTCGGCCACGGCGAATCCGGCGTTGTTGTGAGCAGTTACGCGCAGGTGATACCAGTTCGCGGGTTCCAGGTTGCGGACGTCAAAGTCACCACCGGGTTTCACGTTGTTCGATACCTGAATCCATTCCTGCTGCTGTCTGGAAATCGATACGACGCGTTAAGATCTTTCCTGGACTCGAAAGTAGTTTCAGGCGCATCTTAAAAGGACGCGGCCTTACTTTTTCTTGTGTTCGACGACGAAGTAGAGCATGGGGCAGCCGCCGTCGGACCAGGCGCTCAGATGAAGGGTGATGATGTTCGTCGAGACTTCGATGAATCGTCCCGCTTCGGGGATGATCGGTTTGGAGCCCTTGGTGCGCGTGTTCAAGATGTCGGAAGGATCGCCGGTGCCGATGCCGTTGTAAGCGGTCACGTAAATCTGATAACGAGAACCGCACCAGAGATTCTCCAAGGTGTATTTCGAAGCTGTCGAGCTGACTTGAACAGTTTCCCAGTCACCGAATTCGAGCTTGTAGTGGATGGTGTAGCCGTGAAGGGGCGCGTTGTCGGTCGGGTGCGGCCTGAGCTTCATGGTCAATGAATTGGTCGTCGTTGCGGTGAGAGTAACTTGGGGCGAGTGGGGCGGCGCTGCAAAGTACAATCGTGCGATATTTTATTATTCTTTCTGGAAGAATGTTTTTTTCTTTTCAATTGTCTCTTCAGCAGCACCTACCGTGAACGACCAACTGATGACTAACGGTATCGTGTCCAAATGAGTTCTCGACGTAGCACGAGTATTCTCCAGCATCGGCTCTGTCGACTTCCTTGATGAACAATGATCCTTCGGGCAGCTGTCTCAGTCTGTCGTTGGACTGTAGAACCGCACCTCTGACCTTCCACGTGACCTCGGGGGCAGGGACGCCAACGGCGAGGCAGGGCAGCTTCACGTCCTCTTTGTAGGTCGCAGTGAATTTGTCGTCGAACGATGCAATCTTGGCAGGGACTGTAAAGATGAGGAACGAGTGCATTTTTTTGTGCTCCGTTCGATTACATTGAAGGTTAGACCTACCGCGAACACTCGGAGACAGCGGAACAATGTCGGAGGCTTCTCCTTCGCCGATATTAGTGCTTGCGGTCACCCAGAAATCGTATCTGTACTGTTTGTCCAGTCCGGATGCCTCGTGAGTCAATTGATTGGGAGGTACTTTCTGACTGGTGGGTTCGTCCGCATTTTCCGGTTTGGTGTAGACAGTATATTGGGAGATAACGCCGTTAGGCTGACTCGGTGGACGCCACGAGACCAAAATCGACTCCGGCGACATGACGAGGGCTTTGATGGCGACTGGAGCATCAGGAACTAAAACGGAGCGGAATTTACATACGTCATCCTCATTATAAATCCTCGCATAAAACTCACCATCTTGTTCGGTTTGGCAGTGAATAGGCGCGGATTTGACTCCGTCGCCGCCGGAAGTGAAGGCCAAAACTTGCATGCTGTAGTTGGTGTACTTCTTTAGGCCGTGCAGGATAGTTTCGCTGGAAGACGTTATCTTGGTATCCTTAGAGTTTTCGTCGTACCAGGCCTCGGATGGTCCATAGATAACCTGCGGATAAGTTACGGAGAATTGATAATGGCACTGAGACCTTTAGTAGGATCACGGCAGATAATTTGATAAGACAATTTTACCTTGTAGCCAGTGATTACGCCATTCGCGGCACTGAGAGGAGGCGACACCCACGAGACGCGAACGGTCTGAGAGGTGAGGGTCGTGCAAGTTGTGTCGTGAGGAGGCTGTTCGGGAACTCCTTCGGCCGTGTGCTGTCTTCGCTCTTCGCTCATGGGTCCGGATCCCACTTTGTTGAATGCCTGCACGACTACGCTGTACTGAGTGTAGGTTTTCAGATTCATGATCTGGAGATGATGCTCCTTTCCGTCTTCCTTCGAGAATTCGACAGTTTCGAACATGTAAGGTTTCTCGGAAGACGACAGCCTGTATCCAACGTAATAACCCAAGATCTCGCCATTCCAATCTTCGCGCGGGGGTGGTTTCCAGGTGACCTATGAAATCGGTCAAAGGTCATAAGTTAGAGATCGCTCTATCGCAGCGACGCGCGACATTCAATCTCCGGAGCATCGACGTACCTTAAGAGTGTGCTGATCGAGTGCGTCGACTCTGACGGAGCTGGGGGGTCCCGAGGGAGCTTCCTCGGCCGTGATGATGGTAACGGTATCGGATGGTTCAGAGATACCAATCTCATTTTCAGCAACGATCCTCAGATGATACGTAGTGGCGGGTCTGAGATTGAAAACGCCGGCGACGTTCTGTTGGGATCCTGGCACGAGGACTCTGTCGATATCGGTTTCCCAGGATCCTTTGCTCATCTTGTACTCGACGACGTATCGCTTAATCGGGCTGTTTCCATCGTAGGGAGCTGCCCAGGAAAGTTGAACCGAACGACCAGACTTATCCAACACTTTGAGACCATACGGGACTTCCGGTACCTCTGCAAAATTTCAGGATAGACAATGAGACTTTGCTGTTCCTCGTATTTCCGCTGTGATATTTATTCTACCGGAAGTACAGACCTTGTACAATCATATTGATGCTGGTATCGTCACTGCCAAAAGCATTGGTGGCGACGCAGGTGAACAGGGCGGAGTCAGATCTCTCGGTTCTCTTGATGCTCAGGTCGGACAAGACTCCGTTGGCCAGAATTTCCTCGCGAATCGTGTAACGCGAATCGCTCTTCGTGTCCAGCCTCTTGTTGTTCATGTTCCACAAAATGCCAATTGGTTTTTCGCCTTGAGCCTCGCACTGCAGCACAGCAGGTTCTCCGCGACGGGCCGTTTGGTTGCGCAGTTTTATTTCAAAGTGAGGAGGAGCTGAAAGGCACAAATTACTGATGCTCGTTACATGGATCCTCCAGTCTAATCAGTAACTATCGATCGAACGATTGGACGACCTACCTTGCACAGAGATAAGTATAACAGCCGATAGTCCAGAGCCAATTCCATTGACAGCCTCGCACAGATAGTAACCCTCGTTTGTCTTTTGAATATTATTAATGGAAAGGGTGCCATCTTCGACACTGATATCAGGATTGCTCAATTTCAAGTCATTGTAATCGCCAGGCGTATCCCCTAGAAAAAAAAAACATTGATCATCATCACAAACGTCAAAGTTCATATTGCAGGGCATAAAATCTCGAAATAAATAAAAAATGGGTCTTACCAGCAGCCCTCTTCCACGTGACCTGGGGCTTGGGGAAGCCGTCGGCTTTGCACTCGACTCGTGCATCAGAGCCCTGAGCAAAAGCTTTGTCAGTGGGCTCGAGTATCCAGCGAGGAGGCACTGCAGAATAGATTGAGTCAGTCCCAAAATACTTAATTTCTACCGATAAGGGATCTACCGAGTGAGCTGCCCCGTGGCCCGCGTTCTACTTCGTCAACTCGAGGATCACGAAGTAGACTCGAATCCTTCGACCGACTGGAATACGAACATTTTTTAAAGACATCTCGTCTCTCGACGATCATACGAACGAGAGAGAGAGAAAGGCGAATCTTGCGGGCGAACGATACGTCGAGGGGCGACGGGACGCCTTGCGTCGCATGCATGACGAAAGAAGACTCACTCGTTACACATTGACTACTGGTGATGATCATCGTGAAGTCATCGACTACGATCGAGCAGAGCGCCCGATCAGCCCGTAGGGGGCCTAAAGAATGAACAAAATAAAAAGTAGTAAACGTGGCTTCGTGCTGCGCCACGCTACTCTCCCAGTGTGTGGAGATCGTGCATGATGATACAAAATGAAAAGGTGAGAGGCGGAAGGTCGATCAGGTCTGGGAAAGGAAGTGGAAGGATTCCGGACGTTAAACGGCAAGAAGCGCATCCCGGAAAAAGCCTATCCTCGGATACATAACCATCTTCAATGTGTTTACGGTCTTTTATAAAAGCGACAGCACGCACGGGAATCGGACGGGTTCCTCGGGATCGCTCGGGATCAGTCGGGATCGTTCGGGATCGTTCGGGATCGTTCGGGACAAGTGCTGCCTCCTCGGACATCGCTATAATTAATCTCAAATGGTGCAACGGAGACGATGATTCCTTGTCGAATTCCGAGCAACGTTCCGATCAACAAAACAGGCACGACGTACGTGCTATGCGCGCATATATATATTATGTATATATACGTATATACATATATCTAGTATGTACCTGCATGCGTACGCGTTCGTGCGTACGCGCGTACGTAACAGGCAGACACGAAGCTGCTGGCTGCGTTCGGCGACGTAATTCAGTTAAAACGACGCCGACAGATACGGGAGAAAAATATTGAGCAACGGAGTAGCGTGTATCGTGCGCGTAAAATCGAGTAGAGTCGAACGAAGAACAGAAGGGAAAGAAAGAGAGAGAGAGAGAGAGAGAGAGAGAGAGAGAGAGAGAGAGAGAAGAAAGAAGAAAAGAAGAAAAAGGAAAAAAATAAAATAAGAAAAAAAATGATCAGTGATACGGCTCGATCAAGCTGCAAATTTATTATCTCAAGAGCATTTAACTAGTGTATATAGCACGGCCGGTACTCGGATTCCTATGAAGCCTAGGACGATCAAGCTCTTTCCAATAATCAATGGCCGCCTGGCACTTTGCGCTCGCAAAACTCTCTAAGCAGAAAATTATCAAATTAAGGTTAGAACGTATAGACAGTCGACAGAGACAGAGACAGAACTAGCGTGTGTGTAATACGTGTGATGTGTTGCCCTGCAACAGGGAAAGCTACGAAAGCTAAGTCAATCCTCAGGTTTAAAACTTTTGTAATTTCACGCAATCCAATAAAGCGACACCATTGTACGTCTTTCGTATAGTGAAGTATACACACTGAGCGAGAGAAAGAGAGAGGGAGATAGAAAATAAATAAAGAAGGAAAGAAAGAGAGAGAGAGCATCGGTATATCGAATACATAAAAATGCACGAAAAGCATAAAAAAAGTCGTAACAAGTATCGTGTCTCAATTCTTAATTCTGGCTTAAATCATTCCTCTGGATGTCCCGTCTAACCGTGTACTTGCAAGATGGCTTCGTGAACCGTTTTTCCCGAAGGATTACTAGCGATACACGCGTAACTTCCGCCGTGCTCGGGAGTCACCGGCTCGATCAACAGTATACTCGTCCGTGGTCCTAGCTTCCCGACGCTGTAGCCCATCAATTGCGACAACGGCTTCCCGTTAAACATCCAGCCGATTTCTATCGGCGTATCCCCGAGTGGCACCATACATGCTAATTGAGCGGCTTGTCCGGAATAGATCGGTCGATCCCCAAAATCGAACGGACTGATGAGTGGTAAGACTGTAACGTACCGAGTAATTCTTAAGAGACAGAGAAAATCTCTTTTCTTTTACTTTCTTTTTTATTTTTTATTAATTTATTCTTTTTTTCCCCCTTAAGGATTTTCGCTGCTGACCAAATTCCTCGATGGTCCACGGGTCATGGCGAAGATCGTAAATAATTGACGTCTCTCCTACGTCTCTACCTACCTTCCTACCTTCGTTTCTTCCTACGGGACTACGAATGCGGCCTGAAAGACGTCCTGTAAGATCGATCGTCCTTTTTCTCGATTCCTCGCAGGAAAATAATCGAGAAACGCTGGCGCGAGTTTATTAAAAAGCCAAAAGAAAATAAAGAGAGGGGTCGAGGGAGGGAGGGAGGATGAAGAGTGATAAGGATTCGAGAGAATCAGTGGGACGTTCCAAGCTACTAAAAAAGTTTCCTTTCTCAGAGCTTTTTACCTAATTGACCATAACTAAACTACACACTTATCTAGGCGATTTCGTGGATCGATGCTCCGAACGTAATAATGGACACAAGCGCGCCGAGTTACAGGCAGATTCGCTCAAGAGAATTTTCTACCATTGAACTTTGGGATCGGGAAGAGACAACGACGATATTACGATCGAGCAGACAGAGAATAATACGCAATTATACGCAGGTTGCGATGCAGCAGGAATACCCAGCGACGATATAGAGACACTAGAGATAGAGAGAGATAGATAGATAGATAGATAGATAGATAGAGATAGACGAAAAAAGAGCGTTCAGGTTGGCAGGCCTGCGTGCCTGCGTGCCTGCGGATTGCAATCTCCAAATAAGGCGAGTACCGTTGATTTTGAGATGAGCGCTGTGCCGGGCGCGTCCGGCCGGATTGTCGGCGACGCATGCGTACTCGCCGGCATGTTCGCCTCTGACTGCCGGAATCGTAAGCGCGGAGACTCTGTCTCCCATCGCGGTGATACGGACTCCGTCGCCTACTTCTAAGTGCCGTCCTTCGAACAACCACTTCAGGGAGATCGGCGAGTCCCCCTTGACGACCGCGCAATGAACGATTATCAGATCCCCAGAGTTCATCTCGTTGAACGAGAAGGGCTGCAGATGTGGGGCGACTGGAGACAGCAAGACAAAGAACTCAATCTGCGATACCAGTCGAGAGAGATTGACAATTTTTCAATTTTTCAATTTTTCAAATTTCCAAATTTCATCTATCATCTGTCAGTTTGCAGATCGGCTGAACCGATCGTCGTGAGCTTGGAACGTCGCGGCTGCAAGGATCAGCGGCTGCTCGGAGGAGCAAGGAAAGAGGCTGGTCCGGAGGGAGAGACCCGAGAGCAGGACGTGGATGCTGCGGTTGTTGCGGATTTAGCTGAGGTCAAGGTTCGAGGTTCAAGGGGCAAAGGTAGGTTGTTCAATAAGGCAGAGACTATAGGTATTATAAGCGATACCGTGCTACGTTGTCAACCGTTACAATAGGCTTGCAAGGATTATCCAGACTCGAAACCCGATTTTCTCCGATCTGACTTCGATTCTGATAAATATACACCGTTTACGATAAGATCCGCGGACAGCTCGTGTCTTCCGGCAAAGTTTTCCGCGATACACGTGTAAGTTCCAGCGTGCGCCGCCTGGACGCTTCCTATGCTCAGTATGGCGCCACGTCCGCCGAGATCCAAAATCGAGACTCCAGAATGCGGTGAGATCGCGTGACCGTTCAAGGTCCAACGGAGCTTCAAGGGTTGATCGCCTTCGACCACTGCGCACGGAGCGGTCGCTACTTGACCGGAATTAAGGGGCTTCTCGCCAAAGGAGAATGGCAACAACTTTGGGATTACTGCAAAAAGATAAGAGCGTATCTCTCACTGCCAGGGCCAGGCCAGAATCTTGAGTTTGTCGAATCAGCAGATTTGCGACAAACGAGTTACAATAACGTGTATACAGACGTATAGTGCAATTAGACTATGCGGACGAGCAGGTGGTATATGCTGTAGGAACGAACGTCGCGACGCCTCGCGCCGACGCCCTTGCGCGCAGACGACGTCTTGCAGATTGTTAATGAAATTCCATAATGACCGATGAGCACGCCTGTGTGTGAGCATGGAAGAACAAAAATTGTTAGCTATCGTGATCGTTAGTAGTTTTTAGTGACTTTCTTAGTACCGATCGTCGTTACGGACTGACGTCTCCTTTGAGTTTTTCGTATTTGAGAATTTCATTATTTGATACTGTATCTGACGGAGCCCTTGGACTCCTCTAACAGGGTGAGTCTCCAATACCATTGACGCTGATCGTGACAGTCAGAGTGGCCGTCCCCGCCGCGTTCGTCGCCCTGCACGTGTAATTTCCAGAGTGCGTCGTCGCCGCCGATCCGATGCTCAGTAAGTTCGTGCTACTGCCGATCTTGGTGGTTGCGATCCCGGTGATCCCATTGGCCGAGCCGACCAGTTCCTCCCCGTCAAGGTTCCATGAGATCGCGAGAGGCCGATCGCCCTTGGCCACGTTGCAGATCAGCTGAAGGTTGTCGCCCTCGTTAACGTCGCTCGGGACGAGGAAGGGCGCGATGAGCGGCGCGACTGACAACGGAATCGGAATGGCGCGATCAACGATCGGAGACAAATCGATCGGATCGGATTTCCTTACACGACATAAGAAACAGTTCGCGACGTCAATCGTCGATCTGTCGTCTGCTCGGAAGTTCGGATGGTCTCTCGAAAATTTTATTAGGAAAACCTGGCACGGAGGCTCGTGAGTAAAAGTACAGGTTGCTGGAAATATATACGGCTGTTGCATCCACGAGAAAATTATTTCCTGAACACCGGAACGGAATGATCGAGGACGTCTAGCCACCTGACTCGAAGCGCGCCCAAAAGGGGAAGAAAGAGATCGGTGATTAAAAAAAAAAAAAAAATTAAATAACATGGGAAGACCCTTGATAAGAAAAAGAAGCACTCAACTGCAATACACATTATAGAACGAAGAGACAATTCGATACGTGGCGAACCGAGAGGAACGTGCATTCCGCTGGTTCCGCTGGTTCCGTTCGTTATTCCGGTACTCGATGGTTCCGTACCATTAACTGCGAGACTCGCGGACCTGCTTGCTGATCCTGCTCGGTTACTCGCATGACACGTGTATTTCCCGGCGTGCCGTCCACTCGCCGTCTCTACCGTCAATATTCCTGTCCTGATGTTAAACATCTTCGCGTTTATCGTCGGATCGGTCGGGTCCAGAGGCAGATCGTTCAGGGTCCAACTTATTCGAATTGGAAGATCGCCCTTGGCTACGCTGCACTGAATAGTCACCATGTCTCCGGCGTTTACGAAATCTTCGGCGAACATTAACGGGAGAATCTGCGGAGCAACTGTCACAAGCAGACTTTACGTAGTACAAAAAGAGATGCCCGGTGGGGGGAATTTTGGGAGGAAATTGGAAACCGGAAACTGGAAGACTTCGAAGGGATTCGAAGGATCTGGAAGTGGAGGGTCCTGGACTGTGATTGGCTGTCCGAGTGTTCCAAGGGAAAATATTCTTGTCCCGAAGAAACGCTTGACGTCACTACCAGCATCACGAATTCCAAGTGTTCGTTGTACCGTTAACGTCAAGGACGGCCGAGTGCGAAGTGGAGCCGGCGGCGTTCGAAGCGACGCAGCTGTATTCCCCGGCGTGTCTTGCGCCGACGGATTCGATGGTCAATTGCTTCAAGCGCTTTCCTGAATCCGATACGACAATGTCCATCCTATCGGGTCCGATCGGTTTGCCTTCGAAGGTCCAACCGATCTCCATGGGGAGGTCTCCCTTGGTCACGGCGCACTGAATCGACGCCAGGTCGCCGGCGTTCACGGACTCCTCGCCGAACGAGAAGGGGCCTATCTGTGGAGCGACTGGAGACCCGGTCAACGTGGCGGCAAATTTAAAAAAACCAGGACGGATAGCGCCTTTAGGAAGTTGGCAGCTCCTAGAGCCGAGCAGCTCGCAGGTGGGATACATGGGGCAGGCTTGGGGAAAGGATCGTGGAGATTGGGCAGTGTGTCGTGTGAAAGAACTTAAGAGTAGATAGATGTACCATTGACCGAAAGAGTCGCCGAGTGACTGGCAGATCCGACCAGGTTGCTCGCGACGCACGTGAACTCGCCGGCGTGATGCGCGGCCACCGAATCGATGCTAAGAACCGAAATCTTTTTCCCGGTTTTCGTCACCGTGATTTCCGGTTGGTTTTGACGTGTTATCGGCTCCCCGTTGAGTGTCCATTGTATCTCAATGGGATAGTCACCCTTCAGGATGCTACAGATCGCGGAGACTTGTTCACCCCAATTAGCGGGTTCCTCGCCGATCGTGAATGGCGCGATCTGCGGGGCAACTAGAATTCAGGAGTTTCGTCACGCGATCGATCGACGCAATTTGATTTTTTATCCTGCAGGAAAAATCCTCCGTTCTTAATGTTCACGAGGTCTGGACAGAGAAGGCTCGAAGGACAGGGATCGCTCTCAATGGAAACAGGAACGGAGAGGGAAGAGAGGGGAGAGAGAGAGAGAGAGAGAGAGAGAGAGAGAGAGAGAGAGAGAGAGAGAGAGAGAGAGAGAGAGAGAGAGAGAAAAGAAAGAGAGACGGATGTGCGCGCGTGTACCGTTCACTGTCAAAGCGGCCGAGTAGCTGGTGGCTCCTGCGCCGTTGGAGGCTGTGCAAGTGTACTCCCCGGCGTGTCTGGCGCTGATAGCCTCGATAGAGAGAACTTTGACGCGTTTGTTGGGACTGGATATCCTAATGTCCGGTTGCTCGGAGGAAATGGGTTCCCCGTTAAGGGCCCAGGCTATGTCTATCGGGAAGTCGCCCTTGACGATGGAGCAGATCGCGGAGACTGCTTCGCCCCAATTGGCTGGTTCGTCGCTGATAACGAACGGCGCGATCTGCGGGGCGACTGGAATCGAAGGTATCGGGGTAAAGGCACCTGATCACCTCAGGAGACTTTAAGATCTCTCAAAAGATATACCGATGCGCGCGCATGTGCTCGAGAGGAATTGGCCTGGTCGTGGATTTTGCAAAGGGACATCCGGATGGTAGAAGATTGCGCAGGGATGGAGATGATCGTTAGCCCACGTAGTTTTGGATCTCTAGGGAATCGCTTGTACCATTGACTATCAAGATGGCGGAGGAACTGGTGGCTCCTGCCCTGTTAGAGGCTGAGCACGTGTACTCCCCGGCGTGTCTAGCGCTCACTGCTTCGATAGTCAGCAAGCTGACTTGCTTGCTGGAACTCAGGATTTTAATGTCCGATTGATCGGCCGTTATTGGCACCCCGTTCAGAGCCCAGGAGATTTCTATTGGAAAGTCGCCTTTAACGATGGTACAGACTGCTGAGATCGCTTCGCCCCAACTGGCCGGCTCGTCGCGGATCGTGAACGGAGCTATCTGCGGAGCGACTGAAAATTACGAGAATTACGGGAATTTGTATCCAAGCACCTACGAGCTAAACCCAATGGCGAACCGTTGGCTTGACGAAGGTTCAAAGGGGAAAGGTGAGGGGTCAAGGGGTCAAGGTAATCTACGGATAAGTATCTCTATAGTTCTCTAAATCTCTTATTCTCTAGGTGAAGGTGTGTCCACAATGCACAATAGTCTACCATTGACAGCGAGGACCGCCGTGTGGCTGGTAGCACCAGCGCGATTCGACGCGGTGCATGTGTACTCGCCCGCGTGTCTCGCAGCGACCGAGTCGATCGCTAAAACGCTGAGACGCTTGTGGTTCGTAACGGTGACGTCGGTTCTTCCAGCCGCGAGTGGCTCCCCATTGAAAGCCCACGTTATATCCATGGGGAAGTCGCCCTTGAGGATGGTGCAAGTCGCCGACATGGCTTCGCCCGAGTTGGTCGGCCCGTCGCCGAAGGTGAAGGGAATTATCTGCGGATCAACTGAACGGCGTGCGAGGAGTTCTTAAGCGACGACGCTTCCTATGCTTCGTATCCAAGAGGACGAAGCGGGAGCCGAAGGAGGAAGGAAGAGAGAGAGAGAGAGAGAGAGATAAAAGAAATGGCTCCCATAGGGAATTACGAAGTGGGTTCGGGAAGGCGCGTGCGCAACCAAGCGACTGTGCAAAGGTATAGGCAAGTACAAACGTTCTCCGGCATGTAGATCTACATCAATCTACATTATATACCATTTACTGCGAGACTCGTCGAGTGACTGACATTTCCGGCTCTGTTCGTCGCCACGCATGTGTACTCGCCCGCGTTCCTGGCCGCCACGGATTCTATGCTGACGGCACTCATGTGCTTATTGATTCTGGTTATCGTGACATCCGGATTATCGAAACCTATGGTCTTCCCGTTAAACTGCCAGACGATCTCTACGGGGAAGTCGCCTTTGACTATGGAACAAGTAGCCGAGACCATGTCGCCCCAATTGGCCGGACCGTCGCTGATCGAGAAGGGGCCTATCTGAGGTGCGACTAGAACGACACACGTCGGTACAGAATTAGCTCGAGGAGGAGCTGCGGGGAAGAGTGAAAGGTGGAAGGATTTCTTTCTTTTTCTTTCTTTCTTTTTTCTTTTTCTTTAGCTCTCTACGTAAAATCCAGATGGGTTCATGCAGCTTCGTATCTCTTTCCGTCACTCTACGTCATCAGAGAGATGGATACCGTTGACTGCCAAATTGGCAGAATAGCTCGTCCCGCCGGCAGCGTTGCTGGCCGTGCAGGTGTATTCTCCGGCGTGATTGGCTGACACCGCGTCGATAGTCAACAGACTGACTCGCTTCCCGGTGCTAACTACGGAAATGTCAGGCTGGTTGCGGCCTATGGGTTCGCCATTGAGAGCCCATTCGATCTGGATAGGATGATCTCCCTTGATAACGGTGCAAGTGGCTGTCACAGTCTCGCCCCAATTTGCTGGTTCCTCGCCAATGACGAACGGTGCTATCTGCGGTGCAACTGATCAAGCCGACTGTTCAAAATTTCGCCTTCCTTCGGAAATTTCAAAGATGTCAAAGTGAGGCTGCAGAGATTCAAAAACAAAAAGATATCGCGCGAGTCCGGAGATGCTGCAGGTGTTAGAGGCGCTGGAGGCGCTGGAGGATCCCGAGGAAGGGATGGAGGAGACGATCAACGGATCCAGATGGAACCTACCATTGACGGCCAAGGTAGCCGACTGGCTAGTGGCTCCTGCTGCGTTAGACACGGAGCACGTGTACTCTCCGGCGTGACGCGCTGCCACCGATTCGATGCTGAGAATACTATTTTTCTTGGTGGTCGCAACGATATTGAGATCCGGATGATGGAGTCTTATGGGTTCCCCATTGAGGGACCAAGTCACGTCGATCGGCAAGTCTCCCTTGAGAATCGCGCAAGTCATGGAAATCGAATCGCCCCAATTGGCCGGTTCCTCGGCAAGCGACAAAGGTGCGATTTGCGGCGCGACTGTACAAACGCGACACAGGCTGTTTTAGATACTGATTCCGTTCGCTAAGAAAGAAAGCCGGCAACGTCGCAGGAGGAGCGCAAAGACGGAAGCTCCTTCCTCGGGAGCGTCGAGACGCGGAGGGACGCGTGCGCAGAGACATTTTCGTATCTAGAACTTTTACCGGTTCGTCCGCAGGATCCAAAGGATAATCGTTTGCTGGACAGGGAGAATGTCGAGGTAGCGTAAAAAACCGGAAGCAGGACGAAGGACGTGGCAGCGGAAGGTCCAGGTACCGTTGACGCTGAGCTCCGCTGTGTAACTCGTGGCGCCAGCTTCGTTCGAGGCGACGCAAGTGTAGGAGCCGGCATGATGCGGCGAGACGGAATCGATCGACAGGAGGCTGTTTCTCTTGTTGCTCGTGATGCTAATGCGAGGATGGTTCTTCCTTATCGGCAGAGCATTGAGGCTCCAACTAATTTCCAAAGGCGAGTCTCCCTTGACGACGGTGCAGACGGCAGTGACGGAGTCTCCGGAGTTGACGGTCTCGTCGGACATTTCGAAAGGCGCGATGCGCGGCGCGACTGTCGAGATCGAATGCGGATTGAATGATGATCGGAACCGGAAGTGGGGAGTGACGGGAGGGCGAGGGGTCTCTCAGGTCATTCGACGAAGAGGGAGGAAAGCGGAAGAGTCGGACTCAGGAGAAATTATAAGAATAGCCGTCTAAGGTCACAGCGTGTAAAGCAGCGCTCTCTACTTCCTAATGAATGTACCGTTGACAGCCAAAGGCGCCGAGTGGCTCGTAGCTCCGACCCTGTTCGACGCTGTGCATGTGTATTCGCCTGCATGCTGCGCGGTCACCGGCTCGAAGCTGAGCAAGCTGGTCTTGCCCCTGTTCGTGATCATGACCTTGGGAAAAGTCCGCTCGATCGGTTCCCCGTTGAAAGCCCAAGATATTTCTACGGGCGAGTCGCCCTTCGTCACCGAACACACCACGGAAATCGTGTCGCCGGAATTGGCCGGCTCTTCCGATATTTCGAAGGGCTGAATCTGCGGCGCCACTGCGAACGTGCACGATGCGGATGATAACGGGGTCGAGGGATCGAGGAAGAGATAAGGAGAGAAAAAGAGACTCCCGTAGTCCGTAAAGAAGGATCGACTCTTGGCCGATCTTTCGATCGTTAGTCGCTCCCTGTAGGAAATTCTCGAAGGAAAATGGCCGAGGACGTCGAGGGGACCGTCGACTCCAGCGAAGCGACTCGTGATCGAGTCGAAACAAACCCCAAAAGCGTGACAGTTGGATCATGCGGTGCAGTTTTCGATCGGTGGACGAAAGCCGAAAGCCCGAAAGCCTTTTTCGCTTCGTACCGTCTACGTGTGTACAAGCGATTTAATGGTTAATGGTTGATATTATTAATTGAGCAGGACGCGCGTCGTACCGTTTACGGAAAGAGTCGCCGAGTGCGTAACCGATCCGGCCGCGTTGCTCGCGGTACATGAATATTCGCCCGCGTGTCGAGCAGCGACCGAGTCGATCGTCAGGGTGCTGGCCCTCTTGCTGCTCCTGCTCACGATAACGTCTGGGTACGCGCTGTCAATGAGTCGAGCGTTGAGCGACCAACTAATCTCTAGAGGCAAGTCTCCCTTAACGACGGCGCATTGGAGAGTCGCCATGTCGCCGGCGTTGGCGGCTTCGTCGTCGAACGAAAAGGAAGCTATCTGCGGCGCTACTGAAATTTCGAATTAGAGGTGGTGCGTGAGGTGCGTGAGGTGCGTCAGGTGCGAATAGAGAGGCGCTGGGATGACGTCACGATGGACGATGGATCAAGCAGATGGTAGAACGGATGTGACGGTAGTGGATAATCGATCGAAGATTTATATTTAAAAAAATATGTAACGCGTATAGATAATAGATTATAACCCAGGCCTCTGGGTAAAGTAAGTCTGAAATTCCGAGTAGATAATTGAGTTTATGATATTTAGGAAGCATAATAATATACGTCCAAGCGATACACTGAGAATATTAACGAGCGCAATGTTATAGTTCTTAGGTAGGCAGTGCAAGATAATTAAGATAATCAAGATAATCAAGATAATCAAGATAATCAAGATAATCAAGAGAGCGAAGAGAGTCGGGAATGATGTGCTACCATTGACAGATAGGACGGCGGTGTGACTGTCGGATCCGGCCGCGTTCGATGCGGTGCACTTATATCTCCCAGCATGTCTGGCGGCGACGCTGTCGATGCTCAAGAAGCTGACCCTTTTATTATTCACGATATTAACGTCGGACTGACGCAGGTCTATCGGTGCGTCATCGAACGTCCAGGTCAAATTTACAGGAAAGTCGCCCTTGACGATCGTGCAAGAGATGGAGAGCATTTCGCCGGAGTTCAGAGGATCGTCGCCAAATGAGAACTGGAGGATCTGCGGTGCGACTGCGTGGTCCAGTGGTGGATAGAAAAAGTAAGTGCAGGAGCGTGCAGTAGCATGTGTGTATTTGTGTGTGAAGATCGGCAGGAAGCTGCGATCGGGAAGGATCGGCAAGGATCGCGGGGAGGATCGCGGGGAGGATCGACTCGATCGGATCGACGGGAAGCTGAAAGCGGAGGAAGGAGGGTCCGATATGTTCAATGTGTATCTGTGTGCGCATCTGCGCATGTGCGCATCTGCAGCTTCTCTGTTAGGTACCATTGACAGCCAGGGTGGCCGAATGTGCGACGGCACCGGCCCGATTCGCCGCCGAACAGGTGTACTCGCCGGCGTGACTAGCCGCGACCGCTTCGATGCTCAGGACGCTGTTTCGTTTGTTCGTACTTGCGACGACAACGTCCCCACGATGCGTCTCGACGGGCGCCCCGTTAAAAGACCAGGATATTTCGAGGGGGAGGTCGCCCTTTATCGCGGAACACGTTACCGAGACCAGCTCGCCCCAGTTGGCTGGTTCGTTGCCGAAGGTGAATGGTAGAATCTGCGGAGCGACTAGGAAAGATCCGAAATGATGACCACGTGATAACGTGATAACGCGATGAGCAGAAGGCCCCCAGGTATTCGGCCCATTTACCGTTACTGCATACGTTACGTATGCGTGTCTTGCGTATCGCAATTGCGTCAGCTTGGTATGGCGGTGTAGAGGTCAGAGGTAGAGGGAGCTTGCGACAGCGACTGCTGGATGCTTGGATAGTGAGGATCCGTGCGATTGATCGTAAGGACCGTGTGAAAGAGAAAGAAAGAGAGAGAGAGAGAGAGAGACGTTATCAATGAATGTGAATCTAATCGGGAGATCGTTGGGAGGTCAAGAGGTCGTGTCGTCATCCTCGTACCATTGACAGCGAGTCGCGTCGAACGACTGACGGATCCGGCAATATTCGAAGCGGAACACGCGTACTCCCCGGCGTGCCTGGCCGAGACGCCGTCGATGCTCAGGGTGCTCAAGTGCTTGTTGATCCTCGTTATGGAGATGCCCGTGTCTTTCGAGTCGACCGGGAGACTCTGAAAGGCCCAAGAGATGTCCATGGGCATGTCGCCCTTCAGGACCGAACAAGCTACGGAGACCGAGTCGCCCCAGTTCGCCGCTTCTACGTTGAAGGCAATTGGCCCTAATTCCGGTCCGACTGTCGATAGAGGAAACCCCCGTGATGCTCTGTAATCGCGGCTTATCGTATCGAGGCTATCGCGCCTCTCGAGTGTAAAAAGGACGGCGCGCGCGCGCGCGCGCGCGTTCATCTTCCGACAGAGGAGAGAGACGGAGGGGAAGATGAGATCGGATCATTGGAAGCAAAGTCGAATCGGGTGGCTCGTGAGAATCGTGTGCTTTTGCGCCTGGACTAATCGCAATAAGAAAAATTCAAGCTATGATATATAAACCGTGCTTTCTCGAAATGTCTTATTGTTAGACTGTCGCGAACCGTTTACGGTGAGGAACGTCGAGTGCGTCGCAGTGCCCGCGGCGTTCTGCGCCGTGCAAACGTACTCGCCCGCGTGTTTCGCGGTGATGACGGAGATCATGAGCATGCTAACGCGATCCGCGACCTTCTTCGTGATAACACCGGAAGCGCCACCCATCTCTTCTCCGGGATAACTCCAGCGTATGTTCAAGGGCAAGTCCCCGGTCGGTACGATGCACTGCAGGTTCGCAAATTCCCCGGCGTTCATCGGGAGCTTCGTGAACGCGAACTCGTGGATCGTGGGGGACGCTAGGTAAAAGAAACGACCTCTTCGATCAGAGAGAGCCAAGACACGCTCTTCCTCCGCCATACCAAATTCTTGCCGGTTTCCATTTCACTCTTTCTATACGTATAGATTTCGATCCTTCGATCCTTCGATCCTTCGATCCTCCCTTTTTCTGTCTTTCGGTCCTGCAATCCTGCGGATCTCTCTTTGATCTTGGGAGCGATCAGGATATCGCGACTACTTTGATCTAGCGCCACGTCCTCGCGTGTACCTGTGTGCGTGTGTGTCGATTGTCTAGATCTCTACTTGTACTTGTCCGTGTCGATCTCACGTGATCGCTAACGATAAAGGGTCAGTAGCAACGAGAGGCGCTCCTTTCGAGCTTTCTCGTTGACCCGATGAGATCCAACGATTCTCCCACTAATCATACCTTCTGTTAAGAAAAACATCTTAGACCTGTAAGGGATTAGCACTGTAAAATAATTAATTATTTTGATGCTCGAGCAAATCGAACTACCGATCTCTCTTGGAGGCGATCGAGCAATGCAGAAGGCGAGTCTTTGCGACTTTGCAAATCTTCGATGCACTCTGTAACGGTGCTCGCCTCTCCTTGTCAGGTACATTTTTTTCTGGCGATTCGTACCAACGAATTCGGACTGGTCTCTCGCGTAGATTTATAATATATCTGTAATTTGTAACGCGTAAAAATGGAAAGTTACGACTTACCCATAACTTGAACTTCGAGAGTTCCTCGTGCGCTGTATCCTTGTGCGGTGCGAGCTACGCAGGTGTACGTCGCCTGATCGCTCATTCTGTCGACGTTCTCAATGATCAGGGTACCGTTGGGGAAGACCTTCTGCTTCCGGTTTATGGGCAGCACTCTGGTGTCACGTTCCCAGACGATGCTGTCGATGGGATACCCGGCAACGGGGCAGGTCACGCGAAGAGTCTCCCCAGCGACGATGGCCTTCTTGTCCATGTGACGAATGAACGGCAATCCGTAGACATTGAGACGCGCGGAGTGTTCGGCGGAGCCAACCTGATAAGAAAATCGGTTTGATTATTCAATCTGTCTGGATGGATGACAGTGGACAAGGGAAACGATTGTAGATTTAAAAAAAGAAAAGACTTACTTTGGAAGCAGCGATACACTTATAAAGTCCACCGTCGTTGGTGTGGATGCTGGAGATATTCAAGTGGGACACCACGTCGCCATTGATGGTCACGTATTGTCCGACCTGAAGCCTCTCGGTATTGGATAGTCGTTTTCCGTCGAGTTCCCACGTGATTTCCGGTGTCGGATTTCCGCTTGCGACGCACTTCAGGAAGACGCTTGGTCCAGGCTGAAGAGTGTCCTCGGTGAAGGATTGCCTGATCTGCGGTGGCTCGACTGTGGATCGAATGTCTCTTATCAGTTTACATGTTACACGTGGGAATGGCGACGGTTCGACCGGTAGACTGGAATCACCGGAAGCTATAATACTAACATCGTCCGCCGAGTTTCAATTCCGCCGTGGCCTGAGCACTTTCCTGGTCGTTTCGTACGAAGCACTGGTACATTCCCTTGTCGTCCTTCTTCACGCTGTCTATACGTAGAACAGGGTCTTCCAATGCGAGACGCTTCCCGTCCTTGAGCCAGGAGATGGTCTTGATAGGATTTCCTTCGACGCTGCAGGTGAACGTGGCTGGTCGGCCGAAGTCGACGGTCTGGGTTCTGGGTTCGATTTCCGCGGACAACGGAGCAGTCACGGTGAGGACCGTCTCGACGGATTCCCCGCCGACCGAATTATTCACGATGCAGAGATACTTTCCGGAATCCTCGACACGGGCCTCGCGGATTATCAGGGTCCCGCTGACCTGACGGACGCGATCGTTCAGCTGAACGGGTTGACGGCGCGCGGTGCCATCGATGAACTTGTACCATCTGAAACAGAGAAATCAGCTCGAAATAGGTCGATCGGGTTACCTCGGATGGCGCGCGCGTATTCTGTGTAAGCTAGCTCCGTTGGAAAATTAAAAGAGCGATCAGGAGCCGGAAGTACTGGATTCGTGCGAGCTCGGCCCCCCAGGTGTCCTGCGTTAACGTTCGTCTCACCATCCAAGAGTTAATAGAAAATCTTTACCGGTTCCTCAAGGTAAATATAAGCACATCAATATATGAATAAAAGGTGGTGGAACGAACGCAGGATAATTTCGGGACTGGCGCGTACGAACGTAGTACATACCGGGTGTCCATCAACATAAAGGCGAAGAAGCGACATGTTAGCGGATTTTATATTTGCAAGTTGCTGACAGGCAACTGGGATTGGCATGGAGTTTGTGAAATGGAGAGGCATTTACAGAAACAAGTTGCGGTGGCTGTGGCGATTGCGGGGGTTGCGGAGGCGGTGGTGTTGGCGGTGGTGGTGGTGGTGGTGGTGGTGGTGGTGGTGGTGGTGTAGGTGGTGATTCGAAGGAACAGGTAAAAATCTTTGATCGAGGGAAAGCGGTAAATGACAATGACGGCAAAAACTGTGGTGAGCGGGGCGGCGGTGCACTAGACGATCATAGCGAGCTCTAAACGGACAACTAGACTGCGGACGCTTCTCGAACGTAACAACGTGGAAAAAACGTGGAAACGCACGAGGAGGTCAACGATGAGGGGTCGATCGGAGCAAAAGACGAGCGACTCTTCGAACAAACGGATGAAATGGATGAACGAATGAACGGGTCACCGAGTGAGTCACGACGTGAAGGGGCGGGGGGGGGGGACTTACCACCAGCCAGCCCGTGAGAGATTTTGCAGACGAGTGGGCTACCCAGGTGACAACTGGGCCCACCTGGGCCCACCTGAGCCCCGACCGGGCGACCCAAGAGAAGGCCTGGCACGTCGCACATCAGGCCATCCTTATTCGAGCCGTCGCCGGTCGCATTGCGGGCGACGTGTCCGGTCGGCTCTGAAACCAACACGGCTGATTGGCCCCGGGAGGATCTACTGGGGCTCCCAAGGGATTTGCATCCTCCTTTCCTTCCTTAACTCTTTGCTTCTCTTTCATCCCCATCGACGGCCACTCGCTCTCGCTCGCTTTCACTCGATCGCAATTTCACGCGCAGCCGCAGCCGCGATCGGCCGTTCTCACACTTTTAGAATATGAAAGCAGGATGCAGGATTCCCTCGAGTTCTCGAGATTTTGGACTAGTTTAATTGGCCCGAGGGAAGTGACTAAGTGAATCTGGTGCCGCCGCCCACGCGGGGTAGAGGGTAAGGGTAGTTGTAATTCCGGAAGAAGACAGAAGAAGGAGAAGAGCTGGAGGAAGAGAGGAGGTTCGGTAGGAAGGAGGCAAGTGTACCTAGTTATTGGGGCAGGAAACCCCTGAGCCGCGCAAACCAGCGCCAGAGACTCGCCCTCTACCCCGCGGTACTTTAGACCGTCTCCGGTCCCCTTTGGGGCGGTGCGACCCGATGGTTCTGCAAGGAAAATACGTATCCTGGAGTTTCTTATTAACGTTAGCGACTGACCTGTGACGCGCGCTCCGGTTCCATCCTGGAGCTGCCGTATCGACGAGCGTCAGGCTACGTATACGTCTCATTAAATTGGCATTGAGTTGATATACTTACTCGCTGACGATCCGCGCCTTCCGAGCAGGTTGATGGCGGACGAGTTCTTACGGAGCGACAACGTGCATTCCACCTACCTCTGGGTACAGCATCCGGTCCACAGGTGGCATCTTCACTTCGAGCTCACGTGAGAAAGAGGAGGAGGATCTACGAAGACGCAAAAGTCTACCTTGTGATGGGAACGGGAAATCCCTGAAGCGAATAACTCAACGCTACCGTCTGATTCCTAGCGACCGACACGACCTCCCAACCTTCGAACTTCTTTCCTGTGGTCCTTGGAGCAACGTTGCTCGTAGGTTCTGCAAAGAGCAACGGTGGAATCGAGAGACGAGGCGAGCAGCAGATCATTCGACAAGTTGGAAGAACATGGGGAGGATCGACTTTGAAATCTCTGAATGCGATCGATACGATCGATGCGATCGTTTGGATCGTACCAGTACCTTGTTATTGGGACAGGAAACCCCTGGACCGCGCATCCTAAAGCCCCCAAGCTTCCCTTCGGCAGCGCTACCAACTTCCCACCCTCGTATCGTTCTCCAGCAATGCGAGGCCTCACGTTGCTCGTAGGTTCTGCAAAGAGATTCCCTCGTCCTCACTCGCCTTTCGCAACAATTACTCGGCACGAAGCTGGGACAGGTGCGCGAACGAATTCCGGTAAGGACCAAACGGTGGGACGAAGCTTCGAATCGGATGGAGTCGCCTGTCCGAGTCTCACCTAAATAGTGGCGCTGGAGAAGCCTGCGCTTCGCAAAGCAGCGTGGCCGTCTCGCCGAGCAGCTTGGACATGCCATCGAATTTCGATCTAGGCGGCAAACGAGGAGGACTACTTCCCAATGTCTCTAGAATAGAAAAGGAGAAAGTTTAGAGTGACTGGAGACGCGCAGAGTGACGATCTGGCAGCGACTTCGTCAACGGCGCGATGCTCATGGACACGGAGCCAGCTCAGAAAATGCCCCGCGATCTACTCGAAGCAGGTTTCCACGATGCAATTGAAAACAACCAAGCGCTACTAAACTCAATGACCGTACCTATAGACCGGAAGTGGATTCGCCTGAGCTTGACAGAGCAAAGCTGTGGGAGTCTTGCCAGCGATTACGAGGACCGTGATCTTCGCCGTGGGTGGCACCTTCGGTGCTGCGCCGTTAACTGGCTCTATGAATATCAATCTGGACTTATTAAGACAACTCGGAACTGAATCTGGGAGCAGGGAGCCCCCATCTGGGCACTGAAACGCTACTTGCCTACCTGAGTAATTACCTCGGGTAGCGACAAAGGACACTTCGGCACGAGGTACAAGATCAAGAGGAGAAGCAGGCACACTGCCGATCAATCGTGCCTTCCGGGCAGTTTCAATATTATTTTTTCGATCTACGTCAACTGACTAATTTCAGATCGATAGCCGATCGAAACACAGACCGATCTGTGTATTCGCATTTGAGCCTAACGTTGGATATTAAAAAAGAGTCTTGATGTAATATTTTTATCTCGAATCGGAATCAAATTCTTTTAATATCGATATCAACATGTTTCGGTCGGCTATCGATCTGAAGTGAGTCGGTGCACGTGGATGCGAAAAAAAAAATTGAAACCGTCGGACAGTGTACAGCAAGAAATGAAATTACCTAAATACAGGAAGTGGATGACCCTGAGCTTGGCACAGCATCGTCACTTCCTTCCCCTGGAGCCTCACGAGGACGTCGTACTTTGCGGTGGACGCGACTTTAGGTGCTGCGCCGTTCACAGGTTCTACGAAGAACGTGAGAATTTAGAAGACTGACCTAAAAGTGGGAGCAGGGAACGCCTGGGCGTCGCAGAGCAAGCTCAGTTCCGTATTCTTGGCCACTTCGAAGGAGTCGCTTTTCGCTGATTTTGGAAATTTCGGAGAGACTCTTCCTGCGGGCTCTGCGAATGGATTTTTACGATTCATACCAGTGAGCCGAAAGTCAAAAAATTGATTCTCTATTTTTTCACGTTCCCGAATACTGAGACACTTTGAACCATAACTCTGGGGCCGGTATCTCCCGTTCAAAGAGCAAAGAAGCAAAGACTACGTCGCGCTAAAGAGAAAAGTATCTTGATTTACCTATGAATCGGTGGGGGGAATCCTTGGGCAGAGCACAGCAAGCTCAAGGCTAAGCCTGCACCCCGTAAAAACGTACTACTCTTGGCGTCATTCTGAAAAGCCGGCGCCTTCGATCCCATCGGTTCTAAACGAAACGACATAACCGTTATTGATCGAATCGTTCCGAATTCAATTACCTAAACGATGGAACAGGAAAACCCTGGGCAGGACATTGCAGGCTGTAGGATCCAGCCGCAGGGCGCAAGAACGAGTTGACGCGATTGTCCGTCGAGAATTTCGGCGGCTTCATGCCCATCGGCTCTGGGAAAGTGTCCAAGTCGAAAATAGTCGAAATTAAGTGACTCTACCTGAATGCCGGAACCGGATGCGCCTGCGCCTGGCACGGTACCACCAATTCCGCCCGCGTCCGGGTTTGCAACCATCGCTTCGCGTCTCCCATAATGGATGGTGCTTTACTACCCATGGGTTCTTTTATCGATGCAAAGAAGAAAAAGCCCAATCAAACTACAATTATAATCCTGAATTCACCTGGGACTTTATTATATTTATATTTTACCTAAAAGTTGGGACAGGGTGTGCCTGACCTTGGCAGGGAACCACGATCGAAATGCCTGCCCGTCTCTCCATTAGGCTTCCCTTCTCTCCCAGAATCGAAGGCGCTTTACTTCCTACGGGTTCTGAACAGAAGATTCGTGGGAAAATCAAGGGAATTATTCGAGAGATTAACCTGAGAACCGGGACTGGGTTACCCTGGAGCGGACGCAGCATCACTGAACTGAGCAGCGAACCGAACCTTCGTTCTCCCTTCGATCCATCGAGCGATATCGATCAGTTACTTTCGACGGATGCTAAGTAATACGAAATTATCATGCTTCTATTGTTTACCAAATCAGTAGATACTACCTATAGGATGGAACCGGAAATCCTTGAGCGGGACAGTAGACCGTGAGATCCTGACCGGTGCTCCTTTCGTACCAGGCCTTCTTGGCGTCGCTCGAAAACTTTGGTGCCTTCGAGCCAACCGGTTCTGTTTTTTTGGATCTTATCACTCATCGTCGTCGACGTGATTACAGTTAAACCTTTTCTACGCACCTAAAAGCCGGGACAGGAAAGCCCTGAGCTGGACAGAAAAGCGCGAAGTCTTCGCCGGATCTCTGCTCGAACCACGAAAGCTTGTTGCTGCTCGAGAATTTTGGGGCCTTACTGCCGACTGGTTCTGCGTATTTCATTTATCTCGTGAGTCATGACCATCGAAGAAATAATCTTTTGACTAACATAAGTATCCTTTACGCACCTAAATGCCGGGACAGGAAAACCCTGAGCCGGACAGAACAGCGAGAAGTCTTGTCCGTATTTTTCTTCGAACCAGGAGAGAATCGCAGTGCTCGAAAATTTGGGAGCCTTACTGCTGACAGGTTCTGTCGTTGAAAAAGATAAAGGAAAAAAAATGCAAGAGTCCCGTTACCTTTACGTTTTAAATTCTGTAATATCGTACCTAGTGACTGGAACCGGGTGCCCCTGGGCATTGCAAGGAAGACTCAGACCCAGTCCCGTATTTCGAAGGAAAAAGAAGGACTTGACGTCACCGAGGAACGTAGGAGCTTTGCTTCCGACTGGCTCTAAAGGATAACGAACAAACATGAGACCAGTTGTAAGTCGACGAGGAGCGCTTTTCCGCCGGACAGGGTTCCCCACGTGAGCTTTTGGATGATGACGAATGTCAGGAGGTGGTCTTTGCCTACCTAGTTACTGGTGGCGGATGAGCCTGCGCACTGCAGGGAAGACTAACTGCCAAATTGGCGCGTCGCACCAGCAAGGACAATTTGACATCCCCGGCAAAGGCTGGCGCTTTGCTTCCCACGGGTTCTAAATCGTAGTGAACAAATAGAGCGGAATTACGTTAGAAAAGGGTCAGCAGCGGATCACTTCCGTTACCTAGTGGTTGGAACAGGGCTCCCCTGAGCTGCGCAAAACAGAGCCAATTCCTGGCCCCTGTGCCTTCTGATCGTCCTACTGAGGTCGTCCGAGGATAATTTTGGAGACTTGGCGCCCACGGGTTCTGAAACCGTTCGTACCAGTCGACTGACTTATATACCAATTTTACCTTGCTATTGGAACAGGATGCCCCTGCGCATTGCACACGAGAGCCAGATCGGCACCGCGACGCCTAACGAAGGCGCTCAGAGAGTCGTCCGTGGAGAAGGTCGGCGGCTTCGATCCGACGGGCTCTAGGAAAATCGTTTGGGAAATTGAAAACTAAGAGAATGGCAAAGCGAACCAGGGTCCCCCGGGGTCACGGGTCACTGTCCGTCACGACGTCGTCGCCGTCCAAGGATGATCTTACCTGAAGTTGGGCGTCGGATGGCCCTGGGCATTGCAAAGCAAAGCGACGCCCGAGCCGCTGTAACGATTGAAAGCTCTCAGCGTATCGTCTGTCGAGAATTTTGGAGACTTTGATCCGACTGGTTCTAGAAGCGGTAAGAGGAAATGTTGAATGGAACGTCAAGCGACTACGCGGAGAAGCTGAATGTCGGGACAGCAAGAAATCTTTGACCGGATGAGGTTATCGTGACGACACTGGATCCTCTTAACGAGATTTCTCACCTCGATATTGGAACCGGATAACCCTGGGCAGGACACAGCAAGCTCGTAGAATGTTCCAAGGCAACTTCTACCAACTCGAGCTTGTGGTTCGTGGGGAATTTCGGTTTGACGCTCGAGGTGGGTTCTAGCAAGAATAAATATTGATAATTAAGAAGGCACTAACCGGGTTATAGGAACAGGAAACCCTTGAGCGGGACACGTGAGCGCCAGCGCGCTCGAATACGAGGTAGGCTTAACGACCTTTATATCGGAATTCGTGAACTTGGGTTTCGCACTGGACACCGGCTCTGACAATCAGAAGAAGCTGAGGGTTAAGCGACAGGATCCTACCTAAATGCTGGAACTGGGTATCCTTGCGCAGGACACGACAGAGTACAGTCTTTCTCTCTTGCGACGGTCACCTCCAACGTCTTTACGGATACTCCGGAGAATTTTGGTTTGCTGCTCGACACTGGCTCTGAACACGAAGAGGATTACGCGCACAGGAAGTTAAGACGAAGCGCCAACGGAATTGCGGAATGCCAGGAAGGATCACCCTGCGGGACCCGCAACCGGCCTATTGCCAATCTCTCGATTTCGTAGCCGGGATGTACCTGAAGGCTGGTACCGGAAACGCCTGGGCCGGGCAAAGGAGCGTAGCAGCCAGTCCCAGACGACTGTAAGGCTCTAGAGCCTTGACTGCGACCGTGGTAAACTTTGGTTTGGAACTCGACACGGGCTCTGATGAAAAAAATATTGAAGCAGCAAATCGCTTGAGAATGAATTACCTGAATGCTGGGACAGGAAAGCCCTGGACGGGACACAGGAGAGTCACGGATCGTCCCAGAGCGACGGCAGGATTGGTCGATTTAACGTCTAGCGCCGTCATGGACGGTTTTGTACTCGAGACGGGCTCTGCCGATTAAGAAGAGAAAGAACTATTTCATCCGGTTTGGCTACCTTGAGACAGGAACGGGGAACCCCTGAGCAGGACACAGCAGAGCCACCTCGCGTTCCTCCGCGACCTTCGGTTGCAGCGCCATCATGTCCATTGTCGTGAATTTCGGTTTGCTGCTCGAAACGGGCTCTAGCACGTCAGTAGCAGGATTTGTAGTGGATCTTACGTAAGATACGCAATCGGCAACTTACTTAAAGACTGGGACAGGATGAGCCTGCGCGGGGCAGATCAGCGGGACAGCTTTGCCCATGGCGATATCGAAGGTGCGACTCTTGTCGCTCGTTGGAAACTTGGGCCTGGCAAAGCCCACTGGCTCTAAAAATCAAGCCCCGACAAGGGAACACTGCCGACCCAAAAATTCGCAATTCAACGTAATTCAATGTAATTCAACGTGACGCGTGGGCCGCTGGGAAAGGGCACGTTGAAATGTGAATTTTTGCGTTACCCATGATCCCTCGCGAATGAATAAATTACAATGGTACCTTTGTATCGTGATGCTGAGACGAGGATACTCCTGGCTTAATTGGGAAAGACTCCGAGCGTCCGATCGTAAGACCCACCTACCTATAAGTAGCCACGGGGAAAGCTTGCGCAGGACACAGGAGGGTAATGCTCGAATCTCTAACTCCTCGCAAACCCACGTCGTTCACCGACGGAAATTGTGGCTTCGAGCTGGAGGCTGGTTCTAGAAAGATCGAAACGGACTCCGATAGAGGATATCGTCCGGCCCCGGCATCCTGACCCGAGAGCTGAATTCAGGGAACCCCTCGCGAGACTAAAGATAGTGAAAATTTTGAAAAATCGAAAAAGGACTCGTACCTATAAACAGGACGCGGAAATCCTTGGGCAGGACACAGCAACGTGACGCTCCGGCGCGACTGGACCGAGAATCGCTGAAGATCGCTCGAGCCGGAGAGTTTCGGTCGCGCGCTGGACACGGGTTCTAGGAAAGAGACAGCTATATGTAGGCATATCGCTCTTCGTCCAATAGTTACCTGTACGACGGAACGGGAAATCCTTGGGCAGGATACGAGAGAGTGATCGTCCCGTCGACCATTACTTTGAATGCCTGAGAGTCGGCCAGGCTAAGGAATTTCGGCGGAGTACTCGCGACAGGCTCTGCCGGAGACAAATTTAATATTTTATTTATTTCTTCATCTATACTCTTGAAAAAATATCTGAGCTGGTCTAAGGCCTAATCGAATGCACGGCGACAGAGGACCCTACGCAGCAGCGCCGGCTGCCAGTTGCCAATTGCCAATTGCGAGCACTTGGGGCTTCTTTCTCTGTTAATCTATGTAGATAGGTATACCTGTAAGCTGGAACCGGAAATGCCTGAGCCGGACAGAATAACGTCATGGTGCCGTCCATTGGAACCGTGTATCCCCGTATATTCTCAGTCGTGGAAAACTTAGGTCTTGTGCTAGCGACTGGCTCTAAGGACGATACATCAAAGAATAACGCACTGTCGAGCTAACAAATAATATGGTCTACCTGTAATTTGGAACAGGGAACCCCTGAGCCGGGCAGAAGATCGTCAAGGCTACTTCGCGTTTGACCGTGTAAGTTCGTGAATTCTCGGCCATCGTGAATTTCGGCCTCGTGCTGGCAACAGGCTCTACGGGCAAGGAGATCGCGGCAATTCTTTAATAAACTGGGCCCACCTATGCAGAGGAACAGGGAACCCTTGGGCAGGACACAGCATAGTCAAGGCGCCTCCGAGGACCGAAGTGAAGCCTCGGGAATTGTCCATCGTTGGGAATTTCGGACGGACACTGCCTACCGGCTCTGGGGACATTCAAATAGAAAAGCAAAGTCAGCGCGGACTTACTTGTGAAAGGGCACAGGGAATCCCTGCGCGGGGCACAATAACGTAACCGATCCGTCTCTCGTCGTACGAAAACTCCTAGAGTCGTCGATCGTCGGGAATTTCGGTCTGACGCTGCCGATAGGTTCTGAAGTTTCCAGAGAAAACAAAAGAAAGAAACCGAAAAATAGGGTAAATTTGAAAAAGTCATAATCTCTACCTGTACATGGGAACGGGGAACCCCTGAGCCGGACACTGAACTGCGATTAATCCTTTAACGACCGTTCGAAATCCACGAATGTCGTCCGTCGCTGGATACTTTGGACGAACGCTTCCCACGGGCTCTAGAAACGAATAACTTTACGACGAAGACGTTCGTTGTCCTGCAGAGAGAGAGAGAGAGAGAGAGAGAAAATATTTTTCATCGCGAAAAAAAAAATATATAAAAGAGGTAACGAGAGCCAATGAGAGCCAACGAGAGAATCCGGACTATCTTGAGGAAACATAGGGTACCAACCTGAAGAAGAACGATGGACGTGCCCGAAGAAGACAGGCACACTCGGACAGACTAGGTCAAAGACTCATCTTCGAGTATCGAAGCATTTCTTTAAGCGTCACACTGGCACGATAAACCAAGATAAGCTTTTATTATCTTTTCTTTTCTTTTCCAAGTCTTTACCTATTTTCTCCCTCGTGCGCATAACCGACCACTTCCTTATAATTTGTTCTTTCTCTCGTTTGGGACTGTTCTAGCTTGTATCTCGTACCTATAAGATGGAACCGGGAACCCCTGTGCCGGACACAGGAGCGGCACATTGACCTTCGAGCCAGCCGAAAGTCCATTTATGTTGTCCAGACTCGGAAACTTGGGCCTTACGCTCCCCACGGGCTCTGGATAAAAAGCAAAGTTTGAGCTCGCACGGGCCCCCCTGCTGGGTCCCTCCTGGGCCCCTCCCGATCGCTTAAAGACGCGAGCTTAGCTCCTCCGGCTGCTGCCGCGTGCGTCTTTCCCTTGCGACAGTTACGAGAGACAAAGTTAGGACAGCCTCCATACGAGAACTTACCTTGGGACGTGAGCGAAGTGCAAGAGCGAAGCAAAGAATTTGGAGATGAACGATAAGAGAGAGCGGGAATTGGTGGGAAGTTGAGCGGGCGGTGGCGCGCGGTGCCCGCAGCCGCAGGGGTACCCTGTCCCAGCATTCAGGTTGTCAACGAACTCGGTACTCCGCGTTGCGCTCTCTTCGAATTACGAGACCTCTGAGATCCGTGCATTATTTATTCCTTCCTGCCAGCGTCAACGTTTCGATTTATTTGGAAGTTCAAAAAAATATTCAGAAAAAAAAAAATTGGAAAAAAGTTCTCGCGGCTTGGACCGAGCTCGCTGGCAAATGTGAACATGCGTTCCTAGCTCTAAAAAGTTCTTCGCGACTCGATTCTCTGCTCGATCGATAAAGCCTCGATAGATCGAACCGCGATTATCGACGCAGTGAGAAAAAGAAAGTTCACTGGAATCTTGGACTCGCAGAATAAAAAGAACAGCGGCAATTTCATAAACGGAGATATCGGAGAATCGGCAGCAAAGAATCGATCGCTTCGTTCGTGGGTGCTTCGAATACAGGCGACGTTCTACGTCCCTGGTATAGATTGATCGTATATCTGTATCCATTAATTATTCATTATGCCATCCTTTGAACCAATTAAGAGAATAATTAAACAGTCTCGTCCGTACACCTACCGACCTATAGGTGTACCAGAGACTAGCCTTTGATTCGCGTCCTTTGTCACGGACAAAAAATTCAAACGTTAAATACTTTAACTACGAATTATATTGAGTCAGATGAAAATTTGATTTTTTCCAAAAATTAAAAATGGCGGCATTCTCTTTCGTCATGGTTGCCCGTATTCGAAGCACGCAGTACGATTCTGGTCTGACGTTTCGTAATGCATGAATTTTCATTCGGAAAGATCTCGCGAGGTATTTTCGAAAAAATATTTATTTCGACATCCGTATCGAGCCAACGTATAAAACTTATGAAAAAATTTCACGTGGACCAGAAACGTTGTTGAAAATAATGTCGAAATTTTGAGGCGGTGAACTCACCAGTGATGACGAGACGTCCCTTCGTAGCGGACAATCTGGTTTCTCCGGTGAGTCTATGCTTGGTTCTGCACTGGTAGGTCTTGTATCCATCTTCGGGTCCAACGTCTCTGATGTGAAGTTCGCCGGAAGGCAGCACCAGGTACTTTCCATCTGATCGGTTCACACAAAACGTTGCGTTAATTTTCGTTCCAAGCGTCACAAGCTGCTGCGCACTTAAACTCCTACAATACTCTAGTGCAGTACGGTAGGAGTTTAAGAAACATGCAAAAGCAAGGATACCCTAATTCCGTCCAGTAGGACAGAGCCTGCTCTACTTCTCCGTTAAAAATCTACGAAAAGTAATGAAGGACTCTTTCAAATTTATCTTGTCCGTCGCGAGGTAAGTGATACTCGAAGACTCGGCCAGAGGAAGACAGAGATAGAGATAAAGAGAGAAAGTGAAGCGAAGTGAATCATGCACAAGAGGTAGGAGGGAACAGCTCGACGCATCGAAACGAAACATTGACGTATTCATGTTCAGGTTGGCGCAGAGGCCAACATTTATCCAAAGAGAGACGCAAGTATAAACTTAAGAAATACGAGCGATACGTAACGTACTCGAGCCATTCTCTCCTTCTGCTCTCGATTAGCCTCTCAGCCGAGCCAGCAGTATATTCTTCGATACAGTCGATATAGTCGATATACTCGATATACTCGATATAGTCGATATAGTCGAGTGCGTCCGCGTACGAACAAAAACGATCAGCTAACTAAGCTACTTTGAGAGACTAAAGAGGAACAGAGTGGATGGACTCGAGGGGTTGGACGGGGTTGGACGGGAACTGCTGGAACTTGGATGGTTGGATTCGGGGACGACTACGCAGGAACAGGGTCCGGGTCAGCGCGAGCAGCGGCAGTCAACGTCGTACGAATCAAGATCGACCGATATTTCATTATTTTTACAAAATTTCATTTTTTAGCAACGTTTCGGCTAAAAATCGGGTAACGGACGACGAGTCTTTCACATGTTTTTTTATTAACGACGTTTCCTGGACAGAAAATTTGCCCTGATCGTGACGAACGCAGCATTCGGCCAATGCGTAAAAGGAAAGACAGAACGCACGCGAGAGTTGCATTTGATAAGGAGCGATAAGCGATGCAATGATAATTATCAGGCAAGTCAGCCAAGCGAACCTGACTACTACGAGAACGTTTTAACGGGACCTGGGTGCAAAGGGTTGCCTTCCCCCCCCCCCCCCCACCTTCCCCCACGAAAATAAACAGAAGATTCGAGCTCTCGAGATAAGAAACACAGAGTAAGATAGGCAGAGATCGTGTACCGTAATCAGGACTCGGATATATCTCAGTGGCATCGTCCTCTAGCCAAGAGTCGACTTGGACGAATTCAGCGACAAAGCTCGGAATGTGACACTTGATAATCGCCGCATTTCCTCGCAGGACATGCTCGTCCATCACATTCACTGCGTACCGCTGCCCGACAACTGCAACCAGACACGGTTCCCGAATTGACAGTCTGACATGAATTATGGAAAAAAAGGGGGGGGGGGGCGCGACCCAAAAGATTGACACTCGACCAAAAGAAAGTCTGGAAATTGTCAAGGACTCTTTTCGAGTTTCCATGTACCATAAGACTCCTCGTCGGCAAGGTAGCTGCCGCCATTGGAATCGATCCAACCAGCCACGTCCACGTGATCCCCGACGAACGACGGGACTTGACACTTGAATATGGCGGCGTTACCGCGGATCGCAAAGACATCGTAAACCTGCGCCTCGAAGTACTGCGACACAACTGGAAATCATTTATAGCGCTGCACTTGGGCGAACGGCGGATTCGTTCGAAGAATTTTGATTATTCGTCGATTCGTTCACGGCCACTGCCCCGTGTTCTCCGTAGCCCTCCTGCCCCCCCCTCACGCTTTTTCAAAATTCCATTAACTCGTAAAAGACAAAAAAAACTGCCGCTCGACTTCTCTCTCTGTACCCTTCTCCTCGTGACTCTCGATCGTGAAGGAAGAACCGTCGTCCGCTCGCCACTCGACCACCTCCACGAAATCAGCCACGAAGCTGGGCAGGAGACACTTCAGGATGGCAGTGTTGCCTCTTAGGACAAATTCGTCAATGACTCTTGCTTCGTAGAACTGCTGTACCACTGCAACGCGCGATTACCGGTTGTCAAGGAGAGAGAGAGAGAGACAGAGAGTAAGAGAGAGAGAGAAAAGATTTTACAAAGGCTTTCCAATACTCGAGATAAGTCTCGTCTCTCTTTTGCTTATTTTTGCTTATGAAGCTAATCTGTCTCTTATCGATATAAGAAGGATCCTGGTAGCTGGACGGAAAGTGCCAATAGAATTAGCTACTGGGGTCTTTGCTCGGAGCAGCGCGGCGAATCGACTTATAATAGACGCCGACGCGGTTCACCCTCGAGTCGAAAATAAAAAATCCCGTTTCAGATCCACTGGGCGCCTTTCCAGCGGGACCTCCAGGAGCGTAATTCTATCCTCACGTAACTGCAATGGCGACCACGGGAAAATCCCCGTAATTCGGCTGGTATCGCCTGTACCGTATTCTCTGCCAGCGACGTAAATCGTCCCGTCGTCTGCTACCCACTGATCGACGTAGACAAACTCCGAGACGAAACTTGGTATTTTGCATTTCATAATGGCGCTATTCGCGCGAATCACGTACTCGTTCTCAGCCTCGGTGACGTAGAACTGCAAGACGACTGCTCGCGCCACAAAGTCAAGAAAAAATAATTAATGAACGATGTCCCTCATTTGTTCTCATCTAACTAATTGGCAGATACACGGAGCTGTTCGATCGAACGGCCAAGCAGACTCCTTTGACAGCTGTCATTGGCAGTTGTCATTGACACCCGACTTTGGCCCTTCGTCCGGGTAGGACTGTGTATCTTAATAATAATAATATCCAGCTGACTGCTCGTGCTCGATCGTCGATCGTCGATCGGAAGAGTCAGCGGGTCGATTCGATCGATTGACTAATGGGAAATGATCGACCAATCACATAATTATACCCTGATCGGTTATCGGTCCAGGAACGTACGTCTCTCCATCCTCGCGGATCCAAGCTTCGACGGTTACGAATTCCGCGATATAACTCGGTATGCTACACTTCAAAATGGCGCTGTTCCCTCGGATCGCGTACTCCGTCAATATTTCCGGATTGTAGGGTTGAGTGACCACTAGAAAATTAAGATGGTCACGTGAGTCGGCGATTCCTCTTTGCCTCGTGGAAAATCTGCCAGTCGTGCTGCTGCTGCTGCTGCTGCTGCTGCTGCTCGCGCCACGTGCTCTCCGCACTCAATAGGTATATCTTACAATTAGCTACAGTGTCTTTCGGTAAAAGTCTCTTATCTCTAACTGATAATGTACCGTAATCGCTGGACGCTCTGTAGGAGGAACCGTCGCTTCCTTCCCAGGAGTCGACCGAGACGAATTCAGCAACGAAACTGGGAATGGTGCACTTGACGATAGCGGCGTTTCCGCGAATTACGTACTCCGACACCACTTCCGCCTCGTAATACTGAGTGACGACTGAATCGCAGAATTAAAAGAGAAAAAAGAAAAATGAAAGAGTCGTAAAAGAACGTCGGGTCGCCGCTGCCGCTGCTCGTTACTCTCGGGAGTCGAAGAGATGCGAGGATCCGTAATTTCCTATAATACTTAAAAGATCCTTAATGCTCTACCCTCGTTTTCATTTGGACCGAATGAATTTCCTTGGTCGTCCTGCCAGCCCACAACCTGCACGAATTCCGCCACGAAACTCGGAATGCTACACTTAAGAATGGCCGCGTTTCCCCGTATAACGTACTCGTTGTTCACTTCGGACTGGTAATACTGATGCACCACTGCGAACCAATCAGAATGTATCTCGACTTGTTCCCACTGCAGGGGTCAAAGTGCACTGCGCATATACATATAGCTCAACCACGCGATAGGTATCCGGCTATTCGCATCCTACACTTGGGACTCCCCACGACTGCAGGGAGAGAGAGAGAGAGAGAGAGAGAGAGAGAGAGAATCTGTGCCGGGTCGAGCGATGTCAAATATTCATCGTGCTGCAGGAAAAAAAGCTCTAAAGTGGAGGGTAACCCAGTCGGCGAATGAGGTCGGAAGAAATAAGGTCGCTACGAGGCTTCCCCGGATTGGAGTGTCGAGTCTTAATGAGAGACTCGCGTTGGTCAGGGACCCCGCGAGACTAACAAGTCACGTCACGACGTCGACGACGTTGACGTCGTTGACGATCGGAGTTCGCGACTGACTCCGTCGGACGTCGTACCGAGTCATTGGCTCCCGGAAGTTAGTTTCTCGTGTGCGAGCAGATCGTGATACGCGACTCTCAGGCGATGCTGCGCCAGCAGGCTCACTCGACTCGGCTGTTCGATCGTTCCGTCATTTTAAAGATCCTACGTCACGATCTATCTCAATTGCAAATTGCCGTCCAGCGGCGATGCAGGCCAATTATTTGCGAGAACGTTCGAGAGGAGATAACAGGCTGGAAAGGCTGTTCCAGATAGGAACCCTCCAGCTAGCGTCGCCGGTAGCGGCAGCTTCAGCGACGACGGACTGCGGTGACTGCGGCGAATGCGGTCAACGCTAACGCGAGTAATTGAATAGTCGACGCAAAAAAAAAAACGGGAGCATCCTTTCGCTAATCAAACGAGTTTATCGGACGGTTCGTCAAAAGCCGTTTCGAGTAAAGTAATAAAATAGAGTAACCTGCGTGCAATTTACACACGTTCGATCAACCATACGATTCTTTTTCCAGCAGCCAATAAAAGTTTTAACGGCTCTGGATTCCCTGAGTAAACGTTTTTCGGTTCTCGTCAGGCTGACTGGGACTGAACGTCAGGCGCGATCCTTCCCGTCTCACTTAAGCTCGTCGAGGGCAGCACTTTAAATCCTCCCACTTCCGGTTCCCGTGTCGCCGCAATATGCCCTCCTAACAGACCCACCTAACGTTTGCGTTTTCGCTCGCTGAGAGCCTCAAAGGGTTTCGTACCCCAATAATTTACGACAAAGGACCCTCAACAAGACTAACCCTTTATCGCTCGACCCTCCCTTTAAAGACTCGGAAAAAAAAGCATCCATCCCCACCGTCCGTCGACACGTTAGTCCAACCCGCAGGCGGCGAGATCAAACAAAAAGCGATTTTCACGATCTGCCCGCTGACCGAAATAGATCGAGTCTTCCATTTCTCTCCGCTAGATATCAAACATGGAGGGTATAGGTTACTCGAGACTATTTTGAGCAATTTCGAAATTCCTAAAATTCTATCTTTCGTGTTAAAATCGCTACCGAAATCGTCGCTCGGTAGAAACTCCTCTCCCTGATCCGTGTGCCAAGAGAGAATCTTCACGAAATCCGCAACGAACGAAGGAACGACACATTTGAGAATGGCGCTGTTTCCCCTTATGGCGTATTCCTTGTTGACGTCGGTGTCGTAGTATTGAGCCACCACTGTCGTTCACATAGAAATATACTTTTACACGTTGGCTCTGGCAAAAGGTACAAATCACTGAGGCGAACCTGCTGCTCCCTCTCCGATCAACAAATACAAATACAAAAGACTTCGCGGAGACGATTTTATCTTCCATCCATAAAAAAACTATGGAAAAGGACGAAAGATCCGACGGTCGAATAAAAATCGGAGAAGAAGCTGGAGGCTGATCACGATATTACAAAAGTCCATGTTCCTCGTAGAATCTGCAATCGTTAAGACACATCGGACACCCGATTGATCCTGGTCAGCATCGTCACGTGCGGTGGAGTCCAGCCGTTCCTGAAACTTCCTAAAAGAACTGACATCGATGAGTAACTCGTCTTATCTCGGCAAGTCGGTCAAAGTTCAACCGGATGCTTCGGAGACAATTTATACGATGTTTTGCAGCTGAATCTTGTAATATCATATTTCCTAGGATGTCAGAGAGAAAGAGTGTATCGAGCGAGGGAACTTTAATTGCAGACGTTCTCGTTAATCAGTGCTAATTAAAGTGGTTCCTTTTATAGATAAATATCAGAAGCGAAGAACTGCGCGAGAGAAGCAGGAAAAGGTCGGACCGCTCGATACACTCGAATACGGACAAAAATAATCAGCGAATATTAACGAAATGAAAAAAGTGAGACTCACCGGCCCTGACATTAACATCCCGACTGTGCACCGAACCTGCAGGCGAACGCGCGAGGCAAGTGTAAACCTGAGCGTGAACCTCCTGACGATAATCTTCGGCTCTGAACGGAGGAAAAACCAAGTTTCCATTGGGCATCACCTAGAACAGAATCACAGAGACGTCAATCGTGAATACTTGACCATCCGGAAGTTCGTTGGAAATGGTCCCTTAGAATGGTCCCCACGGTGACCACCAACGGTAGTAGCACGGTTATATTATATATTGTAATAACGCTGATACGACGATACGTCGTGCAATTGAAAGGCGTCTTAAAAAAAAATGGCGGAGCTTGGCCCAGGATGCGACATCAGCAATCCTTATACATTACCTGTCTCAATCCGGGAACATCGCCTACGGCACTTCCGTCCCCTCGAACCCAAATGATATCCGGTTGCGGGTTTCCTCTGGCATGACACTCGACCACGGCTCCAGTCCCATTCGAAAAGTCAACTCGATTCGGGGGTTCCTTGATGAAAACGGGCCCCATGGATTCGTCCTCGGCAAAAACTGAAAACAATGGTAAGACGATGCCTTGAGAACGTGCCTTGTCCATTTTATTGACGGCGCGTTTATTCCTGCGACTGAACCGTCGCATCTGCGGCCAAACAACTTAACGTTATGGACATTCAAAATGGAGGCGTAACGTAAACGCATAAACGTTTCCGTCAAGACGTATTCGGAATTAAAGCTCTGCGGCGTGAAGTCTCCCGCAAATCCTGCCTTCGAGATTTTCCCCCTCGCGACATCTGGCAGCCACGTGACTCTCCGACTCGTCTTTTACCCAGCGCCGTTACCGAGTCCAAAAGTCTGCGACGACGTCTTTCGGAGGTGTCGACGAATCAAAGTGAAGCAAAAAAAACAAAGAGCTATCTCGTCGAATCTTACCGAATTATCTCGGGGTTCATCGACAGGCTTTTAATTCTACATCGATTGAATAATAACGTTTCGATTCCTTCGAAATTTCTGCGCGTCGTCTGCTCGATGGACAAAATGTACGTTGAACCGCCCCTCTGGCAAGTTTCCGCTTTCAGCTGCTCTCATTAAAGGCAGGACTCGTCAATTAAACATTTAGGACCGTCGCGTCACTGTTCATCCAAATGCGACTGGGCGAGAAGCAACCAGTAAATTTCCGAGCGCAGTTCAAAAAGCACAACTGACGAATTTCGCTCGGAAACCGAGGAGGAGCCGCCGCCATTACGAGAACGAACAGCGAAATAATAAACTCGTGGGACACTGCTGATATTCCTGCGTCCGTCCAACGAGTAACCCTAATTTTCACGCATGTGTAACGCATTAATGACGGAGCGCGGACGGCCAGTCGAAAGAACGGGGGACACGTTTAACTTTTGTTTATCGTAGAGCAGACGAGGATGCGACACCCACGTCCAATTGGGACACCAATTCTCCAAAGTCCATAGTCGCGGCTCAGCCTTCGTCCGACTATCAAATATGATATGATATGATATGGACCTTGAGCCAACTTCGATTTTCATACGAAACGAATGACGCGTAGAGAAGATTGAGAACGGAGCCTCCTTTATTCCTCAGATTTCCATAGCCCAGTGTGCTTCGTTCTTCCAGGGGACTTCAGCGAGTCGAGCTGCTGCACCCTGCGAACCGAGAGGCCTGACCCGAGCAGGTGCTTCGTAAGATTTTTCTTGCGCCTCGCGGCTGCTCGACCGGTTCTCCTCGCAGCTACTTTTGAGGCCGCCTCGTTCAAAGCACAACGCGTAGCTCGTTATTCGCCCGGAGATTTTCCCATAGAGACTCGAATAGAAGTGTCGGCTGTCGAAAGAAAAGAAGCTGCCGACTGTATCGAAGAAGTCGAAGTCAATCGGTATGCGATGCATAAGTAATGAGCGAGCAAAGAATCGATACCGAGGTTACAGTCAAGAGGTGTAAATCGTTGAAACAATGAACGGAAGTTGCATTCATGAAAGACGGACGGACGGACGGACGGAGGTCGCATACCTCGTCCATTCGGATATCAGTGCCATCTGCCGCGCATGCGCCGAATGCCCGTTAAGCTTTCGAACGAATTGAAGCAACGAGAGATTAACTCCTCGAAGCCCCCAAAGCACTCGAGGCCGACGCGAGACGATGTGCCGGAATATAATTTCCCTGGATCGGACGAGTTGGCTGCTGTAGCGACAAAGACCGTTCGAGTCGGCAACCAGTGTCTATATATAAGCATCGGAACGGGCAGCGTCGCTGCATTATCTCGAGCGAACCGACGCTCTTGTTTGTAGAGCGTCGTTGCACAAAATGTGCGTGTGCGGACGCGTGCGTGTCGAGTGCGCGCGCGCGCGCGCAGCTACTGGAACTTGACGGCTGACGCGCAATACCATTTGGATTTTTGAGAATCGCGACTGAATGAGTATGGCCAAGTGAAAGGGAGAAATGTCTTACCGTTATCTGCGCATGCGCACTCGTTGCAGATTCTGTCAACGTTCGTCATTCTATTTAATCTTTTTCTCGATTCTATCCGAGCGAAAGAAAACTTCTCGATTTCCTGACGTCGCGTCGATCTACAGCGCTTCGGGCGAAATAATCATTGTGAAATTAGCATCTCGTGCGTTGGAATAAAAAAAATACTTCGAGTTCCATTCGCATCCCACGAAGTTCTATATAGATCCTGATAGGTATTAGCATTGGTTCTGGTCAATTACAAAAAAAAAATCGGCATCGAAAAATTGAGATGCTACCTTTTCAATTATAGATACCACAAGGCTGATCTACGTATATTGTTTTTGAAGATCAAATGAATCAAGGAATCTTCCTACTGTCTCAATAATAATAATGTACGGATCGGTACAGGCAGGAAGAAATAAAAATGAAAGGTTGCGGTCCGAAGACACTAATCCGTAACACCTGGTCCTCGAGGACCGAGTCGCAGCCCTGGTTCCTTTCTGAGAACGGCAGATGTTCGTCCTTTCTTCAAGGTATTCCTATAGACTCGGCTACGCCCTGGACCTTGGCAGCTGCCGTCTTTCCTTGCTACCCTATAGAATTTCCTGGCAGCTCTACTACCTTTCTTCGGAGTTAAAGATCCGATATAAGATTCTCCTGGCTGGAGCCGAGTTGGCCCAGCATGACTTTCCTTCGGGAGCTCGTCTATTTCTAGACGAAGCCCACAGGGCCCGAACCGGAAGTCATCCGCTTTCATCCGGCAGATCAATATTACCAATCGCAATAGCGTTTCTCTGGCACATGGGAGTCGGACGATCGCCGAGGCCATCCGGCAGATACTGATTCGTCTTGCGTGTTGCCGAGCTGTCAGCTGGCTCCGGTGACGTCGCGAACATTGCGACGTGACCTCATCCGCCTGGTATCCCCACGGCGTGGCAGTAGCAAATCGCTCGATCCTTAACGATCGCGTAGCTTAAGATGCAAAAATCGTGGAGGCGTGACGCGCGAGATAACAAATCTGACACCGGCAAGAAGACAAATAAAAATAGAGGAGTAAACGAAAATAATAGACCGAGGGAATAAATGCGGCATGTTTCGAATCGTCCCCCCCTCCCCTTCCATTGGAGAATGCAGGGCCGCACATGCTCCGCATGAATCCTCTACTTCCGACTTGCCCTGATCCCGCGTTGAAACAACACACCGCGACATAATTGAACCCAACGACAGCGGGAGACCGTAGACGCGGCCTTGTGCTCCGGCTGCTGCTGGTGCAGACGGAGAGCCGGGAGAGAATTTTCTAAATTAGTCCGAAGAGAGGTTAGGCTCCTTCTAACGTGCTCGTGTCTCCGAGGATAACGATTTACAAGAAGAGAGACCAGGAGACTTTAAACGAACGAAGGCTCTGCCGATGTTTCACGATGACGCTCTCTTTTTAATGGTACTAAGAATTTTAATTCTACGCGTGAAATATGCTGGCGTCATCCAAGGATCGATCTCAACGTATGACTTCAGGTTGGGAGTCACTCTCGGGCATTACTCATCCCGCTCATCCGCATGTAAACTCATTCCTCCTGTCCTCGCCGCTTATAAAGGACTTTCGAGTGCGCACCTATATGCGGCCTGTGCAGCTCTTGGCACAGCTGCGGTAGCTGAATCCAAGAAGAAGCTTCTCCTAAGGTAGCCAGCGAGAGAGGAAATACGCCCAGGATACTCTAAATGACTAATAATCGAGAATAATGAAAACCTGCCAATCGAGATGGATATAATTTAGCGGGAGATAATACTGGCAATTGATACAATTGAAAATAAGACGAGCGTGACGAGGATGTCGGAAGATCAAAGGACACCGCGTACGTCTTCAATTCTGCCGGCCGATGCAGAAACGTTTCGATATTCTGCTGCATCGTAAACGAGCTCTTTTACATATCGAGCTCTCGTTATATTTTCCCGGTCGGCCGTTACTGTGGCTTCCACGTATCTCGTGGATTGTTTAACCGCCGCATTGTGTCTCGATGTCCTTGCAACGCATAAAAGTCTGATTAAGTGCATGGCTTACCTGATGTAATCGCAGCTGAGGCCAACAGCAATAAGGTCAACGAGGCCATTGCAGTCCAACTCCCTCCTGGTGGATCTCGCCACATTCTGGATATAATCCTGCTTCTCTCCACCTGATACGCACACATAAAGCACAAGTAAGCACCAAATTTACTTGAGTCGCACCCACGAAACGTCGAAACTTCTTATCTCCCGATTCGATTCTTTGCCCGGGACTCGCTATTAATTCTCGGCTTCTCGTACTGGCGATCGGTTTGTATAGACCGGATGTGGGACGCTTTATGATGGACAGGAAGACGCGACGGAACAATAGAGGACTTCTTGAGAAACAGTCAGGGCATGGACCCGCGTCAGTATCATTAATGGATTCTTCATCGGTTTGAGATATAGAAAATCGTAAGAGCGCATAGACTCCGTTACGTGGTCGTTGATTGACGAAAAGAAAGTTTATTTCGTCGATAAAGAAATGCATGGCTGAAAATGTAAAAGTGTCTTTGGAAGGTCCTGCGGAGGAAGCGACCACACACGTGCCACCGATTATGATCTTATTGTTAGTGACTAGAGTCTGTGGGGGATGGGCAACGTGGGGCGAGAGGGAAGAAGGGAAAGTTTATACGTGGCGGTCGGCACGAACCCCCTGCGGCCCTTCGACGAGAAGGGATGCACAGGGAGGCCCCTACGGAAGGGAAGCATTCACGAACGGTTCGCCTCGGAGCTTTTCGGAGGGTTTATTGATCGCAGGGATGGCGCGCGACGCTCCTCGACTACGACGCTTGCCTCTGGTTTTACTAAATTCAAGAGAGACGCCCTGCCCCACCCCGTCTCAGCCCGTCCCAATCCTCTCCAGCACCATTTGCTATCCACGTTCCATGCCCCAAAGACACTAGCGCTGGATTTAGCGAAGAAACTATCAGCAGCGCTTTACACCCTTTTCGTTTGAATTTCCTAACAGCTGGGGCTGATTTTCCGTGCATCGCCTAGAGAACCGCTCGATCGTGTTGCGCTGCTTCCTCATTGGCTGACAGATTTAATTTTACGATTTTTTCACTGGCATCTCTGGAAACTAAAGCGCTTAACTGCCTGTACCCCGTTAGGGAGACAAAATTATTCGTGGTCATCCACCCCATGCGTCATGCTCTCTGCTGAAGCAACGAGTTTTAAAAAAAAAGAAACTAAGAAGCGTGAGATATCGCGTTTCGAGGCAAGTTGATCAATCCGCGGCGACTGTTTTTTTACGGCTCGTGAGCTCAAATGAGACGAGAGGAGCAGAGCCTTCCTTCTTCTCGGAAGTAGGTTTTGAAATCTTAAGAGACACGAGGCTCACGTTTTCTTGGACAGAACGTTAATTGTTCAATGAACGAATCGAATCGCAGCGAGAAGCGTCGAGTGTCTAGCGAGATCCACGGGGGCAATTCTCACTCCTGACTTTTTTCCACTTTTCCTGCTGAATTTTCAATTAAAACCACGCGTTATCACACACAAACGAGCTGCTATGGCTGCAATTATCGTTAGTCACTATTATTTATATCGGCTTGTCAACGCACCTTTCGCACGACTTTCACAAATGCGAATTCGATTTTGCTCCTACCCACGGATCTGCAAGTTCGCACTGAATGACAAGTCACACTGAAGTATATCGGTAAAGAGCACGAGAGCTGCAATCCCGCACGAAGCGAGCCGTCCGTTCGCTTAGCGGCGAGTGGCGGACAGAAGCGGAGAGAAACGGAGAGAAGCGTCGCTTGACAAGACGCCGGCAGCCGGGAGGTCAGGAGTGTAGCTACCACGACGCTCAGAATGCGCCTACCGCACTGCTCTGCTCTGCTCTGCTCAAACTTTACAAATTTTGTCCGCGTGAATATGAAAAAAGTTGCGGAAGTGGAGTGAGGAAACTTTTTTTTGGAATGGTGCAAAATTACAATACGAATGAGCTTCGATGGACGTTAGGGCCAGCGGCCTACGGATTGGGACAATCAGACAGGAGTGACTATTATTAGTCTGAGAGGACTTTTATTAAATCAAGAAAAGCTTACGTGGGCTGAAGGTATCATTTGATTGATATATATGTATATATATATGCTCGTACGCTGAGTTATGGTAATATTTAACCGTGTCAGAAGTAGCTGGATCAACCAATGAAATTTATGTACATTTATCTGAAAATTAGATACCAGCTAAAGTGATAGAAGTACCGTTTCACTCTCGGCAAATAATATGAATTACAATTTCCTCCACAATCAATCTATTGAACTTTATAATGAAGTAACCATCATTAGGTATGACGTTTGATACACATTCAGCCATTATCTGTAGTGATTTTCAACGACGGGTATTTCGAGGTCTTGAGAAGCGTTAAAAAAAGTTGTCGCACGAGGGCAGCACTTTCAGGTTACATTTACAAGGGTAGTATTTAATACCCTTATGCATTTATAAAAGTACCTTCTTATGTAATTTTGGTGGATAATTCCCAACAGCAAAAACAGCTTATGTAAATCTGGATACAGTAGGTGAATAAATAAGAAATTACTGAACGCCTGGCACGCACTTGTCTTTAAAAATATAAAATCAAATTAGATACCACGAATGAAATGGTACGAAAGCAAATTATATTAAATAAAAACGAAGGAAAGTATCTTGGTGGAATATTTAAGTTTTATTATAAAGTTAGAGGCCACGGTACACGTTTAAAATGGGATCTTCCTTGCCTCAATTAATACAATGAATTTTGAGTCGCAAACAGCACAAACGATGCATAAGACGCAATCGAAAGTTTTCATCAATCAATATCGGCCCGAGCGACCATCACGACCTTTGTCCTCTCTGCCCTTATTACGTCTTTCCTTTGATCGCGAACGCCTTTCACGAGATCGAGATCTGCGCTTGCGATCGCGTCCACGGGAACGTGAACGAGATCGTGACCTTCCTTTGCCGCCCTTCTTGCGACTGTACAGATAACGACGGAGTTCTCGTGAAATTGGCTTCAAGTGCATGAAATTGCAGAATCCTGACCGGGTACATTCTCTGAAAGTTAATTAGTATATATTATTAATATCCAACAACGGTTCCGAGCCAAGTAATTAAAAGATTACCCCATTTCATATTGACGGCAGCAGGCTTCTCTAAAGTCAGTTACCGGTGACAATTCCGCATACACTGGTCTACCACCAAACCATCGGTTGTTTAAATCGTTCACTGCCTTTTCCGCATCCTCCTCTCTTCTGAACTTTATATAGACGTTACCAACCAAATGATCTCCAAGATTATCACAAACATTCATCTCTTCGATTTCTCCATATTTATCTTCGCATTCGACAAAGACATCCTCAAAAAAGTTATCGTAATGCTCTTGCATTTCTTCGTCGGACACATTTGCAACAACTGCAAATTTAATTATTCTCATGAACACACGTCAAAGTAGACTAAATCATTTCTCTTTCTGTATTATATGTACAAAACTTACGATGTGAGCCATCAGCACTCTTTGCTGAGTTTTGCGGATTCACGTATAAGTTTTGTAGTAGACAAGTCTGTAACAATAAGCACTCATTTAATAGTTGGTGATGACATGCAGACGCCGTATATATTCATGCTTGACATACCTGACTGAAAGTCGGTTTGTTGTGAATGCGGGAACATCTGTCGCCGTGTCGACATGCGCCGATTTTGAAATAAAAGGAACAATTAACTCTGAAAGACGAGGACGCTATAATCAGAATCAGTGCGCAAAGAACAACAAGCATAACCACACGTGAAAATTTTCAACTTACTTGTCCTTTTCTGTTCCAAAAATTGAGGCTAAGTATTCCGCCATGGTACGACCCTATAGGGCGACCGTCCAATTGTAAAGCCAGTGATGAAACCTCGTCCAAAATTCGTGAAACACAAAATGTTGTCAACAATTACCAAAATGTCCGCCTCAACACTGTCCCTCGGCCGCTCGCGACTGCTCGCGAATGTTTAGCCAGAGTTTAGCTTCTGCTTCTAGATAAACAGCTCGCACTCGTAAAACAGAGATGAGTAGGGAGATGCGCAACGCTACGGTTTCACACGATACCAAACGCACCAAACGCACCAAACGCACCAAACGCATGAAGCTAAATCGTAACGGCGAGTCCAGAAGTAGGATTTTGTGATCATCGCCTCCGTCGATAAGGCATATCCCGTCGTAGCCGAGTTGAACGTGATTACGAACGTATAGCTTGGCGGTCATTCATGAATAGAGAACTGTAGAGAACTATTTCCCTATGCTTATACTTGTGTTGGGGGCTGTTTTTTTGGGCCACCCAGATCTGTGGTGGACCTAGGTCCACCACACTTGTCCTCACTCACTTGCAATGATAACCTCAACTTATTATACGTCATATTTTTGGGCTTTTTAAGGGCTGTCGAATGCGCCTGGTTGCAATTAAATTGGACCACTCCTTCTAAAAAGCTAATTGACTTCCTTTTCGAATTGCGTATTAAAATCTAATGCTCTGACAGGCGTATCTCCCATCTAGCGATATAAGCTAAGCAAATTTGAAAAGATAGACCCTATTCCAGATAGCCCACTAAAGCTAGAACCGTTTTCATGAAGCGACTTTAAAATGCTTGACATTTCCGTCGAGCGAAGAATATTTTAAGATTTTGTCGACCAAGCGCAACTTTCGGCCATCTTCATTGGCTTCGTTTTCACCGGAGTTGAACGGGAGTTGAAATACATTGAATGTATACCTATAGCTTACTAATATATAGATATACAACACACTTATTTCATCTCTCAACTTGACTTCGGTGGGATCATAGCCAATGTACAGTGCTGCACGTTATCGCGCAATCAGCTGATATATTCTAAGCTCCACGAAAATATTTTTGTCTCTGATGCCGTTCAGTGTCAAGCAGAATAATCGACGACTGCAGCTCGTGTTTGGGCTTTAAAGTGTTTTTGGCATCTTTAATCTTCACCAGGTAAGAACGATAGATATCCAATTAGCGTGCAGGTAATTATTTATAGTGTAAACATTTACAACTCACAGGGACTCAGCTCAGTTAACTTTGCCACTCTTGGTACATTGTAGCAATTGCTTATTATCTATCAAGGATTTTAGAAAATGCTGTTTCATAGGACTCAAGCTTTGACTATGGGTAATGCAGGAAGTAGTCAACCAGGGACGCACCATCATGGTAGTACTGTGTCAAGAGAAGGAAATCGTCATAGTAAGGATCATCCTCCAGCATCTCCTGGGAAAGAGGGACAAGCATTTGTCTTTGATAAAAAGCCAAGCCAGAAACTGGTCTTCCAGTCCTCTCACGAAGAGGAAGAACCGTACTTCACAAAGGTGAAATTATAATTTTTTATTATATGCCTTAATGCGAAGGAAATCGTCCTTAATTCATTTTTAATACATAAATCTTTCCAAGTAGACAGACCATCAGTATGGAGAAAATTTTGGAGGACAGCGTCCTCGATCCAATACTGTTTCCGAAGGAACAAAAGTCTCAGATAGCAAAGTACTGCCTACTGTCTTTAAATGGGAAGGCGGTGGCAAGCAGGTTTATATAAGCGGAACCTTCACTGGATGGAAAACATTACCAATGGTTAAGAGTCATGGCGATTTTGTGACTATAATCGATCTTCCGGAAGGCGAACATCAGTATAAATTCTATGTGGATGGCGAGTGGAGGCACGACCCTGGTCTAGTAAGAATAAGCCCATAACACTTAAGACCTAACATAAGCTAATAAATAGCATAAAGAAAATTAAAACATTTTTCACGTAGAAAATAGTTGACAATGGAATGGGCTCAAAGAATAATTTGGTCTCTGTAAAGAAATCAGATTTTGAAGTCTTCCAAGCTCTTGCAAAGGATAGCGAAGGAGTGATTAGCAGTGCGCAGACAGAATATGGGCAAGAAATTCCACCAAATAAACCATGGGAAAAGGTAGCTGGGCCACCAATTTTGCCGCCACACTTGCTGCAAGTTATTCTCAATAAAGACACGCCGCTTTCTGTGAGTGGAAATTCCTATCAAATGAAGATTTCAATGAAATATTAACGAATAATACTAGTACAAAAATATCGCAAATTTCAGTGTGAACCGACCCTTCTCCCAGAGCCGAATCACGTTATGTTAAATCACTTGTACGCTCTGAGCATCAAAGACAGTGTTATGGTGTTATCAGCCACACATCGTTATCGCAAAAAATACGTAACCACTTTACTCTACAAGCCAATTTAAGCGTCCCTTCTTTCCTCTTAATGAGAATCTCTCTTAGCTGGTGAAAAAGGAACGTCTCTACACTACGTTAGGATACCGAGATAGTTCTGTGGGCAAGATGCGTCATTTTTTGAAAAGGTAAAGGTCAAAGTAAGAAGGTAAAGTCGGAATTTATTTGAAATATAAAACATATATCGTATCTTAAACAATTGTAAAATAATGTAATTACTATTTATTAAATCAAAAACGTTTAAAATTGTTTGTACCAATGATTGACCAGTTTCAGAAAGTATTACACGTTATTGTCTTCAATTTCTGAAATATACGAAAAGGGCGATTCGGATCTTGTACGTAGAAAGTATGAACCATTGGCATTTCTGTCAACGTGCTCCCCCATCAGGACAGTCTCGGCCATTGCGCAGTCGCCTCTCATATATTTATCCCAGGTATCACACTTTGTGGCAACTAGTCCCGTCTTCGAGTTAATACTCTCAATGAAGTAAAGATAGGAACGTCCATGACTACAGGCATCTGCAAATCTTGATTAGACTCTCGAAATGTGCTGAAATTCAGTAAAGAGAACTCACCCATCACTTCTGGAATACAACAGCAACCGGGCTGCACTGCTGTTCCACCGTTGGGATAAAAATCTACTTGACCCAAAGGTTGCAAAAAACCAAGGATCCCTCCACAAGAGTGTATAATGTCAACGAATTCAGCATCCGAGGCGTCCAGTCGGCCCTCCTCCGTCGTGAGAATGTGGATTCCTGGCAAAGCTGGATCCAGTCCAGTGACTCTACCGAGCTTCCCTGAAGACGCTGCAGCACCGGCATTTCCAGCAACGTGTGCTCCCAAGGAGTGTCCTGTTGTCACACGCAGAAGATGCAATGAAAATACGAGGCGAATTGAAGGAGAAAAAACTGACCTAAGAAGTGAACGTCCTGGGTCTTTAAACCAGTTTCAGTAACTAGGAAGTCAATGAATTTTCCAGCATCCTTTCCGACTCTATCGGTATTTTGCATGGGGCCAAGATAGAAAGTGCTGGCAGCTAGTGGTTCCCAATCCACGAGGATGACGTTATAATCGTCATGAGACAGATAAGCTAGACAAAAAACAATTAATTCATAATGATTGATCAAGTGTCAATTTACGAAGTTGTCTCACGGATTCGCATACCGGATTTCATATTAAGGATGTTAGACGTGAATGCACTAGATTTCCATCCGTGCGTGATCAGTTTGGTCTTTCTCGAGGGAGAAAATTTTGAGCTTTTTAAAGTTTCCGTGTCGTTCGTGTACAAGTTCTCTCCTTTTTCTGGTCCATCTCTTTTTAATATACAAATGAAATTAGTTTCATTTGAATGACTCTTTGGAAATATAATTTGTATTATTTTAGTACCGTGTATATAGTATATATGTAATTGAGGACGAATCAAAGACACCCCGAGCTTCAGCCTCGTCCACTCCTTTGAGTACAGCAACTTGTGGTTTTCCGTTTCCATCAGGCATGAAGATCCATTCTTCGCCATATCCATCGTACTTGCTGCGTAACCCGTTATCGGATACTTCGGATTTAACGTTGTACTGTATAGCTGCTGCGAGAAGCAACGGTATATAAGATAACGATCCCACGGGCATTTTTTAAAATTGTGCGCGCTATTTTAAATTTATTATAAAAAGACCACGTTAGTACTTAGTATTAGCGGCTGGCGAGCTGAGCGGAACCCTGGCGCGTGGGAGTTCTTATAAATCCGCACAATATCGAAAAAGAAAAAACATGAATACCTCTTGAGGCGGCCCAGTTTTCAGTTATTTATCTGCTGGTTGTTATCGCGAATGCGGAAATACTGCCAAGTAGTGGCCGATTAATGCTTCCACTACGATTACTCGCGGAGCCTTAACTTGCTCCCTAATCCTGACATTTGCATATCTTTTCCAACGTTTTGTGCTCCCTAACTTGACTTTAGCGATAATAAAGCCATAAACGTCGCATTTTCATTAAAACACTAAAATATCTGATTTGATAGTCGTTTCACTGACCGTCCGATCCTATCAGGCGCTTATACAAAAATACACTTATAAAGGATCAATTGAATGAGGTTCAATGAGGAATACTTTAAATGCTAAATATATTATCACTTTATTTTCAAGTCACTTCACATTATGTAGCTATCATCCAGAACTCCTTACAGTTATGTATTTAACTTTAAAAAAATGTATAAAGATTCAGAAATCAGTCTGATTTCAATCCTATCCGTAGGATAGGATCATAAAGATAGTCGACCACTCATGTGTCACTAGTTGAGAAGAATCATTGTTAATGGTAGTCAGTCCGAATTCTCCACTGCTAAAAGTACCCACGAGGGGTATATTAGGAAAGAGTTTCTTGAATATGCTTGACTCTACGTTTCGTTCCCTGTGCAATTTAACTCCGCGCTGATAACAGGCAAGCATGAAACCTATTGTGTATTTTCTTAACTTTATGCAATCCTTTAACTGCAATAGCTTAGCTTCAATTTGTTCTTTTGTTCTCTGTTCACCATCTATAACTATAGACCAGGTTGAGATGCGTGATCCACTGAAAGAAATGCCAGCTAAGCTCACGTATTCGAGACATTTTTTATCCTCCCGATTGCAGATAGCTAATTCGGTGGCAATACCACCCCATACGGATAAGGGTTCTTTTGAAGTCTTACTTCTGCCAAAAAAAATGTACCGATTAAAAAATGGGAAACTAAGCACTTTTGCTTCTTTTGCATGTTATTTTTCAAAGTCTTACCGCTCAGAAACAAAGAATTGCAACATTTTGCTTATTATTTCTGAGTTTGCACCATTGGAAAACATTATTACAGCTTTCATGTCTTTGTCAAATTGTTCGCTAAAGAGAGGTATCTTTCTATTTTTTTCAAACTGTTTAAATTCACGTGAGACTGCATGACTTTTTAATGCAAATGTCTTAATTTTAACATTTGGTAATTTCGGTAAAAAGAGGCATGAGAAAGCATCAATATAACATTCAGCTTCGATCTGATTAACTATCATTCCATGGTCACCAAATATAATACTCTTGCATTGAGTAGGTAAATAGGAACAGTAACAGCCTGAAAATAAACATTTCTCATGTGTACATTATAGTTGACAAGCGACTAAGGAAACTGAACAAAGAAAGAACAATCGAGCGTAGTATACCTGGAGCTTTTTGATTCCTAACCTTAGATTCGCGTACAAAACGATTATTCATTTTGCTAACTCCAAATACCAATCCAACTATCGGTTGGATATTAATTTTCTTTACAATAGAAAGCCCAAGGGTCTCCCCTTTTTCTTCTGACTTACTAATCTGTATCATGAAACATTCAGGCCAGAGTCTTGTCTTCTTTTCATCACTCGCTGCTCCTTGCCACAATCTGAAATGCCAATGGAAAACAATATTCTGCAGGTAGAGACTGCCTCCTTGTGCAAGAGTACATCTCAAATACTTCTACCTGCAAACCATAGCTGCACTCGTTAAATCTTTGCCATTCAAGTGTCTAAATATGATTCGCAAAACGTCATAGCTCATACATCTTTCGCTGTTAGATGTAACTGAATCTTCGTTCGTTCTCTTTGATTTCTGCTTTTGCGACCGTTTTGCGACTTTTCGTACATCTTTCCTGGCGGTCCTCTTTGATGTGTTCTCCATTGTTGACCCGAGTTTTATCGTTCCACATGTATCGCGTACGGGATACTCGTACACGTGCGAAATGTTCAATCAACAAACAGTCTGACAGCCAGTCACTGTACAAAAGCTAAACGTACAATGATGTAATAGCTCTCAGGCAGTCGTTTAGCTCCATACAGGATCAGATTGGATCGGATTGGATCGGATCTATGCCATCTATGCCTGGACTAGCCTGGTCCATGATACAAATAGACGTGGTATAGCCACGAGCGGTTCTGCGCATTCGGACAGTGACCTCACTGGACCTTCTGCGTACCGATTGGCTGATCACTGGACCCTCTTTGTTCTGATTGGCTGAACTTACGTATGTTGTGTCGCCACGCTGTAAAACGTCAATTCCATTTTGAGGGGCCATCTTCTTACAAAACGGAATGTAAATAAGTCCCCTTAAACTAAAACGTGACGTCATTGGTCCTGCGCGATCTGGACCAAAATACGATCGCTAGTGGCTATACCTCGTCTATTTGTATCATGGCCTGGACCACGATTGACTACTGTGGACTGCTGTAAACATAGAAATAAGTAGTCGGGTATTTCCCTTCCAGGGGTATAAGTTCTATGGAACGTACCTGTCACAAGTGTGTTCGAAAATGAACCGAGGCAACGATGCTCGTAGCACTCTCGGCTGATATTCGAACGCATCTGGCGTAGGTGTGTTCGCATACCATTAATATTGTTTACGCTTACAATTGATCTAAGTGAAAATCAAATTTTACTTATTACTTAAAGATGCTTTAATTAAATGAAAAACTAATTGCGGAACAATCAGGAGCATATCAAGAGCAATTAATTCATCAAGAATATCATATGAGAATCTGTTTTGTTACTTGGAATTTTAATAAAAATTCCCGCGCTAACTTCCCGACGGTCCTCTGTCCGCCAAGCTACACGTTCATGATCACGTTCAGCTCGGTTGCGGCGGGATATGCATTATCGACGGAGGCGATGATCACAAAATCCTATTCCTGGTCTCACAATGACGATTTAGCGCCATGTTATTGGTATCGCCTAAAACCGTAGAGTCGTAGAGTAGGGACTCATCTCTGGTTCTATATTTTGCAGGTACTCTTCTTATACGAATGAACACCGTGGGTTGCGATTTAAATGAGATGAGAGCAGATGATGTGCACTGGAGAACTCTGGAGAACACAGAATAACCTTAACAAACTTCTAGGTGCTTGTTCAATTCGGGTTTAATTTCCAAGGAAAATTGTGTTTAGTTATTTATTAGTATCCTACTTATCTCTGGTAGTATCAAAAAAACGCAATCATGCTGTTTCGTTTCTGCAAATTATGTCAAAGGGTTGAACGCTCTGCAATCATTGTATCACAAAGATTTAGAGTAAGTATGTTTAATTCTATTGAATCTTATTCGAACGAATTAAGTTAAAATTTTGCAGGCTACGCAGACTCTGCAGAAGGAAAAGGATAATCATCAAACTATGACATTTACTGAAGCAAAACAGAAGAATGCTAAAATAATCACCTGCAAAAGAAGTGAATACGATTTTTATTTGGGACAGACCTATTCAAAGTTTGAACCTATTCCATTAGCGTCCAGAGGATGGCAACACAAAGAAGCCAGAGGAGATTATTTTGTCATACATCCCGTAATGGAGGCAAGTATTTCTTATATTATTGTTGGAATAAGACACTTTGATAACTTTAAACTTTTACATTGATACAATATAGGAAATACCACCAAACGAAGATGTAACTTTTCAAGAACTCGAAATTGACCCTAGGCTTCGTAAAAAATTAGAAGAAAGCAGTATAGCTTTTCCTACAGAGATTCAAAAACTTGCAATTCCTATTTTGGAAACTGGTTGCAATACATTAATATCTGCTGAAACTGGATGTGGAAAAACATTAGCCTTTCTACTGCCATTAGTACAACAAATTCTACGATGGAAGAAGCTCATTGATAGAAAGCCAAATACTCCTCTAGGATTAATTATAACTCCTAGTAGGGAATTGGCGATGCAAATTGCAGTAAGTTATTGTTACAAGGCACTCGAGACAGTTCATTACAAACTTATTCTTAACTGGACATACGTCTGTGTAGGCTCAAGTAACTACACTAACTAGAGGAATGGATTTTCGGAGTAAGTTATTGATTGGGGGCAGAACAAAAAAAATCATGCTAAATCCAAGTGTAACAGACGTAGACCTCATAATATGCACATTGGGAGTTATGAGTAAATTATCTACCAATAATATTTACAAACTTCAGGCTGTTCGTCATGTGATTTTGGACGAAATGGATGCCTTGTTCGATGAAACTTTTGTCGAGAAACTAATACCCTTCATGCGCAGAATTCCTGTATGTAATAATTTGAATTAATATAATTCTTTTACCAATGAGAACTGGATATAAAAAGTCATGTAGCTTAATTCCAGTGGGCATGCAGATGATATCGCTAAATACCCAGCATATTCACAGCTGACTTTAGTATCCGCTACGCTGCCTCCCGAAGTAATGGAAGTGGTTGAGAAAATAGTGGATGTAAGACAAGTACACAATGCTGGATACAGATATATAAAATCGACGATTGACACGCATTTTTATTTTTTTAGCCCAAGTCAATACAACACGTAAGGACGGACAAGCTTCATAAGATTTTGGTGCCGCAAAAATTCAAACGCGTGGGCACATCCCAGAAACCTCAGGAACTACTGAAATTAGTAAAACAAAGATCATCGTGCAAGCAGCCGACCATTGTGTTTAGCAATGACAGTGTCACTTGTGATTGGATCAGCATATTCCTCAAGCAATTCAACGTTGACAATACTCATCTGAACGGTCGAATGCCGATGGTCATCAGAGAAGGAAAATTCGCAGAGTTTCAAAAAGGCATGACGCACGTTTTGTCTACGACCAACGCAGGAGCCAGAGGCCTCGACACTACATCAGTCACTCACATAATCAACTACGATTTCCCTTTGAATACCGTTGAATACATTCACAGGTAATTATGAGAGCAACGTCAAGATATCCGCAACTAGTAATGGGAAAATTGATGCTTGCAGGTGCGGGAGAACTGGAAGAATCGGAAGTCAGAATAACTGCAAAATCACAAATTTCATCGCAAGGCCCTTAGAAATAGCAGTCACTCAGAAAATCGAAAAGGCAACGCGAAAGATGCTTCCTATTCCCATCTGCGATTTGACGGGTACAGTTTTAGAGAAAAAGAAGCAAACAAAGCCGGTGCCACGACCAAGACAAAAGCGAACGAGAGCCGTTCAGCGGGAAAAGCCTGTTGTTCAAAAGAAGACGACGGTAGTAGTGGAAGATCCAAGCATCCCATATTGAACAAAACGAAGCGCCTTGTACAAAAAATAAAGTTATCAACCAAATAAAGGATATCATTCGTGGATCATGAATTATTCGAGTTCTTTCGTCAGATTTCTGCTTCACAAGGAATGCAACTCAGTTCTTACGAGTAACTAGTGGAAATCACATCGATGTAGAATGGACCCATTAGAAAATTACTTACTTCAAATAAAGAATAAAAAAAACTTCAATGACCGACAAAGCAGTCGGGGTATCTCTGCACTTATATTTTTTCGATATCCCTCCTTATCGTTTCGATTTCTGAATTCCTTGATCGTGTAGAGTGAGGAAGGAAACACCAACCCACACGTGGCATGTCCGTCCGGTGGAGCATCCCGTCGCGACGCGTCGTGTCCGACGACACACCCACGCAGACCATACAGTAGTACTACGAGCAACGGACAGCCAGCCCGTAAGTCTAGACCAGTTTATTACGTGGTTCGTATTTTAGTGAAATTAAAGGTGGACGCTCGAGTCCCGTGGCGCGAGGTGCGCCGTGCGCCGTGCGTACCTCGCGTACCTGTACAGGGTGCGTCTATCGTACGTTCAACAACATAACGATACTAAAGCACACTCGGGCGATCGGCATTCCCAAATGATAATTCATCTCCTAAGATTCCCTCTACCGCCTGGTTGCTTGCCGATATCCGATACGCGCACTGGCCAAACACTGGCGTCCTGGCAACGAAGTAATCGCACGTGGCGGTTGACACTGGTTCGATTCCAGTACACCCAGTAGACAACAAACGGCGATACATGCGTGACATAGAAAATGTGGTAACGAAGGGTTGGGTCGAGCGGACGGCTAGTATCGTGACAACGCGTTATTAACGAAGTCCGCTTATCCATTGGTCAACAGTGCCAGAATTCTCAGCGTTATGATTAAAATTGATCCAAGTTCCATTAATCGAATAGTTCCAAGTCCTGGCACAAAGAAGAGACGCTCGTTGCCGTGAGGAACGGCGAAACGACCGGAACGGTGAAAACCCTTCCGGTGTGCATTTGCCAGAACCATCGCTTCCTGTCTTCCTTCCTGAGGAAAACGCATTTCCATGACACTCGGGTGTGAAACGGTACCGACGCGATGCGTAGCGAGCACCAGCGATAATAACGATTCTAATTAGCGTGGGTAGCTGCGTGACATGTAGGGCACGGCCAATTCTAAACGGAGGAGTTCTTTACGTTCGCATGGAGCCGACTAGCGGGAGAAAATCTCCGATCCTATCGCTCCTATCGCTCCTATCGCTCCTATCGCTCCTAATGCCTTCTCACGTGCGCTCCTCCTGGCATTAGTTTCGAACCATAGACGAACTCCGTTAAAAACTAAATGTCTCGTCTCCCGATAGAGAAACTGCAGTAACGTGGAAAAAAGGAAGAATTCTTACTCCTATCGTACGGCGCACTAACTACATATTTGAGCAAGCGACATTTCGAGTGACAAACTGTTACACCTGAAGGCATCGGATTAATGGGGCGACGCCGGCGAAGAGGTGGAAGCGGAGGAGGAGGCTCAGGAGGAAGAGACGAACGATTCTTCCCGAGCATCGAGCATCTCTTATTGTTAGTTGCCGTTGGTGCTGGTGGTGCTGGTGGTGCTGGTGGTGCCGATCGTGCCGATCGTGCCGATCGTGCTGGTGGCCCGGAGCAGCCCGGAGCAGCCCGGAGCAGCCAGGAGGCTCGGAGCAGCCAGGAGAGAATAGTTTAGGCTGCCGAGGGGCACGCGTTTCCCCCCACGGCAGAAGCGCCTGTGGAGGGGGGCCCAGCCAGGCCGTCGTTCCAGGAGTAGAGCCGAGTAGAGGCTCAGTAGTGTCGCGGAGCGCAACTCGTTAGCGTCTTTGGGTTTTCTCTCTTAGAGAGTAGTGAGCAAGACGGAATCGAGGAAGCAGGAGTGCGAGAAGGAGCAACAAACTAGATAAAGACAAGCGAGAGAAGGGAAAAAAGTGTGATCGGGCATCGTTAGCCTTGTCCGTCGTGGCTCTACGTTCGCGTGTGATTGTTTCTTCGCTTCTCGGATGGTCTAGTGCGGCAAGAGTGTGTCGAGTATAGTAAAGGTGCATCGAAGCGTACCCAACGAGCGACAGCTAAGTTTCACTGTGTTTCGAACAGCAATTCGGACGTGTATCGCAATAAAACGCAATGAGGAGAATCGCGAGAGAGCGAGCGAATGAAATATTTGGATTCCGGGTTAAACGGTGAGCGTTGTCCCAGTGAGAAGTAAACAGGAGGTGGGGAGTGTCTCTCTCTCTCTCTCTCTCTCTCTCTCTCTCTCTCTCGCGCGTCTCGCGTCTCGCCCACCGGTGACAGACCAACGGAGCAACGGAGCAACGGAGCAACAGAGCGTCGTGCGCGAACCGGTGTCGTCGTGGCGAGGCTTATCATTCGAAGAAGAGGTGAGCGTCTCAATGTCGCGTCACACGTGAATCATTCTAGAGGTATCCGGCTCGGAGATTCCCAGCGTGACAACCAGTGACGACGGCATTGTCTCCAGCTATTTTTCTGAGTGTCCTACTAAGAACGTTTTATGTGAATGACGACCGTAACGCGAGTGCTAACGCGTCGTGGGAGGTGCTGACGCAAGCTCGACGGTTTTCGTGCTTCTCTGTGGATTCGTGCTTTGTTGGTGCTGTGCATTCGTGTCCCTGCGTGTTCTTGCGTGTTCTTACGCGTTCAGGTGGCTGCGCCCAGAGCTGGATACGCGTGTCGTCTCTCCGACGATCCGAGTGTCAGTTCTCGTCATTTTACGAAGAAGAGGAATCCCGGAAGCCGCTATATTGGAGAGAAAGCGGGAAAGCGGCGTGCCGCTGTTCTGTGTGCCGCGGCAAAGACGCTCGTCTCAATCTGAAAACGTAAGAAATTATTATATTTTCTAGCACTTGGTCTTCCTCCTATCGAAGTAGGCTCATTCGTCACAGGGGGCCCCTGTGAGTAACACTCAGGAGTATCGGTCTCCTATCTTCAGGAACATTGAGCTTTCGAGCCGGACAAGGCCGAGGCGTTTAATCTACAATGGTATTTCGATATTCTGGCGTGTCAGGCGTGGGCAGTTCCGCGTGGGTCGAAGGAAATCGTCCATCGCGCTACCGAATAGTCTCCCCTCCTCACCTGAGACTCTCACGTGTCCCTCGGGATCGAATTCTTCCTTGACTTTCGGCCGACGAAGGTCCGGCCTGCCGCTACGAGAATCTGGAGAAAGAATCTTCGCTACCTCCCGCCCTCTCCCCCCCTCGACATGTGCTCCTTCCTCGAGCGGAAAAGCGCCTCAGGAATTGAAATGAGCGACCTTCGACTAGCGTCGACTGTTCTTAAAGCCATTGTTGACTTCGCGACGCTGTAGGATTCGTGGCACGTCCCACCGTGTTCGTTATTACAATGACTTCCGGTCCTGAGAAGCAGCGTTGGTCCCAATGGTAACTCCTAGCGGAATTCTAGTGGAACTGTGTCGGTGCTGTAATATCGTGAATTATGTGTCAGGACGCAGCTACGATGCGACGACCGTATGAGCACCCCTGGTGCATACCTGGCTGCACGCACGCATCCTACTACTCGCTACCTTTTTATTATTTATCCGCGTTACGCGCGCCCAGTGCATTGACTCGTTGCATGCCATTGGTCACCTGCCTGAAGTTAGCCCTCCAATAATGACAATGATTGTTCCTGCTCTCCCCATCTTCTTTGCGAATCCTGTCCTCATCCTATATTCGTCAGATAATCAAATATCTTGAGATATAGTTGGCATCAATTTATAATGAGATGAGAAAGAGGCTCTTCGAATTACAGGGAGGATGAAGCGGGAGCCCGATCGCAGCCTCCGCGCGCAGCAGACTCGATTACAGATCCCGCATCCCTCATCCTGTTGACGAGATAGATTTCTCACGTGTCACACGGGGACCTCCTAGGAGGAACCTACGACCTCTTTTGCGCTTCCGCTCCTACCTCCGCCGCAAGAATTGCCGACGATGCGTAACAATCGGGACCTAATTGGCAGTGCGCGCAATAGGAGCCACTTCGACAACCAGCCAGAGGAAAATTCCCTAGATATTTGGGACGACGTGCTTCTCGCATCGAAGCTGTCAAGGAATTGCGAGCTTCGCCGGATACTCGGGACGCAGTTTGAATCCGTGAGAGGGATGAGATGGGGTGAGATGGGCGGAACATGGAAAGTGGGTAGAAACGGAACGATGGTTTAGAAACGCGAAGACGGGCTCGTCGTCCTCGTCCCGTTTCCCTCGCGTCAGCAGTTTCACTTTAAAGATAATCTGGCTCGCGCAGGAGGAGGAACTTCGTCGCAGCATTCAGGTTGATCGGTCGGTCCCTTCTTCGGGCAGCAGGACGCGCCGAGATTAAGTCCCGGAGGTCCAATCGGTTTAACTTCTTTGAGATATCAGTCCGCGTGCAAAGAAATAAGCAAACAAGCAAACTGTTAGGCAACCAGAGGAGTGGACGGACGCTGACGGACAATCGGGGCACAGAGAGAGAGAGAGAGCGAGAGAGAGAGAGAGACGAGCGGGGACGGACAGCTGAGCAGCCGGGCAGCCGGGCGTGCGGGCAGGCAGAATAACTGGCAAGCAAGCAAGCAAGCAGGATGTAGCTTCTTTAAAGAGGAGAACGTAATTAATTGAAACCGGACGAGGCGATTGACCTCTTGAAACTGTCGGGACGCCGTTGTGCCACTGGAAAACCCCTTTGTGCGCACAGGCGGTTCGTAGATTCACTTTCTCCTTCGTTAAGAAAATCCTTAAGGGCGCGCGCAACGGTGGATTTCGACCGAAGAACAAATTTAAGAATTCGGGTTGGCGGATTTTCTCGATATTCCAGGACACGCTTCTCTTGGCCACGAAAATTAGGATATACGTCGTTCTAGCTTTGGAGTTAGGGAGAGGATCTTCTCACTCTCATTCGCAATTTTCCCTTGTTGGTATTGCTGCATTGTTTATGCGCGAGTGGGAATCGCACAAGGAGAAGCAATACGGAAGAATTGCCGAGGTGTGGGTTGCCGCCAGCATCGAAGGATCCCGACAAAAAGGAGTTGCCCGAATAAGAAAAGGGCAGTCTCTCGAGAACGAAGGGGTGCATATTTTGATCAGACTACGATACTCGGGGGTGGCTCCTATCCTGGCGCCGACGTCAGTCTCAAATGTTCCCCTCCTGGAGTTCGCGACCCTCGGGAGCCTCCGAAGAAAGAGAATGGCACGGTGTTCTTTTAAAGAATTGCCTATTCCCAAACGGGATCCGCTCGACCCTACAAGATAATCCTCCGCCCTTCGCCAATTCGGAATCGTAAATATGCCCGAAGCTGTAATTTAGCTTTCCCAAGCAAAGCGAACCAAGGAAAACGCGAGGCGCTCGCGCGCGAGAGCGTAAGTCAAGGATACCATAAGGCGGTTCTTATGGAATACGGCGTTCACGGCCAGTGGCGACATGGCGAGGAAAAAGAAGGTCGGAGGGTTGTGGGGGGCAGCGAGGGGGGCAGCGGAGGGCAGGGATGAATTAATGTAGGCGATCACGCAACGAACTAGGAGCAGCGGATCGTGGGAATAGGGCGCGATTACCTCGTTCGGCTTTGTTTTTTCTCCGTCTCTCGAAATGAGCGATGCGCGCGCCCTCGTTCGGCGCCCGACGCGCAACGTCTCCTTCCCGTCTAACCGTAAAACCATAGAACCGTAGAGCCCCCAAGACTTCTCTTGGCGCTATTCGCGCTTCTTCTGCCTACTTATGCCTACTTATGCCTACTTATGCCTACTCGTCAACGCGTAACTGTCCCATCCTCTCCCCGTAGAAACGTGTCACCTGGCACGCGAGAGCCAAGGCAGCCTGCAGGCCGCGTCCGAGTACCGATCGTCCTGCCGATTCGAGCGGTTTCACAATTATCCCCGCGACGTCCCTAACGATCTCGCGTAATTTCGCCTCTCAGCCACGTCGATCGGCAGGAACGTTGCCGGGTGAACGATGGGAAGTCGACTTCGTTTTGGTTCCTACGCTTTTCTCCCTTGGCTGAGGACGCTGCGATCTTGAAGATGGTAAGAAGTGGTCATTGACCTCCGATTGCTCTATCGGTCTCTTCCTCCTGCGTCTTCGCAACCCTTCCCGCAGTGTCCGCGGCAGCGCACCTATGGGAGACATTAAGCGAGTCGGGTACGAGTAGGCGACCGGACCTCGTATTGGGTCAGTGGCGTCGTAGTATTCGCTTCTGGTGCGGAGGAGGAGAAGCAAAGGCGAAGGCGGCGAGGGGAGAGGAGAGAAAACTATAGAAGACCAGGCGAGAGTGGGAGTAAGCGTAAGAGCGTAAGAGGGGAAAAGAGAAGAGAATTCTTGGGCTCCCTCCCCCGCTCTCGCTCTCCCTTTGCTTGACTTGGCTCGAGTCTCAAGAGTAACGGCATCTCGGAGCCAGCCAGTACCGCCGTCCGCCACCGGTTCCTCCTCGATGTGCCTCAAACGTGCCTCTGAATACTACGAGTCTACGCACTCATCGGCAACCGAGAGAAGGGAGAATCTCATTCTCTTGCTTCTCCTCCTCCTCCTCCTCCCCCCTCGCGCCTCTTTGCAGCAGCTGGATCGGTTCCCTCTGTAGCAATATCCGTGTCGTAGGACGAGGACGATGACCAGGTTGTCTTTGAACGTCAAGTGATATTTGCGTATCCAACGAAAGGATTAGAACTCGAAGAACAATCGATAAATCGATCTATCGCGAGGAGGCTGCCGTGAACCTGGTCCAGTAGGAGCGTCAGGCATTGCTGCTGTACCCGTAATAAAATTCTATTTCGAGCAATCGGTTGACAGCGTCGCCGAAGGGAGGAGTCTTGCTTCGGCCGCAGGCCTTTCTAAACGATTGCGACTCCTTCGGCGGGAAGGAGAATCCGGTCGCCGGGGACGAGGATGAGGACGCGAACGATGAGGGAAGAAGAAATCCGCGACGTAATTGGACTCTGCTAACAGTCTTAAGGTCTTTCGGTGTCCAAAGGCTCGAGCCGTCGCCGCGTTTCAAAAGAGTCTCCGATCTCAATCCCTGAATCACATCCGAGACAACGAAGTCCTAGGAGCGCCTGGATTACGCTCGGCCCGCTTCGATTCTGGGTCACGTATCGCGATACTCGCTCTACCTGAGCTCCCTGAGTCGTGAGGTCTCCCAATGCGCTGTGTTCATAGGTGTGCATACACATGTGCGCATGCACAACGGACGACCGTAGACGCCGGCACACAGGGTCCACGCGGTGTGAGCGGCGTGAGCGGTGGAAGCAGCCGTATTCGCTCCGTAGGAGAGTGCGCTCACATTGGCGGAGCCTTTCTATTTCAGTGAGAGACACGGGGTCACGTTACGCGACATGGTCACGCGAGCCCTCTACCTTCCCTCCCTTCCCTCCCTTCCCTCCCTTTCCTCCCTTTCCTCCCTTCCCACGGTCACCCGATTTCGCGATACGTGAACTTGAGCGAACGATTTTTGAAATCGGCACGTACCGCTGCCAATAGAAAATTCGACCTGCTCTTCTCCCTGCAGTTCTCGCTTAGCGTCGCGTCCCTGCGTGATGCTTTGTCGGAGCCGAAGACCGGTAATCGGTGCCTTCTTCTTCGAGCATCTGGCACCAAGCAGCAGCACCTGCTTCTCCAGTTCGTCCATCGTCTTCGGCTTCTCTTCGTAGTCTCGATCTCTTGCTTCTCCTTCGAATGCGCATCTGAAAATGTTCGGCCTTGGCTTCTGTCGGGCAACGTTCTTCCTCTTAGCCTGCTCCGCCGAGCCATCCTGGGTCCCGGAGTCCCCGGGTTCCTGGGGCCTCCTACCTCAGGTGGCAGCGCTCTCGGCGCGCTCCTACGCAGAATTAAGTTAATCGGTCAAATCATTGCCGCAGTCAAGGTGCTTCCTTCCTCGACCCACACACGGCTTCGGGTACTAAGAACTCTTGAACGGTCTCCTCATCAGGTGCGCGACCACCACTCTTTCGTTTCTCCGCCGTCCCTGCGTTGCCGGAATTTCCTTGGATTCCTACGCGGTGCCGATTTTCGCTACGATAACGCTGGCGCCAAAGGACGCAATTCGCGCCTAGACGCGCAATCCGAGAAAGAACCTCGTAAAAATCCAAGTCGGTCGATTATTGGAAACGACTCTTCCAGTCTGACGACCCGAACACGTTCACCCATATCTAGTAGGTACACGTATGCGAGCATACGTGAACATGCTCACGCGCACCAAGTAGCCAAGTGGAGGAGGTCAGTGCGCATAGGTGTTCGCAATCACAGAGCGCGAGGCCTAGATAAGGACTAGCGCTCCGCGTGTGATGGTAGCAAGACTGATGATTCAAACGGCGCATCGTTGACGCTTCCTGGGAAGCGCACATTCCCCTTATCAGTATACCGATAACAACGCCTAGACACACAGGATAAGATTATATTTTTTTTCGCACAAATCCGGGAATGCTTTCGGGTGACGATATAAAAGTGTCATCGTCGTTTCTCTGGATAGCGATTCGCCGATGCCGATCGCTACGAATCATCAAAGTTTTCTACGTAGCCTCCTCTAGGCAGAGATCGCTCCGGCTGATATGGACTCAACGGAGCGTAATACACGAATACAGGTAGACTACGCTCCTTACGTAACATCCTCGATTTAATGGCGAAGAAGCCGTGCGTTTTCCCCGCGCGCTCGCAATGCGTACCAACCTAACGCGGGCTCCGTGCTCTCTGCGGAAGTCGTTTACGTAAGTTAAGTACCGAGGGTAGTTGGTTGCTCGTGGGAGGCGAAGCCGCTGACTATGTTGATGTCGGTGAGGCGAACAAGAAGACAGGATGTTAGACAAGACGGAGGAGTTGCAGATCAGTGGGCAGAGAGTTGGACGTCTTCGTTGGTGGCACAAAGGAACTGGCCAAGAAGGTTTAAGGAGGTTAAGGAGTCAAACCTTTGCTTCGATATCGTGCAAAGTCCCTTCGTCTTCGTCTTCGCCTTATGCAAAGGTGTCACGCAAGGACCAAAGGTCCTGGACGGTCTCAGCGGGTCTGAGCCCTTAGATCCTCGGACGTCTCGAGAAGCATGCATGAAATTGGTTTGCAGGAAGGGCTAGGTCAAAGGTCCCGACAACATACCGGGTGAACCAGTGCTACGGAGCAGCCAGGAGAGCACGAGGTGGTCAAGGAGGAACTTCCGGTGCCCCTCGTCCTCTGCTCCACCTTCTCTACCCGATTCTCATCCTCGTGTTTCGCTTTCTCTCGTTCTCTCTCTCTCTCTCTCTCTCTCTCTCTCTCTCTCTCTCTCTATCCCAGTTGTGGACACAAAGCGCCCTGACCGCGCCGAGGGACAGAAAGGTTCTTCTGGGCATTGTAACGGCGCGACAGCCTACCTACCTTTCTACCTACCCAACTATCCGCCTATAACGTATCCACGCGACTTTGCTTTGTGAAGAGAGAAATATATATACACGCACCCATATATGTGTAAGAGAGACAAAAGCAGCAAGAGTCGAGAGCCGAGGAAGAGAGGAATATCGCCTTGCTGCCAGATGACGCAGGAAAAAAAATGTCCTTCCGAAGTGAATTCCTAAAATATGCGAGATGCTTCGCTCGTCCCTTGTAACATCTTAAGGGACGGTAATTCGTTTGGCGGCAGCCGCGCACTTTAAAGTATTCGACATGTGGCAGATCAACATGCATAATATGTCAGAGTAGTTTCTAATGTAATTCCGAGTTTAGCTATGCGGCGCTATGACACGTTTCCTGTTGTAAATACCCAAGAAGGGAGAGTTAGCTGGTCGATCAGGGAATCAGATAACCCGAAGCCTTTAACTTTAAAATTGTATCCATTGCACCTACCTTTCCCACTTGTCGTTTACGAGGCAAACTCGAATGGCCGAGGGTCGGACGCGCGTCTTGTTTAAATCTCATGGGGGCGGGGGGAGAATATCAATCGATCGTTTCAATGCAGCGGAGTGACGGTCGTTGCGTGGCGTTCGAGTCGGCAGCAAGAGAAGAAAATGCACGTGACGGGTGCAGGACTTGGAAGAAGATACGAGTAGCAGGAGGTTGTAGAGGTTAGAGGAGTCGCTGGAGTCGCTGGAGTCGTTGGAGTCGTCGGAGTCGTTGGAGTCGGCGACGGAGCCTGTCGCGGCGTGCAGAACCAGAGGGCAACTGCATCGCACATTGTATTCAAATGGCATTCCAAGGCCTTTTCACGCTTAGACGTGACGCCGTGAGCCCGATAGTTTATTCCGAGGCGGGCCGAGGCCACGTTGGGCCGCGCTGGGCCGCGCTGGGCCACGTCAGCGGCCACGCTTCTCCCCGAGGAGGTGGCACGTCGTGATCCTGACAGGAAACCTTTTAACGCGCTCGATCGCTCCTTCGCTTTTATTTATTCCGAATTTAATCGCGTCCGTTACGCCCTTTCCTGCCGTACGGCTCACTCGTTCGATTGCCTTTCCGTTTTTTACCCATTTCTTTCTATCCTTCTGCCTCCGTCTTCCTGTTTCTCTCTCGTGATAGGATTCGTATCGTAGTAACCTCATTGGCCGACGACACCGAAGGCGGACGAAAACAAAAATTCAAAGGGGAACTACATTTTCCAGTTTCCTACCCACAGCACTACTCGAGTCCTCGTGAAGAAATATCCCTGCGATGGAATGAGAGACTCTCGTAGCTCGTAGCTCGTAGCTCGTAGCTCGTAGCTCGTAGCTCGTAGCTCGTAGCTCGTAGCTCGTAGATCGTAGATCGTAGTACGTGGCCGCGCGCCAAGTTTTTCTCGGATCTCGGCTGCGGCTTCTCGGTTCCACAATCCACACGCTGCTCTCTCTAGGGTCAATGCTCGAAACTCTGTTTGTTCCAGCTGCCGCGTCGTCTCTCGCGCTCGATTCCCATCATCGAGGAGCACCTACCTTTTTATGCCGTCCTTCCCAAGGAAACTTACTCGATCTCCTACCTCCCAATAGGAGTTGACTCCTGCTTCGATTTCCTTTCCTTACGACGTCCACTTGGTTCGATTCACAGAGACGTTTTCTTCGCCGCACTTTCGTTTTGTAATCCAAGACGCTACCGAGGATCGGAGACGCAATGAATCTAGAAGGCGGGACAAAAGATCGGGAACGTCGAAAAACATTGGGCGACTACGCGTCTCGCGCACGAACACACGCACAGGCGCGCGCGCGCGCGTCTTCGTGGCGTATCTGGTGCCAGAGAGGTGACTTTCCGTGTGGATGAGTCTTTACGAGCCCAAGAGTCTTTTATGACTTTTAAACATCTTCCTCCTATTCTCCTACGCTGCCACTTCCTCCCCCATCCGCCGCGACACGCCGAATCACCGTTTGGCGATTTCGCCAAGGAAGGTTTCGCGCGAGCGACAGGAAGTACTCGGACTGCGCGGCCTACCGGGATATTTATAGTTTGACCGTTAAACCGCATTCGAGTTACGGCGATTCTCGTGCCGGAGGACCCGTAAGAGAGTCAACCTGGTCAGAGTGGTCAGAGTGGTCAGAGTGGTCAGAGTCGTCAGAGTCCCTCCTACGGCATTACGGCTTAGGCGTCTGGCAGTCATCTTCTTGCAATCCGATCAGACCTCCGGTAGCGATGCTGTACGGAGACGCATTTAAACGGAAGAAGAAGGCAGACGAAGTACATGCACTATGCGAGCCGACTGTAGGATCACGGTTTATCGACATATGTTCCTGCTGTTCCCAGTAGGGAGGGAGAAGAGAGACCGAGGAGAGAAAGAGAGAAAGAGAGAAAGAGAGAAAGAGAGAAAGAGAGAACGGGAGCAAAGGACTCGTGGAGCGTGAATTCATTAATAAATATGCTAATGGTCGCGGACAAACGTGCTGCCACGCGCTGTGTAACATCTGTCGCTTTCGATTTAATTAAACGTGTCTGATTGCCAGTGCGTGATCTAGACCGAAGAGGATTCAGACATCTATCCTCCTATGTCCTTTTTCGTTATATCCTCGTTCTAGCTGTTTTTTTTCTGCTTCCGAAGGAGAACGAGAAACAGTATAAAATAACTAAAACCCGAGAGTCTATAGGTAGTATACTACACGGTGAGGAAGCGAGAGAGAGAGAGAGAGAGAGCGAGAGAGACAGAGAGAGAGTAGGGCGCCCGACAGGCTACGTAGCTAAAAACTATTACGTCGACCGTTGCGCGTTGCCCCCTGGGGCTACCCGAGGCCTAGATAGAGCAGAAGTCGAACCAAGGCGAACCAAGGCGAACCAAAGCACGCATTGTCCTCGCGCTACTCCAGGAGACGAGGAGTCTGACGGTCTCCGTCTTTGTCTCTCCGCTTGCCCGTCGCGCTCCAAACGTTGCAATTGTCTCTCTCTCTCTCTCTCTCTCTCTCTCTCTCTCTCTCTTGCCCATGGGTTATGGGTTATGGGTTATGGCCAGTTAACATCGAGATAGCGCACTCGTGCAGTCGCTCTCTCGCCGCTTTACTTCCTTTGTTTAGTCTGACGCTCGAGCGAAGTCCTTCTGATTGCGACCGCCTTAGACTTCGGGTCCGAAGTTACGTAATCGCGAGAGCGTGCAACGCTACGACTCCGAGGTTCGCCACGCTTCGCCGTCCGCGCCGCCTCACTCCGTCCCTTACGTGTGCGCTCACATGAAATTCGAGTCTACCTCGCGAGGAAGAGGAAAGATGAAAAAAAAAAGAGCGAAAACTAATGGACGCTCCGACCTTTGTTTCGAGCTAATCGAAGAGCAAGTTTCGAAATAGATGATCCTAAAGAATGCGCGCACATCCGCCTCCAGCCTGCAGAGACGTCGGCAAACGGCGAAAAGGGAAGACAGAAGAGCGAACGGTACCAATACGTGTCCCAGCCAAGTGAATCCTCCTGCCGGATGGAGGCTCATCCGCTCGATCCAACCTGACTCTCCTTCCTCCGGGTCCTTATTCCTTGGGCGCTCTGCCTACACCTACGTACGGAGACAAGGACTGCGATCTACGCAAGAGTCTTGCATCCGCATGACCTTTCGACCCTTCCGACGCTACGCGCCCAGCACTATCCTCTCGCCCAGAGTCCTTCTTTTCTCTATAGACTACGAGGAAAAGAGTTACGTGCGCATCTCGTGTACTTTAAGCTGGACAAATACTGGATCCGTTATCAGTCAAAGGAGCCGACGTTGGGCCTCTTATCTGGTTCGTGTGGTTGTTCAGCCGAAGACAGAGTCGCTTGTCGTTCGTCACAGGGGAAAAAGAGTTTAAAAACTCTTTCGTTCCGAGAGGCAGATGTGTTTGCCTCGGGGAGGCGCAATTTCTGCGCCTTATTGCTAGCGCAGTGGAGCCACAGCCGTTCGGCTGTCCACTGGGCTGCAACGCTAACGGAAAAGGGAGTAACTCTCAATATTGACCTCGGTTTTTATCACCTATCCGATTTCACTGCTGACTCCTGCTTGTTCATTGAGAATAGTCCATGGAAGTTTATACATCCATGTCTATGGTCCGTCATGCTCGTTAAGGCGATATATTTAGCACCAGACATCCTGCAGACGTCGCGACGCACAAACGCAGGTAGTCGCCGGGAATGTCGGTTCATCGTATCTTTAGAGCCTGAAGGATCCAAGAAGACGCGTCCTGTAATAGGATTGACTATCAGGGCGGAAGGATGCATGTAAAGTTCAGCGAGAGAAAGGAGGGGCAGCAGGGGCCTTCCTCCACCTCGTTATCTCAAATATTATGAATTCCCTCGGCGTTGTATAAACAGGCTCCCAGGATGCGCGACGCTGTTGCGCCGGCGTACGCGACTACGCGTCACTGACGTTGAACATGCCGTCCCCTTACCGTCGCGACGCCGGCAGCTTCGCCAACTATGGGAAAGTTCTGTCTACCTCAAATATTTGTCTATTACGATAAACTCGGCCCTTCCTCGAGGATCGAAGTGCTCGTGACGCGAATCGATGATGGATCAGCCATTGCGCAACTAGACCCACGCGTCGTTTACTCGAACTCGAACTCACGCTGTACCGTTGCTCCGATTCGTCTTTCCCTCCAGCGTCGCCGCGTCCCACGGGATCCGCGAGAGATAATCGCTCGAGGAATTACCACTCTGCCGAATGGAATCGCGCGATAACGTTAATGGCATTTCTGACTGCAGCGAACGCTTCTCTCTTGGACGATCCAATCGGCTGACACCCGATCGTCACGACTCCCGCTGCACCTCCTTCAGCCGGCTGGCCAGCTCTAAGAGAATCCCGGACTGTCCCGGACTGTCCCGGACTGTCCCCCACGTAGGAAAATAATGACTCGTAGCGAATGGAATTAATTCTACGAGGCCCGACGGGCATCGTTCTCGCGGATATGTGGAGCAATGAGAATTCTAACGATCGTCATTTGCATTAATCAATCGAGAGCGCCGATCCTGGCTGCTCCCGCCTCTCGCTCGATCAAGCTCAGCCTCGAGGAACGCGCGAGCGATTCGCTCGAAGGGAAAGAATCCCGATGGCTGCCAGTCGGTCGCTCGTCAATTTTCCACGAGGCGTAAGAGGATCTGACCTAAATTCGATTAGCGGCAAGATAAGCAGGGCTGGAGAGGGTGTTGGGTTCGATGGCGGATTCGGTGGGCCTGGGAGCAGCGGGGCCAGTTACCGGCATACGGGCACGGGGCAGCTGTCGTCGCGATTATTTACACAGTGGCGTCGCCAATGCTGCTTCGACTCGAACGATCGATTCGTCAAAGATAACAGAGCACATCGCACCTCAATTCAAACAGCAGGAAGCGAATCCTACGTGAATTCTACGAAGGCAGCCAGTCGCCTCGTGCGCAGGGCTTTCCGGCCGCCTTTCGGGCCCCGTCCACTAAAATTCCTTCCCTTTTTTCGATCCCTACGCTACTGCGAGGGTGGCATCAAGGAATGCGATCTCTCGAGGGGCCCTGTCGAGCCTCGGCCGGGCACGTCTTATGTTACGTAACGGAGGAAGGACGCGGCAGGACGCGGCAGGACGCGGCAGGACGAGACTCCCTCTTCACCCAATTGCACGTGTAACAATAACGAGAGCGCCAGCAGCAGCAGCGACAACACGAGAAGGCGAGGCGCAGAATACGCAAGGGCGGAGGCAGAAACAAACGGAGCAAGAGAGCAAGATAGCAAGAGAGCAAGAGAGCAAGATAGCAAGAGAGCAAGATCAAGAATGGCGCTGTCGGACCTGGCAGCGTGTAACTGAGATGAGTCACGATCCTACGGATACGAATAACGTTGGACCCAGCTCCGAGCGAGGCCGCTGCTTGCCGAGCGAACGGGCCCCGCATTCCGATCCAATTGCCCGGAATTGACCGAATAAATTCATCGCGGTTTATGGAAAGACCGCGTAAACGAGACCCGAGTGGCTCGGATTGTGGGAACAGAGGCTGATGATTTTATGTTGGCAGCTCTGTGACTTCTTATTGCCGACACTCGGTACGCGCGGGCGTATGTGAGCAGCGACCCCCCGGAACGATCTGCTCCAGAAGAAGAGGAAGAAGAAGAAGCAGGCAAATAAAAAGGCCGAGAGTCCCGAACTACGCGGGGAAGCGCGAGAGAATGCAAAAAAGTCTTGTGTCGCGTAGCGAAGTGAAATAGCCGCGCGGGAGTGGCGACTTGAGATCGTTGAGTCCAAGTAGATCAGGAACCTATACTCTACAGTACGTTACGTCTCGTTCGACCCCACGAGCAGGGAGCAGGGAGCCCCTGAGCAGTCGCGGACGGCCGTTCCGGAGCGTCGGGTTCGACGCCCGAAGTCTCCTCCTTTCCCATTAAACGATTAGCACTGCTTCGCAGAAACGACGCCTGCGTCGAGGCGACTTCGCACGCGCACCGTGCGACTCCTTCGAGACTTAGCAGGGAGGAAAAATCGGATCGAGGCGACGGCCAGTTGGACGACTGAAATACTTAAATCCATGCGCCGCGACGCATCGCGAGCTACAAGGAGGCCAATTAATTGCAGCGAACCTCCCGTGCCGATGGGCCTTTACGATTTATTGCTCTTATCAGGGATGCTTTGGGACTCTGAAGTGCACTTTACCGATATAGGATACTTGGAACGTCTCTCGCCTAATGGCGCGACGCGTTAACGGATGAACAAAGAAGATCCTCGTTGCTTGATCCGCTGCCCTCGATCACTCTCGATCATTCTACGCCCATCGACGTTGCGGGACACGATATGGCTCACCGTTTTATTTGCTTTTAAGCATCTCTGCCTTTAGGAGTCCACGTAGAGTCATCGTTGAGAGTGCGCCTTTAGGCGCCTCCCACTGGCGACTGGCGACTGGACGAAAGAGAAGAAGGAACGAATGGGCGAAATGCATGTGCTCCTCGAACGGGCTGCCAAGTAGACCCGCAGATCTGCCAACTCGGTCTGCCAAGTCAAGCAGTCTCGTCGCGATACGCGGTCAGCGGCCGAAGACTCGGTATAGCGTACAGGTATATACGTGAGCTCGTGATTACCGCATGCCTCTTTGTAATCGCACGGTAGCTACTGATCGTAATTAACTCGTACGCAATGCGCACGCACGTTCTCGCGAATTGCCTACCGTGTCTCTAGCTCGTGTGTGCGCGCGCGTGTGTGTGCATGTGGGTACACGTGGATACCAGGCACGATTGGGCTGAGAAAATCCGAGCTCCGCTTTCCCGGATTGCGAGGGGAATCGCGTAGCTTCCCCGTGATCTCTCCGCCAGAGAGAAAGGAGGAATCTCCTCGACGAGTAGGTCAACCAGTTGGGAACGTTTTGCTCGCGTCTATACTGGCGCCTCCATCGGCTCCAGCAGCTTTCCTATCCATCCACTCGCGGCTGGAAATAACATCGGCCGATTTCCTAAATGTCCTCCTCCTTTGTCTCCGTAATCATTTGTCGAAGATCCGTCGGCGGCGACGTTGGGTTTGGCGATGCGCAAGAAGTCAGGATATTTACATAACTAGTTCGACTTGTCAGCGTTACATTCCTCGAGCGAACGCATCGATAATGTGGAATGCGCCGAAGGAAACGTAACCCCCGGATTCGGGTGTTGGAATATTCGCAGGGAAATCGCGGGGCCGACGGAGGAGGAATCGGAGCCGGAAAGTCGGATGGGTGGAATCGCAATAAGTACAGCGATTCCAGCCGCAGCCGGCAGGGCGGGAGCAGAGCGTGCAGGTCGGCCGGGGGGTGGGAAGCCACCCGTGAAAACTATCGAAGCAAATATCCTTGCTCGCTCGTACGTTGCGCCTGCGGGGAGATCGACGATTTTCCATCGGCCATTACCGATTCACCTGTGCACGCAGCAGACACACCTAGTCGGCGCGGGGGCCGAGGGCGTCCGTGAGGCTTTTCAGGTGCCTCCGGGCGCGTCTGGAGACTCTCGCGGTTGCACGCACCTTGAACATTCCCATGACGCAGACCGACGCGACGCCAACGGACGGACTGGTTGCGCGCCACCCTCTGCAGAACCTGATACACTCCTGGACGCTTCTCTCCCTGCCTTCCCTCTTGAGGTTCGCCTTCCCCTTCGTTCCTCGGGCACCTTGAAGCTCCTATTCGCGATCCGGGTGCCTCGGCGACAGTGATCCGGTCGCTCTTTCCTCTCTCCTCTCTCTTCGTCCCGAGGTGATGTTGGTCCTTCGAAGGATACTCGGGTGGGGAGGATCGATTGCGTCATTCGACAGGATCAGGATCCGAGAAGAAATCCCTTGTCGGATCAAAGTCATTCCGACGCGAGACGTCGGGAGTCCGGGAGCAGGAACCGGCGTCTCCGGGTTCCCGAGTCAGCCCACCAAATCGGACAGCGACGCGCCGCCAATAAATTAAACGTTTGAAGCGCCGATGCGGGATTCCCGCTCGGATCTGCATGTCGGTACGCTGTACCGTTTATTTGTACCTTGCAGCTCGAAAGTAGCCAGCGCAGCCTCGGCAGGGCACAACATGGCCGATGTGCCACCCTCGAGCTTTCGCCAAAGAAGAGGATCGACTCCGCGGAGCTTCTCGACTTCGTAGGAAACGCGAACGACTCCCGGGAGACTCCCGGCAGACTCGACGCCTCGAGATTTTCTCTCGCCAGTCGCCACGTAGACTCCATCTTTGTTATTCTCGCGGGAGAAGTACAAATAATAGAACTCGCAGTATTTGCTTCTCTCACACGAGCTGCCACTCCTGTTAGCACCTTCCTTTATTCCCACGTTCCTTCGGAGGGATCGACGCGTCGATACAGACTGCGGCCGGCCGGGTACCGGTTTGCCTATTATCCCACACGACTTCTCGATCATCGGGATAGACTCGGATTCCGGGAAACTCGAGTGACCGGAGTAAGAGGCGCCTCGTACTACTTGTGCTACTTGTGCTGCTTGTGCTACTTGTGCTACTTGTGCTGCTACTCGTACCCCAGCTTCGACTATATTCGAAGCAACGATACCTGCACTACCTAACGTGGGAGTGTTGCCTCTCCCAGGATTGAATGGGATCGTATCCCTCTCTCTCTCTCTCTCTCTCTCTCTCTCTCTCTCTTTCTCTCTCTGGTATAACCTTGCACGAGTGGAAGTAAGAGCAGAGGAGGAGGCTGAGGCCGAGAATCGGTCAAATGGTTTTACGTCAAAGAGATTAACGTATTCGAGAAAGGATCTGCGCAAACGGCATTCCTGCGGGCCCAAACGAGCAAGGACTCTTCACGGGATCCTGTTCCGGTAACGTAAGATCGCTTCGTATGATAATTTATGCCCGCTGTAGCATCGCCATTTGGCTAGGAGGTGCGAATGAGCAATAAACGTGCGCGGAGGCACCTCGTCAACATCATCAACCTCGTCAACCTCGTCAACTTGAAACCAACACAGAAGGAAGAAAAGTAACGGAAGCATTTAAGCGTACGGATCGATTTACCAGATTTTTTCTACGTTTATATTATGCTGTGGAATTACTGATTCCCTTATTTTTCTGCTCCCGTCACTCTCTCCCTGATGCTCTCTCTCTCTCTCTCTCTCTCTCTCTCTCTCTCTCTCTCTCTCTCTCTCTCTCTCTCTCTCTCCCCCCTCTTTCTCCACTGTTCTTCCAGAAAAAGATTCTGCTCGACACCTCGTGTCTTCGGAAGCCCGAATGCCGTCTCCACCGATGCCCCGTCGATTGATCTCGCGTGGGACGTCGTCTCCTTGAAATCAATCCCATCCTATATGCGATCCGATTGATAGATCCACCCACGGATCCACATTCTTGGATGCTCGCGTATTAAGGCATTCGGCGAAGGAGGCACATGTGCCGCCTATGTGTGTCGCTCCTGCGAGTCCTGGTTTCTGGTTAACGCAGCCTTATCGCTTCTAAGAGGCAGAGCAGCAGTAGCCCAGTAGCCCAGAAGGATGGCGTCGCACAAAGTGACGGCTGGAATGCAGGGAATGCATGGAATGCACGGCTGGCTGACCCTCCTCGGTCATTCATGCCGAATAGCTACGGGCGAGCTGGGGAGCGTCGCCCGAGCCGATTGCTCACTGGTGCTCACTGGTGCTCACTGGTGCTCACTGGTGCTGACCCACGAAGACCCAAAACTGAGAAACCTTTTCTGAGCAGTTCGAAACAGGCGTCTGTATCGAATTGGATTTTCCGCAGACGCCATTGCGAGATTACCTCTTTAAAGATTTCTATGTTGCCGGCTGTTAATCTGGCCGATCTTCGAATTCGACGCATTGCCAAACTGTTCTGAGAGATCTTAATTTGCTTTCAGGATGACGAGATGATCGCGAGCCTTCCGGTGAACGGCGGGGGAGGCGGCGGTGCTGGAGGTGGCGGCGGTGTTGGAGCCGGCGGAGGTGGGATAGGACCGATAAGCCGCGTAGGGCGAGGAGGAGTCGCTCTGCACAGATCTAACTCCAGTCTAGAGTTACCTCACAGTCCTGACCCTTCGTCCCGGGTGCCTGACACTCCTCTCCGTCGGGAGTATGGCTCTCACGGCAGCATCGACGTAGTCGCCCAATCCGTTTCAGTCGGCGAGAACTTTTTCGCCATGTTCCAAGACTTCCGTCCGGTCGAGAATCGTTCCGGTCCCGTGCCCGGGGACTTCCTGAGACGCGTCCAGGACGGTCAAGCGGGTTCGGACGCGAACGAAGTATGTGGAGTTGGTCCTACGGGATCCAGTCCGAAACTTCGGCTGAAGCTTAATCGTCTCTGGGGCGGCAAACCTCCTCGGGGCGCCGAAGAGGCTTGCACGAGTCCGGTAGTTTCTGCCGATGTCGAGGAAAGACACAGGAGAAGAGCCTTCGCCCACTACGACTGCCAATCTCTTACTGCCAACCTGGGCTACGCTGCGAAGCTTCGTGGAATTTTACTGGCTAGAAGAAGAAACACGGCTACGGGAGCATCGGCAGCAAGTTCACTCAGAGCGTCCACTCCCGACGAAGCACCGGAAGAGGATGCTGGCGATGGAAAGGGAAACGATCTTCTGGAGTCTTGCCCCTTCTTCCGCAACGAGACGGGCGGCGAGGGCGAACGCGAGGTCGGTCTCACTCGCTGCCCCAATGTCAATGGGGTTCACAGACCGCCCTTGGCTTATGGGGTTTCCGTTCTGGAACCGCCACCAGGTGAAACTCTTTGGAAACATACCTGTCCCCTGCAGAAGCGTCCCCTGCCTATCGAGAGCATCGACGAAGGGGCGCATTATTACCGAAGATATTTCCTCGGTAAGTTTAACCTTCCGTGTCCTGTCATCTAGGCTTTGACATCTCCGTGACAGACTGTCAAAAGGTTAAAGGGTAAATTACTAAGTTGAGAAAATATTTGACGCAGGTCGAGAACATCAAAATTGGTTTGGAATGGACGAACAGCTGGGACCAGTGGCCATCAGCATCCGCAAGGACTCCAACCAGTATCGGATCATCGTGCGCACCTCCGAACTGCTGACCCTACGTGGGACAGTACCGGAGGAAGCTCTGGGCATAAGGCCCCAGGGGAGACCACCGACGAGAGAACTCCTGGAACTGGTCGCACCGGAAGTCCAGCTTGGTTGCCTCAGACTGGGAACTCCTGCCGCGGAGGAACCTGTAGCTCGACTGGATGAACAGGGACTCTCGAATAGGTACAAAGTCGGTGTACTCTACTGCAGAACCGGACAACGTACCGAGGAGGAGATGTATAACAACCAGCACGCTGGTCCTGCCTTCCTCGAGTTCCTCGACACGATTGGTAAGCCACGAGACTCTTCTTCTACTGGATTGTGCTTCTACGAATAAACATTACAGGCCAAAGAATAAGACTGCGAGGCTTCGAGGGCTACAAGGCCGGCCTTGATACCCAGACGGATTCGACGGGGACCCACGCCGTCGCAGCGACTCATCGGGGCGCCGAAGTAACCTTTCACGTCTCAACTATGCTTCCTTTCACACCAAATAACAGACAGCAGCTTCTCAGAAAGCGACATATTGGAAATGACATCGTCACGATAGTCTTCCAGGTTAGATCTTACCCGGTCGATCACGTAATATCGAATCAGGTTGTCCTTATACATCTTGCGACCGTTTCATCCTCTTCAGGAACCCGGAGCGTTGCCCTTCAGCCCTCGGAGGATACGTTCGCAGTTTCAACACGTGTTCGTCATCGTGAAGGCAATAAATCCTTGCTCCGAGAACACACAGTACAGTATAGCCGTCTCCAGGAGCAAAGAGGTTCCCGTATTCGGTCCACCAGTTCCCCCAGGTGCTACGTTCCCCAAGGGCAAATCTTTTGCGGATTTCATCCTGGCGAAAGTGATAAATGCGGAGAATGCTGCCCACAGATCCGAGAAGTTTGCCACCATGGCTACCAGAACCAGACAGGAATATCTGAAGGACCTAACGACCAACTACTCCTCCGCCACGGTTGTTGACACCGGTCAAAAATTCTGTATGCATTTTAAAATTTTATTTACTGAAACTTATCAATTATCAATATTTCTCTGCTCAACGCTTTTTAATTGTCCACAGCGATGCTATCCTTCAGTAGCAAGAAGAAGGTGCCAGTGCGTCCTAGACTTTCATGCGATGCGTCCCAACGCGGTGCAATCTGCTGGCAAGTCATCCTCGAAGACAGTAATCAGAACACGGACTGCTACTTGGGAATAAGCGTGGACACGATCGTCCTGATCGAGGAACACTCTCGGCAGATCGTATTCGTGACGCCCTGCGTCAGCGTTCTCGGATGGCATGCTCAGACTAATAGGTTAAAATCGGATTCACTAAACTTGTAAAAAAAAAAATTCTTTAGTACAGTAAAAGAGTATTGGTGACAGTTTGTCTTTCCGTAACAGTCTGCGCCTTTATCATCATCAAGGAGAATGCATTACCGTCCACGTGCGAGGGGACTACGGTGAACGGGATGAACTTATGGAAATCGTAGCTCGTCTACGAGCGGTCACTCAAGGGTCACCGGCTTCGGAACTCTCCCTCAAGAGGAACACTCTGGGCCAATTGGGTTTTCACGTGCAACCGGACGGAGTGGTGACCCAGGTCGAGAGCATGGGTCTCTCCTGGCAAGCCGGACTCAGGCAAGGCTCCCGGCTCGTTGAAATATGTAAAGTAGCCGTATCTACCCTAAGTCACGATCAGATGGTAGACCTCTTGAAGACCAGTGCTCAGGTGACAGTCACCGTCATCCCGCCGGCCAACGACGGCAGCCCCCGAAGGTAGAGCTCGCGCTCCAGTACCTCGACTACCCTAATTAACAATCCCATTATCCAGCAAAGTATATCCTTTACAGAGGCTGTACCCTGCAGAACTGTCAGTATCTTTCAAGTAATTACGAAGGCGATTACGAGAACGTGACGAATCCTGACAGCACCCCGACGCAACAAACCGCCATGTCGCATCAGAGGCGATACGACCGCTCGTTCAGTCCGCCGCGATCGAGCAACAGTTCTGGCTACGGGACAGGCTCGAGCTCCACGTCGTTCAACGATCCTCGATTTCCTCTCGAAGGGACAATGACGAGTAGCAGCAGCGGTCACAGCAGTACGGACGACAGATGGTGAGCATCCTCGTTCTCAGAGAGGCTGCATTGCTTGCCGTTCTCTCTCGATTTCAGATATATACATATAAGATTCTTCCGTTCCAGGTACGAACTCCTGGACCCGCAGGATCAGGATCCCGCTCATCGAACGGACGGTACTCCGCCGCCTCTTCCTGCGCGTCATAACTACCAAGCCGTAACGCCGAACAAGAGTGCATCGAATCAAAAGAAAGAAAAGGAGTCACAGTATGCGAGTGGAAAGCAGCTTTCGGAAAATCCTAAACATTCCTATGGCCACGATCATTATCCCAGAGAGAATAATTATGCAGCGACGCGCGTCGCTGAGTCTGGAAGACATGAAAATTATCACAGGCTAGAGAACGTCCATCATCGTGTTCAGGATCATCATGGATCCAACTATGTGAAGCTGCAGAAAGAGAGGTACGAGATCAAACAAGAGAATCTCTACGCTTCGCAACGCGATCTTCACAAGAGCGAATCCCACAACCACCAGAAGCTCACCGCCTCGAATTCGTTACCGCTCGCTCAGAATGCCGGCTACAGCCTTCCCAAGTCCGGCAGTAACAATAACTTGATGCGATTCAACGAGTACGAGCAGACCAGTCATGGGAATTCCAAGTACGAGATCTACGAGGAGAAGAACTGCTGCGACAGGCCGCCGGTTTCTAAATACGATCAGGACGCGCGGCCGGGAGACAAGAAAACGATCAGCTACGATTTCCCCGAAGAGCAGTACGAGCGTCGCGGCAAATACGAAAGCGACATGATACGCAATGACGTCAAATATGAAATGGAGAGTCAACCGGTGATACGGAAATTGGAGCAGACGGAGGGAAATCGCGAAAACGTCCGTTTCGAAGTCTCGGCGCACGAGTTCAAGGTCGGAGAGAAGGTTACCTGCCTGAAGGCCACCATCACCGAGAGACCAGTCCCTCACAAAGTGAGCATCGAGTACAGGCCAAAGGATTTTGTCTCGTCCAGTCTTCCTCCCGAGATGCGAATGGCGAACGACGGGAACTCGACGGACATCTCTACCCTGCCGAGCGAAGACGAGCTGTCGAATGGATCTGGAAACGTCTCCCCCAGATTGCGACGATCGAACAGGCATCGTGGTGGGAATTTGACTCCATCGAGCGGAGGATCGAGAAATCAGAGCCCCAGGCCTAAGCCAGGAGTTCGAAACTCCCATAGAAATTCGGCTAATTTGACTTCCAGTACGCTTCAAGAGGATCTGATGAAGCTTATCAATCCGGATTACATAGCCGACGAGAATCAGACGGCCAACAATAACGTTACTAACGTGCTGACCAATAATCAAAATTCTAATAAAACAAATAACAATACCATCGAGATTCAGAATATATGTCGCTCCAGAGAGAATCTCTGCGGTAACAGCGCCACCACTCTGAGTGTTTTACCCACGAATGGTCAAGAAAACGGGAACAATGGCTCCGAAGTTATTCTGACGATGGCCAGGCCGGCCACTGTCATCTCCAACGCCAGTACTGCCTCGAGTCCCGCACCTAGCGAGAACAAAATGTCCAAGGAAGAGAGGTACTTTAATCTTTCACAGTCTCTTACGCACTTTGCGTCCTGTCCTTTATTCGCAAAAATAATCTCGCATCATCCTGCCCTTTTTTAGATTATCTCCCCGCGTCACGAAACCTCCTCATTCTGCATCGAAACCTGCGAGCAACCTGACGACGGTCAGAGATTCGACGAAGCACCAATCCGACGCAGAGATCGACTGCTGGTCCAATCACGTAGATTCGAACGGGAGGTCAGCGACGAAGCAGCACGCGCAGGATTGGTGCGACGAGAGACTCATCGACGGGACCAACGCTATAACGTAAGTAAAGGAGACTCGGAGAGCCGAGAAGATTCTTCAATTTTTAGCAGAAATTAGATTATGGCTGATCTTGATCCTTCCAGGAATACCGTGACCGACCTACAGACTCATGTATCCACTCTGGAACTAAGGGTGGCTCGTGAGACTCGTCGACGACTCTCACTGGAGGATGAAGTACGTCGTCTGCGAGATGAGAATCGTCGACTGCAGGACGAAAGTCACGCGGCTGCTCAGCAACTTCGACGATTCACCGAGTGGTTTTTCCAAACGATCGATCATCAATAAGAATTTCCAGCACTCGCGAACAAGACGAAGAATCACAGAATCTCAATGGTTGCTGATCGCGGTACGATAACGATAAATTTAATGCCAAATTTTCAAATGAGAAATAAATCCTCGTCGGATGATCACATAACTTTCCTAGAAGAAATCGCGCGACTTTCATCCTCGTGGAAAATAGCCAGTATTAGCGCGGCCATTCCTCTCACCGATTCATCCATGTAAGACAGGTCGAAGGTCATCTTCAGTGAGCGGCAACCTTTGACCTTTTGTATTATAGCAAAACTATAGGAGTAAGCGTAAAGTGTAAGTTACCAGCGTGCCGTACTCCATTAATAGTAACATTTACGTGCGAATGATGGAGCCACGCGTGGCTTCGCTGAAGACGCCATCGAAGACCCGCAGGTCGCTCTGCGCCTTCGCTGCGTAATATTCTACGTTATATTAAAGACAACCAATTACCAAATATTACTGTTACACTCTGAGTTACGTTAGTCGACCTGTAATTTATTATTCATCTTTTTCTATATTATAATCGTTTAACGTGTTATCACTCGTTCTACTCCTGGATGACTCTTATCTAACTTCGAACATTCGAATATGATATTATCCAATATCACGAATCACAAGGCGATTACAATAAGTTACGTTTCGAAGGAACTCGTCGAATATTTTTTTGTAATCTTCCTTCGATCGCGCAACGACGATGCATCGCGACTCTCTTGTAAGTCATCCAATAAAAAAAGATATATCAATCAACCGGCGAGGCTCCTCGCTCTGGCGCATTTATTTATCGAGAAGCAGATTTGGGGAAGGACGACAAAGAGATTCCTGATGAAAAATTAGAATAAAATAGTTTATTGTGATCCACAGAAAAACAAGACATTCCCATGATGTCTTAAAACTCACTGTTCTGTCGGTTAACAACAACTGCAACTACACTATTTGACATCGCAGAAAAATCATCGGAAGAGAATATTTTTTGTGTCTGTGGAAACGGGCACAAGGGGAGTTCCCACGAATCGAGTAGCCGCCTACCTAATTCCGCGTTCTCGCCATCATTATTTCGTGCGCAAAATATCAAAAGAAGTAAATGGTAAAAGCAACGAGAGCTTCGTGCGTCTCTTGATTTATTTAGTAGCAGCATCTCCGACTGTTTAACGTCGAGAACAACGTCATTATGCAATTCGATGCACATTCCTCGATCGGACAAAAGAGGCTTCTTCGTCTCAACAACGTGTAGCTTTCTAGTTAAGTCTTAACATAACAATCGTAATAACGTATCACCGATGCTGCAGCTCCTACAGAAGCTTCCTTTAAGTACATGAAGTATTCTCAGCGAATGGGGTAAAGAGTTCTTTTTTTTTTACTTATGATTCTATCAATAGGTAGCTTAATCCCTCTAGTTTTATATGCCCCCGTGGAAGTAGATTTCGTCGATTAAATTGTTACATGAATATTTTCGGCGAAGACGCGAGGACTCGATGACTTCGGAACGAGAATCGAAGACTTTACGGAAGTCAATCGGGAAAAATTCAAAGTTAGACGCTGCTTCTCGCTCGCTTTTTTCTTTTTTTTTTTTTCTCTACGATTAACGTCCTTGAAAAGCATCGAGCGCTTGAGTCTCACTTATTTACATGTCGACTACGGAGTGGTCGGCGATGGACCAACTAGATGCTACACAGCCAAGTCAGAATTGTGCGCTAAGGACAATGGGGCATTTTTATTGATCTTTCACAGAATCTACGACGGTGCTTACGAATCGAGGGTAAAGTGGGACCTATGGCACCAACTAATTTTATCATTGAGGCGAATAGTAAATTCCACGGTATGGCCATCCTCATTGAATTTAGCGCACAGATCAGACCCTTTTATAGACAATTATTTGACATCGATGTTCAAGAAGTAAAGGCAGGGCGTGTGTGTCCAAGATTAATATCGGCCATAGCGTCGCCAAACGGATTACAATAAAAAATCGATTTACAATGCCAGCTGCTGGAATTCGTCCTCGAAATCTTTAGCAGCTGAATAGGTATCTGTGACAATAAAAAGTCTGGAGGGACTAAACGGTAGACACGAGAAAGTCAGCGATCAGCGTGGTAAAACAGGGAAAATGTAAAGGAGTGTTTATAAGGGGGGCGCGCGAATCACCGAGAAGAAGAGTCGCGAAGTCATTAACGTTATTCGCATAATTTATATAATCGTCAAGTCACACAGATAAATCGGCATCTGCGCGCTTACGAAATCCGCTGCCTCCGCCGCCGCCGCCGCTGCTGCTGCTAACAGAATCCCGCGCCCCACTAATATAAAAATACTGTTCTGTTACACCATATCTCTCGTATAACTACTATTATGCGTATCGACACCTTTAATGCGTAATCGCGCTGTCGCTTTGCTTTTGTGACGCGTCGATGCAACATCGAATACTGAAAAATGCCGGCTGGCCCACCTGGACAAAACGAATCGTGCTTATTAGAATTAAGGTACGTTTACGCTTAGGCGAACGAGAGCAGTCGATACGCGCAGAGCGCATTTGCACAGGCATATTCCTAATGCATTCCCAATGCATTCTCAATGCAAGCGCCTGCGTCTGCTACGCACTTTTTATCTTCTTTCTCTCTCTCTCTCTTGATTTCTCTTGATTTCTCTCGTTATTCCTTCTGCGCCACGGCGACGTACATCAGCGCGCTATCTTCCGATCCCACTAAATTTTCGCAGGTTCGTCAGCCTTTCTAAAAGGACACTCTTCTTTCTCTGGCGTTTTCCAAAAATTTAAGAAATGCCTCGTCGTAGTCCAGTACATTACATGACTACTGCAGTCGTCCGTTAGTGTATATAATATAATATATATTTATAATATAATATATATTTATCTGCAGCGAGCCGAAGATCGATCGCGCCTCCCGTGGAGTCTCGAAAATCGAATCGCTCGGAGGCGCGCTCGATCTTTGGCGTCCTCCTTACTACTTCTACGGTTATTAATAGTATATGTATAGTATATTCAGCATCACAGTAAGATAGCGCCCTTCATTATAAACGTGATCATTGGTCTTCTCGGACCAATTTTGTATTCGTTAGCATCATCATCATCATCATCATCATCATTTCAATCATCTTCTATTCTACGACGAAACTACCGTTTCACGCTAACGGCTTTTTCGACAATCAACTTACGTTGTGTTCGCGTCCTCGGTTCTCATATACGCGAACTAATTCTATGTCCTCCAGCATCTTAAGGAAACCGAAGGCATTCGGTTAGTTTGTGAATTAAAAAAAATCATCCAGTCGGAATTTAATACTTTTTCCTTGTAGAAAGAATAAAATTTCGCTAGTTCTGCGATCAATCAATGATTACGCGTACAGCTTGCTACGTGCGATAATTCGATATCAGCGTCAAGTAACTATAAGGAGAATTAAAAAAATAAGGGGCAGGCGGGGGTGGGGAACCACGGCCTATAAATACTTAAAATTACTTTGAAAATAAATAGTTATAAAAATAAGCGAGCATTTGATGCTTAAGGTACCTTAGCTAAGAAAACTTAATTATTTTGCACCACCTAAGGAGTGGAATGTAGTGGTTCCCTTGTTAGATCGTAAAAGCGTAATTCTAACAGAAGTCTCAACTACCGTGTAAAAACCATGTAACGACAACGTATTAATCGTAATTCGTAATTGATAATTCACAGTGCAACAGATACCTCGAGAAAACTTGAATCAATAAATAAGGAGGAGAGTGCAACGAGGGGTTAGGAAATAGTTTCAGCCGCAAGAAACGTCGGCCACAATAGTGTTAAAATAGCAATAATAGCAATAATAGCAATAATAGCGATAATAGCGACTCGCGGAATAGTCCAAACAAGGTAGACCCACCTGTCTAAATGAGGAAAAATTTTTGTACTCTTCTAGAAAATTTCGTCGTGTCTTACTCTCTACGTCTACTCCGTCTACGTCTAAGGTTAACGGTTCTCCTTTTCATTTTGTAAGGCAGAAAGGCGTTTCCCCTTTTGCAAATTGCGCGCAACAATCAGCAGCAAATGGACGAATGCAAATAAAGCGGGCGAACTTTCTCGACAGGGAGAAATCGAGGGGTAGACCGAGCGTGACCTTAACAAACAAAATCATAACTCTTCCCGTCCTCGACGCCTTCCGCGTATCTTCGTAGTTTCTTCCTCGCCCGGATCGTCTACCGGTTGTCTTCCGCAAGGACAGGACGCGTACACGATAGGCGAGGCGTCGATACTCGGCAGGGAGAATGCGGATCCCCGGGTGCCGCCGCATTATTCTCGCCGTGTCCTCTTAGGACGCTGATTGACGCCGACCTCGTCGGTACCGCGAGCTTTCTTACCTATTTGTACTTGACTCTGTGCGGTCAACTGAAGCGATATAGCGTGAGTATTGAGCTTCTCCGCGAGCAACAGATCCTTCAGGCCCTTCATCTTTTGACTGTACAGAGTTATCCTGGGCTTCTCGTGCTCGGAGTCAGTCTCTACTTCTGGATCTAGATTCTCTTGGGAAGTGGAAGGTGCCGGTGGAAAAGCATCCTCCGGAGGAGCGACAAACGGTTCACCGCCACCCTGAAGTAGATAATCCCTATTGAGAATCTTCTCGCTGCAAGCTGCTGTGAGTGCCTGAATACTGGGATGCATCGGAGCCGGATTTGCTGGAACTTTCGACTCGAGACTCTTAATGAGATCCCGCGCCGTGCTTCCTCGCTCCTTCGTCTTGCAGTAGCTGTTGTTGTTATTATTGTTGTTGTTGTTGTTCAGCGACTCTTCGGGCGTCGCTTCCCGCTTTCGTGTTTTCTCCTCCTCTTGCTTGGTGTCTGCGTCGTAACAGTCGATTACAACCTGGGCGCGAATACTCGCGTCGAATTTTGAAATGGTGTTAACGAGAGGCCTTGCCCAACCGATATGCAGCACCGGAGTATTCGCTCCCTCTTCCCATTGGCAAATCCCATCGTAAAACCGTAAAAGATACGCAAAACAACGTGGCTGACGCAGGAGCCGCTCATCGGCGCGCACCGTGTGCGGTATCAACTCATTAGCGATTTCCAGCAATTCCTTATAAATCTCGCCGTCGTCCCGTGAGTAATCGTATCTGTCCCACATGAAACGATATTAGTATCGTATGTATATTGCTTTACGGTAATTTACAGTTATATGCATTAAGTACTTTATTCGACTTATCGCCACTCAACTGCGTATTAATGAATGATTGATTGAACTTACTTTCTTAAAACGTCAGCTGCACCGGCCCAAGAGGCCAGCGCGTTAGCATGTAATCCGTGTCTGTATAGGTATCCTCCTTGATACGTATATGGATAAACGTGAGCATTTCCATAGTACTTTCTTGCCGAACGAACGGCTTCCTGCAGCAGAGAAAATTGAAATTTTTTCAGTCTCACTAATTCTGCATATTCGTTTCAAAATTATTGCCAAAATATTTTTGAGTATAATTAAGATCTACCTGAAATAATTCTATTGCGGGTGGTCTACCAGGTGTCGGTGCTGCTTCTTCCAAATCACCCAAGTTACCCAGAGCCATGGGATATTTTGCAAGATGGCCCAAATCGTAAAGAAGCCAAAGCAATTCCTGTTGAAGTAGTGCTACTTCAGCTGCATCCGCAGTTGCGCTTAGACTAGGATTTATGGCAGAAACTATTGTCGCAACCTCCATGGCTCTGTTGCAAACAACTGCTTGTCCATTAACATAGAGCCAAGAGCGGGAAGCTACACCAGTTTCAACCGGCTGACCACGTTTATCCTCATTGCCTTTCCCTATTGCCAGAAATGCAAATACCAATCATTATGAGTTTGGTACGTGACCAACGAACGATGCTTCGACAAAGTATCTTCAAGTAAAAACTCACCGTGCCATGTGACTTCAGCTGTTTCATTACCATCCTCACCATAAACAACCCAAGCATGATCTTCAGACATGGCAAGATGTACATCCTTAAAACCCAAAACCTGACACCCTGCAACAACTGCGAAGGCAACTCCAAAACAGTCAAGTTTATTGGCTGTGAGATAACTGTAGAGACTCTGAAGATGTGCTCTATCCTTGTAGTAGCTTCTCGTGAGAGAATTCCATACGACATCCGAAACTTTTTTGACGAGTTCTCTCGTGGCATATTTAGTGTCATAGACAGTGAGGTCGACGGCACCCTTGATTACAGCATGGAACTTAGTGTAAAGGGCCTCGGCGATGTGAAATTCTACGACCGGCAATTTAGGCTCATCGTAGACGGTGCTTTCCTGCGACGGAACCGGCCGATTGCAGGTTAATGAATTCTCCACAGCGCCAACGAGAATCGACAGCAGAGCCAAATCAGGCTCGGAACTGTTTTCCAGCTGGTTCTGGAAGATTTGTACGATCGAGGAGATGCTCTGAATGGGGAAGAGAGCCTTATCCTCGTCCCGAAAACCCGCCATGTCGCCGCAAGTGGCAGGTTCACTACGATCGAGGCTTCCACTCACTCGGGGAGCATCATCGCGTCTTTCTTCGCTTCGCGAGCATTTCCCTGCCACTACCCTCCCGTCTTCCTCGCGGATGTGCTTCTGCCTCATTCGACTACTGCTGCCTCACCCCACGAGACACTTTCCCTCCGTTTCCCACGTTAAATCTCCGCAGCTTCAACGTTTCCAATTTACGACACGCATTCCTATTGCGAGATAGCGCCGCAGCAGCGTTTTCATGACACGCGACCAACCTCACCAGAAAAATAGTTCGTCTCTGAAGTTCTTTCAGGATCGCTGCACGTGCTGCGCAAACTTCATGTTGCAGACGCCGTCGGTCGCCATCTAGCGATCGAGTACTGGCAGCAACTGGCAGCAACTGGCAGCAACTGGCAGTACGTGATTGTCAATGATTATGCGTTCGTGCACGTTTCTTTCGTAGCTTCTGACGTTTATTACAAACTTCTATCCGTTTTCTCTGCCATGTGATATAATGAAAGTCACCATTAAAAGTAAGTACCAGAACGCGCATAAACAAGAGGATTTGGTTCTCTCGCGATTTACACGATTATAAGTAACGGTTCTTCGTAGCAAAACGATCGTTGAGGTTGTGTCGTTTGATAGTCGCCCTCGAGCAACAGGATTTTCAGTATATTTTCTTTCTAGGTTGGACTGGCGTCGCCACGTGGCGCTGGATCGCAAATGACGACAATTGTGGCATTTGTCGAATGCCTTTCGATGCCAGCTGTCCAGACTGCAAGGTTCCGGGCGACGATTGTCCACTAGGTATTTGCTCTTCTTTCCATCGTTTACTCATTAATCGCTATTAGCAGCACGATTCTCACGACTTTAGACACTCAATTGCTTTGGGTATGAAACGACATGGTTGGCGAGTCTCGACCAGTCTCGACGCGACGGCTGCGCAATACGCGGGAAAATATCGATCGGCAGTCGGTGCTGGTCGGTGCGGAACAGTCGAAGCGTTTTGTTGCTCTCTGTTTTGAAGCGCTTACGCTTTCGCGCACGCAAAAACTGTTGACTGCCTTACCGGGGAGGCGCCGCGGGAATGTATCCTTCCTCGGAATATCTTGTACGGTTACGAACGCGTTCTTGATTCTGTTCCAGTGTGGGGCCAGTGCTCGCATTGCTTTCACATTCACTGCATCATGAAGTGGCTGAATTCGCAGCAAACCAGTCATCTATGCCCTATGTGTCGTCAAGAATGGAAGTTCAAGGAATAGCCGTGCTCTCGGTCCTCCGGCTATTATCGAGCAGCCAAGCATCAGGTAAGCAACAATCTTTCCCTGCAATATTCTCTGTGCCGACTGCGAAACAAAATTGCGCCTCTAGAGTGGCAACCCGATTTCCTTAGACGCTTCGAATGCTTCGAAATCGATGGCCGGTAATAGGAGCTCGGCTCCTTGGAGACGGAGAAAGAGACTCATCCTAGCAGCGTCCTTTGGTTCTCGCGCTCTTCGGCATTCACGGTGCGATTAGGATACGTAATTACGACGGAAGTGCGCCTGGTGGAATAATTGCCAGCCGTTGCGAAATTCTCTCTACGCTGCGACTAATTGGCAAATGCGAAAGGCAATAGCGCAGCCGCCAGAGTCCCTGATGATCGTTATTGCCATTATATTATGCAACGTGCTGGCTCCCTGCCGTTGTAACTATTCTACTCGAATCAACACTATTGTCTATGAAACCGGCTCTAGTCCATGTCAGTTCAACGTATATCTTTCGAATCGAAATTTCGTTGCCTATAGAAAACCAGAAAGCAATTGTATTTGTAACGATCGTTTCCTCGGAGGGAGCCAGCCGATTACGGGGTCCCCCAAAGTGCTCATTCGTCCCTGTCCTGCCTGTCGTGCCTGTCGTGCCTGTCACAGTGTAAAGCAGCGCGATGCGATACTGGCAGCGTTGGCTGTGGTTGTGGGATAGTAATGGCGTAAGAGAGCATAGGAGCAGGGATAGCCAATAGTGCCTGCCCCCCCCCCCCCTCATCCCTCATCCCTCCCTCCTCTCTTCCTCTTCGTCTTCCTTTCCCTCGAAACTCGTACTCTCTCACGCGATACTACAAGCCGATAGAACGTCGCATAACCCGAAGCCGCCAGCTCACTATCTCCTCCTCCGCCGCCTGCCACTGCCTCTCGGAATCAGAAACACACTGTCGAGTGACTACTGCCTACCTGATGCTCGAGAACGTAGCCGCTAGTGGTAGTCACGTGGTCCCTCGAATGCGAAGGATGTTTGCGGGATCCCAGAGAGCCAGTTCGAAGCGGTCTTTACGGCAGTGAGGAGAGCTCCTTAGATTTCGCTCTTGGCGGATCACGAAAAATACGATTCGCTTCCAACGGAAGATCGATCGATTCTTATTTCTATCGGTAAAGTGATCAGAACGTTCCGACAAATTCGTGATGCCTCTCGATCGATTTCGAAATACTCCTTGGGACAAAAATAGTAATATCGTGACCGATGAAAAGATTCAGTGCTCGTCGAGTGATTTGCACGCGAGTGTCGTATCCTCTGTCTGAATTTTTGAATAAACTCGACAGAGAAGAGGAGCCAACATGTAGCCAAGAAACAATAAGATGGCAAACTGATTCGCAAGATTATAAATTCGTAAGAATAGGCCTGGGTGCGCAGTCCTGAGTTTCTGACCCCCCCCCCCCCCCCTGTGTATCTTCCTTTCTCCGAAATACTCATCGTGTTCCTGGAATCGCCGACTCAAACCGCAAGCATAATGCAGCTAGCTGCAACTCACAATCAGAGGACGCATCCTCCTCCGGTGCCACCGAGACCAAGTCGACAGGTGGTCGCGGAAGCACTCAAGAGGTCCCCCAGGCCGCCTTGTCCCACGAGGCAAGCGCCACCACCTCCCAACGCGAAGCCCTGGCGATCTTCGAGTCGGGTGGACCAGGACGGTGCTGCTGGACGGACCCTCGTCTACGAATCTTCTCGCGAACAACCTGAGAAGGACTCATCTGTGGAAGAGCCCTCGTCGTCTGCGAGCACAGGAGTGACTTCCGAGGAGGTGACCTCCAGGTTGCGAGTTACCTCGAATAGTGCCAAGTCTCCGAACGACAGGTCTACCCGTTCAGCCACTGAGAATATCGAGGACTCGGAGAACCGGCGACAGAGGACTGTCCCCGTAACGGGTCAGGGGTCAAGAGAAAACTCCAGTGTCGAAAATGAGCGGGTACCTCAGTCCAGAGTCCTCAACAGTACGATCAGAAACATTGCCCAGTTTCCGGACGATATTCGTCCCACGGAATCTGAGAAGGCAGCTGACGACGGGGACAAGGACGAGTCCTCGACCCCGACTGCCGCGATCGGTGATCGACGATTCCCCTCCGCATTGAATCCCGCAAAAGTGAGGAAGGAGGAAACGGGAAAAAAGTCAGGAGCGTGCGAGCAGCCTGCAAGAAAGTTCGGTCCAATCAGTGACAAAAGCGATCCCGCAAATCAGGAATCCGCTGAGGCGTCGAACGAGCAAGAAAACAGTGAGACGAGTGTCGGCGGGATCGTTTCCGGCGACGAGTGCGCGACGGTGGTCGTCGTTGACGAACCAGAGCGTAAAGTTGCCTTCGAGGACAATGACAACATCCACCATCAGGATTGGCTGGAAGCCGGAGTCCGTTACTCCTCTACGCAAATTATAATACCTGCCGATGATGTTTCCGAGCGGTTCAACGGCTGCAGCGGTTTCGACGAGATTTACTTTTCTAGGTAGAGACTCCGACAGGCGTCTTCGTAATCTTAACACGTTACGGACGGATCACGAGATATCTCGCCTTTCGTATTTACTATTTATATAAGGATGTAGCTTCCTACTGGGTATAGTTAATACCATTTACGAATAATTTGGTAGATCTTGGGAAGAAGAAATCGTAAGGGCTCGGCACAGGCCCGGGACATTATAAAAGTAACGTAATAATCAGGAGCACCGTTAGTAGGAATCAACGATCATACTGAATTGGATTTCTCGTAGGGTTAAGATAAAGAGGATTTTTTCAAGAAGTCTCGATAAGCGATCGATTCGAAGGCAATAAAACATGACTAACGGTACACTGTGTTCTACAAAGTCGCTTTTTTACATTACAGTATAAAGGAGAAGATCGCAATGTCCTCGTTACAAGGTTTGCCGCCCCTGCCGAGGAGCCTCAGTGGGTTCAACCTGAACATCGTCCGCGAGGGGGGCGAACCGCCGCCACCCCCGGCGAGATCATCCAGCAAGTCCCAGAGAGTGACGAAGCAGGTCCAGCCCGGCTCCAGGCCTTCGCCACCAACGAGACAGCTCACTACCCTGGACACCCAACTCGCAATTCTACGTAGGGAAATGGTACTTTGATTTTTTCATTAATCCGAGCTTAATCCGGAGGCGCGTCAGTCGTCGAATTGGTACCGGTTGCCGTTTGCCTTTTGCCTTTTGCCGTTTGCCTTTTGCCCGTTGCGTAACTCACCCGTGAGGCATTCTGGAGCGTCTCCGTGTGTACGAAAGCGTCAGGGAGGAGGATCGAGTCTGGGGGAATATTTCCATAACGTAACGTGAGACTCGATGTTTTCACGAGCGTTCGGTACGTAGAAGCTGCCAGGGGGCCGAATGGGAGAGTGAAAGAGTGAGTGAGGTGCGTGGGCAAACTGCAAAACTCGATGAATATTTATTCGGCACAAAAGACACTTTGGGATTCCAGGTTGGTAATTCGATCGACGTCATGACCAAATCATTCGACATTGGGTGTCACGTAGTTTGCCAGGCTGGAGCAGCCAATTCGATAGGCAATCGGGACACGAAGCGCGTCCTACCTCAGCCGCTCCCACGCTGCATTCCCTCAGGCGTGACCCTCCGCAGCTCGAGCTTCCTTCCCTCGCCTTTCTTATTCTCCTGCTACTCCTTTCGTTTATTCCCTTTTTTTTCGCCCTCTCTTGCTTTTGTCTTCCTCCTCGCCGCCACTGGCATCTTCCGTTCCCACGAATTACCGCTCTGCGCCTTCTCTGCAAATACTAGGTAGCGTGCGTTATTCCCTCCCATAAATCATTCCCTTTGCTAGGGTGCGAACCTTTCGCCATTAGTTTTTCAATCCTGCCAGCGAATATTTTACAAGCTAAGTTCTATTAAACTCAATTGCAGTTTGGTTTGCGTCAACTGGATCTGTCGCTGCTGTCTCAACTTTGGTCGCTGAACGAGTCTATTCAGGAATTTCGACAGCTTCTCCAGGAACAGGAGGACAGGGCGCCGTCACCTTCGCCGAGCAGCGAGGAAGGCGATGATACTTCTTATAGCAGTCATCCGCCACCTCCTCCGAGAAGAGCCATACCTGTGGTGCATCATCATAGACCTCCCAGACCGCCAAGACCTCCGAGACCGCCTCCCAGCGACGATTCACCGTCCAGCGAGGAATACGGCGCCGTTTAGCATCTTTAGCCAGAAAATCTGGACTCGATATGCGCGTTTGCTAATTTATCTCCCTAGAACGTCCACGCGCTTCTCGTGTAAATTAATCTATGACTTTCTCCATCCATTCTCAATCGACGATTTTCAAATCAATTTGCGTCTCTCGCTTTAGGAAATGCGAAAGTCACTCCAGGATTATGAGGGGAAGTCGTCGAGGCAGAATGTCAGCTCCTTTTTCGGACGTCGCTATTAGTTTCCGTTCTCTTCTATGAATGGAATTCAGGAAAATGCGACTTTCACCGATCGGATCGGATCGGAATTTTCTCCATATTAGTAAACACGCTCGGAACGTGATCGACATAGTTTTGCCAAAAAGTTATCGGGTACAAAATTATCTCCAAAAAACAAAAATGATCTCAATTTTGGGGAAACAAATATGTGATGACTCCTTCCTGTGGAAAATAAATTCGTCTTTCACCCGATAATCATGAAGACGACGATGCGGAAGGCTCTCAAAGGGGAGGCGATCGAAAGCCTTCGCAATACTCTCCGGGTGTTATTCTGGGTGCAAAGGAGTGTTGCTACGATAGAACCGCGAGGACCGCCTATTTTTAAGGTGCTCGATATAATGTCCGTGTCAATTTTATACGTAGGTTTGCACCGATGTGCATGTGAGAAGTAATATTATGAATAATAAACAAAAGATAATTTAAATATAACATTTAATGAGCCTGTTTGTACGCTTATACGTTGACCTTTCACGAAATACCGTTGCTTCACTGGCGAACGGAGCAAATCTGCGAGCAGCGCCGACTGCGTTCTATTCCAAGCAGCCGCGATCTGCTCTGCCATATTCTTCGTTCCGCTTAAGACATCAAAGCGACCTAGCAGTCGCTGCGAACGGAACAGAGCCTGGTGTCTCGTAGGTCCAAGAGTAAATAGCGCGAGGCCAACAAGAACAACGGAACAGGACTGCCACCACCTCCACCTCCACCTCCACCACCACCACGCTGCGCTATCTGGTCAGGTGCGGCACAACCGGGCCCGCCTACGGAGCCATCCCTTCGGGGCGCACAACGTTTCACAAAGCAATCACAGGTTCACATTCACAGGATTTCTTCTCTTTCCCTTCGGGTCAAACTTCTTATTAAGTTGCGGGAACTGTTGGAAGAAAGGCACGATGCTATAGGATTCTGCTACCTGCTTCCAAACAAGATTCACCGAGGTAAAATGGCCTCTCTTCTTATCCCACTTCACCTGTTCGTCCATCTCACTTCCAAGAGTCCTTGTATTTAGGAACCTGAGGAACATTCCCTGTGAACAGTGTACCTGCTTGCTCGACGACTATTTACATATTTTCTTGTGAAAAAGCACAGTGCGGAACGAATGAGAATGTACAGGGAATTACGCGCAGAGCCAGCAATATCGACAATCGGACGGGGTCCAGAAACTCGATCAGGATGGAAGCTACGGCGATAGTTACCGAATACTCAAAAGAATTCTTCGATCCAAAAAAGAATGAGAAACGCGGAAATTACCCGTGAGGGAAGTTACTTCGGAAAGAGAGAGGTGGAAAGTTACCAGGGCGCTCGGAGCATACCTGACCCAATGAAGCCCTGCCGGGGCCACATTCTATTCCTCCCAACGTGGTTCAGACCGTTCGGACTGCGATAGAAATCCGTGCGTCCAACAGCCAATGGGTGCGCGTTGGTGCGCGTTCTGGCATTCCCGCGCCGCAACGTTAAAGTCTCGGCGTCGTCCGCAATCACGTCAGACGCTGGCTCGCGCGGTCGCCATCTTTCCTCAGCGATTTTGACGTATTCCTCGTGACTCATTCACTCAGTGTAGACCCGGTGGTGCTTCGGTGGTGGTGGTTGTGTTGCTATTTCTCGAGTTGCATTCGAAATTCGGAAGGGTCGCGGGACCGGGTAGCTGCCTGGCTCTTCTCCGCGGAAGTGGGGCCCGTTATTCACGTCTTCCGGATGCTGCGATTCTTCCTCCAACGCCACATTCTGCGTATTTTGTCGAACAATTCTCCTGTCACAGAAAGCTATAGCCTCTCTTTCAAACTTACACGGCTTCCTATATGCTTCCAGAAGTTCTCAAGCGGCTCGCAGCAAGTTCGACCTCGATTTCTTCACAGTTTCGTGTTGACAGGTACGCAATCTTTGAACCGCATATGCGTTCTAGTCGATCTAGATCAGGAGATGCGATCGCTTGATCGACCCGTGAGACTCGATCCTCACTCGTTTGCGTTGAGAAAATATGTAAAAGTTGCTGCTCTCCGTTTGCTTCGAGCGTTTAGGCTCGGCTGAAAAGTATGCATCGAGGAATGTACCTTAAGGCTAAAGTACGGAATGCACTCCGCCTAGACGTCGACCATCGAGTCGCCAGCATAACGCAACCTTCTGAAATGCGTCGTAGAAACGTTGTCGAATGAAGTTAAAGCTGAACCGTCGCAGTAAAGTCAGTGGGACGGATTTTCTGAGGAAGCATTGGGCCCCGTGATACTCGTATGCGAGAACGGGCCCTGCGGAGACAAAGAGAGACAGCTAGAGAAAGGCCTACTGAGAGAGAAGAATAAAAAGGGGCCTAACGTAAGAAGGAGCACCAGAAGAGCGAGAAAGGAGAGGATAAACAAGTGTGTAGGAGCAGGAGGACGAAATCGTACTCGGTCCAACAGAGAGAGAGAGAAAGAGAGGGAGAGAGGCGAAGACGAAGAGTGACCCAGATTTTAGCGGGTCGAGGGACTCGCGCCACGGGCACGGTGTACGGCGGATTTTATGAAATGGGACGCGGCGCTGCCCGAAGCTAAATTAGCCGCGATGTCCAATAAGAATAAGTCCCAGCAGCCGCAGCATCCTTCGCACGTGATCAAACCAGTGGACCAGGTACCACCGCGGTATCAGCCACCTCCGCAGCCAAGTACGGGAATCCTGAAGAATCAGCCACACTTTCCGGCCTCTTCGGCCGCCATCCAGTCGCAATATACGATACCGGGATCCGCGACTATTATCGGACATCATCCTCAGGTGCAGCAGCAACAGCAGAGCCAACCACGCGTCGCGCCCCAATCCAAAGATGTACAAAGCAAATTCAGCGCAAAGATAGAGGCACCGACTCAACCTACGAGCAGCCTCCCCAATCCTGCTAATCCCACTAAAACCACTACGCCGCATCTCTATACTCAGTCAAAAGTTGGCCAGGGTCAGTTCCTGCCGCCAACCAGTCAATACCCAACGGCAGGTCAGCCAGTCGTCCGTCAAAGGATCAGCGACGAGGAATTCCTGAGACTCGGCCCCGTGGAGATGCTGAAATTTGTCAGGAAGACCGAGAGTGACATCGCACGGCTCGCCGCCGAGCAGAATCGTCAAATACAGAGTTTGGTACGTTTCGCGTGTCTCATCCTCCCACCTACCGAGGTCTTTCCAGTCGTGATTCATCGTCCAGGATCCCCGAACGCGATCCACCTTCTCCCCCTTTTCTGCCTCCCACTAAAGCGACTTCCTGTTTATAGCTGAGTGAGCTGCGCGCGCTCAAGGAGGCCAATCAGAGGCTCAGCGACGACAATCAGGAACTGCGGGATCTCTGCTGCTTCCTGGACGATGATCGGCAGAAGGGACGCAAATTGGCTCGGGAATGGCAAAGATTCGGAAGGTACACGGCGAGCGTGATGCGCCAGGAAGTATCGGCTTATCAGAACAAGCTCAGGCAGCTGGACAACAAGCAACAGGAGCTGATAAAGGATAACCTGGAACTCAAGGAACTTTGTCTCTACCTCGACGAGGAAAGAGGCGGCGGTCAGAGGGACGATGGCGACGGGAGCAGCTCAAGCACCAACGCCGAGGAAACTGCGCCTCCCAGACCCAGACACGCTTCTACCTTCAACGGTAACTTATTTCTTTCTGACTACAGCAATCGAACTCGATGTCCTTATTAAACAAAAATTTAATCTTCCGATACATACAGATCAAACGATGCAATACGTAAGGAGCCTGGAGCAGCGAGTGAAGCAGCTCGAAGAGGACAAGAACATGCTTCAAGCCAGGGCTCAGGGTTGGGAGCCGCCTCCAGGAGAGGTCTGGGAAAATCCTGGTAGCCCCACCGAGCCTCATCTGAGCAGTCGACCCGAAGCTGTTGTTCGCGCCCTGCAAGTCCTCGAGGTCAGGGAGCAGCTCGAGAGAGAAGATGGACACGACGGGGAGAAAGCTCTGGTTCGGGAGATGTGCAACGTAGGTTCAGCCTTTAGAGATTTAGAAGCATGAAACGATGTCAAGCAATTTCCTAATGATTCCTCTTTAAATTTATTTCATTCTATTGTTTCAGGTCGTTTGGAGAAAACTCGAGGAAGATCCTCAAACGAGACACTGATTAAGCCCAACGAGACTAAGTCTCAGGTAGAATGATATTAAAAGCCTTGTAGTATTACTGACTCTGAACCTAATGATATTATATGAATCGATAAATTATTATACTATACACATTTGTACGCGTAGATGAGATATATATATATATTTGTATATGAACTAAGACCGTATCCGTCGGCAATAAGAACTATTTATGTAAATCCGTAGAACGCCGTTAACTTGCCTAGATGACTGTTAATAAACTATTTTTATTAGAGGTTTGTTTACGCTTTAGTTTGGTCCTCATCGTCGTCTTCCAAGACTCCTTCCAAGCAGTCTATCTCTTTCTATCAGTCTTTCCCGATGTTGCACAGAGTCGTAGATATTAAAAAAGACCTCACACGCGCGCGAGCATCCCGATGATTTATTTTCTGGCCGATTAGTCCTGACTCATTATTACCGAATACCTCTGGCACGATTTATCGCTGAACGACAGCAATACAGTGATATCCATAGTAAGTTCATCCAAGGATGCTTTCACCATCGGCCTTTAGGTGCTGCGACATGAAAAGATCAAAGCGTCAAGGCCAAAGCATTTCGAAATATTTCTTAGCTCTTTCGGATGACACGCGGCTTCTTCTAATTACCTCTGGTGTTTGCACTGCACACGAAGCTTTTGAACTACTTGACGTCAGAGGATGCTAGGATGTGCTTTCAATGCAGAACTACGACACACGCAAACACAGAGATTTCTTTCTATTTTTAACTTGTCAAAAGATTCGCGCGAGCTTTCAATGCCAGCCTCCGAGATTGTCCCAGATAGGCATGGCGGCCACTCTGGTGATATCACCCTCGACCTCCTGAACGGCTCCGCAGGATTTTGCCGGTTCCGGTCGTTTCTCGAAATCTGTTAGGTTAAGGTTTCTCTCGTAGTAAGACATCGATTGACTCTCGTCAGAATAAAATCGAATTATTGTAGGAAGCCAGCGGTAGCTTCCGCGTTCCCGTAGGAAGAAATCGTCGAGGGTCCCTCGGGAGTTCGTGCGGTACATCGCGGCTCTTCCGGCGCGACTCGGCTCTTCTTTGGCGCAAAGTTCTGCCGGAGCTTGCGCGGCTCCGTGGCCGAACCGAAAGTGGGGATGAGATTCGTCCCCTTCGCGGCAGAGAGATGAGAGTCATCGGGGATGTGCGTGTGCAGCGGTCTCGCGGAGGACAACGCACGGTTCGTCCTCCTGGCCGGCGTCCTCGCGGCTTACATGCTCGCGGGTGCTGCGCTGTTCCAGAGACTGGAAGCTGATCTCGAGATCCGCCAGGTAGATCATCTCGCAGCTGGACGATCAGTGAGTCGCTTGATCCCTATTTATTTGTAATTTCCGTCTTTGCCTTTCAGGCTGCTGAATTTTGGAGAGTCTATCATGCGTTTCGCAGGCATCACCTGCGAAACAGTCCTCAGGCACTTCAACGCTTGCACGAACTTCTCTACGCTTACGGAAACGCTTCAGCAGCTGGTATCATCAACAAGAGGCGTCGCTGGGACTTTCCTGGAAGTTTCCACTTCGTAGGGACCATCGTGTCGACGATCGGTCAGTCTCCGATCAGTTGTTATTTAAAATCGCGCGCGCGCGCGCGCGCGAGGGACGAGGACGGGACGCTCGATCCTCCGATAAGGAGGGTTTCCGTGTCTCCGGGTCGTCGGCCTCGCACGCGCCGGAATGCGCCACTGAATTCCAGAATGTTAATATCCTGGAAGCGACCCAGTCTCGCGCCCCGACTACCCTTTCGCGGACGAGTAAACGATCCGTTCACCCTACTTTCAGGATACGGCAGCACGGCGCCCCAGACGTCCGCTGGCAGAGCTGCCGTCGTTCTTTACGGATTCCTCGGCTGCTCGGGTTGGTCTTCATTAAATAATACAAGACGCTGGCGATCTTCAAATAATCATCTTTATTATTAATTCGACAGGTGGAATACTCTTCTTCAATCTTTTCCTCGAAAGAATCATCACGTTTTTGGCCTGGCTCTTACGTAGCTTTCACCTTCGTCGCCTGAAGAGAAGACTTCGCAAGACGACTCTGGCATCGCGTCGGATGCCAAGCGTAGCTCAGAACCCCCGATCTTCGCTTCCCGACATTCTGGACGACGAGGACGAGGACGACGACATCGGTCTGGACCACTGGAAGCCAAGCGTCTATTGGGTTATGCTGTATCTTTCGTTGGCTTCCTGTGCCGTCGCCTGCTGCGCCGCTGCCCTTTACGCTCCCTTGGAGGGTTGGAGTTACTTCGAAGCTCTTTACTTTTGCTTCGTCAGTTTCGCCACCATTGGCTTCGGAGATTTCGTCAGCACTCAGCAGCCCAACTACCCTTACGTGCATTGGTGGGTAATTTTTTTAAACCGCTCCAGACAAAAATACGTCAATGGAAAAGTCGCGAATACTAAGAGGAATTTCGTGCGCTTCGCAGGTACAGGTTTGCGAATTTCCTGTTTCTTGTGACGGGATGTTGCTGCATATATTCGCTATTGAACGTGACGTCGATCGTAATAAAACAGGCACTGAATTACGCGATACGGAAGCTTCGGTGCAAGGGAGGCGGAATGGCTGGACCGCATCTGCCTAGAAGGAAATCTTCCGTCTCAGCCATTTATTTCTCCAGAAGAAGAGCCACGAGAATCGGTGCGCGTGAATCTGTCAAGGCGAAGGAGAACGAAGCAGACGCGCCACGCAGAATGTCCGGGGAACTTATTTCCATGAAAGATTTCTTGTCGGCCAATAAAGTCTCTTTGGCTGTGATGCAAAAGCAGCTTTACGAAACTGCGCAAATGCAGCGCGGTGGCGATTCCGGCTCCACGACGCCAAGTCACCAGGCAGTTTTCAAGCCTGGAGCCGTCGGACCTTTGGCCATAGCTAGTGAAAAGTTTGAAAATAAAAACACTGTCAGCAGGTAGGATTCGGATTGACAGATTACTCGGTAGATAAAAAGAACAACCTGCGAGCAGCGTATAGACATTCGAAGGTAGACCGTATCGAAAATAGATGTCGCAGGGATGCGGAAATCTTAAGGTAAAATGTAACACGTAGACGGTGCTTTTATTGTACCGATCATTAAATAACTTTATTTTAATGATTTTTATAGTACAGTCCTCCATGTATTCAATGACATTCACAAACTTACAGCCTGTTTTCTCTTTAACTGCGACAATGTGTACCATACATGTATATAATATGTGTAAAATAAATCTAACGTTTCCGAAAATTCTTCACGTAATTGTCATATTTCCAGCAGATAAACTTTGTGCCTTTTGTGGGTCGAGTCGCTGAAGTTCGGAAGGGCGTCCTCGAAAACGGCATCAAAATTCAGAAGACTCAAACTTCGATGCTTTGCACTGCTTTGCACTGCTTTGCACAGTCTTACCCGAAGAGACCTTGCAGTCCGATTCCGAGTGTTTCGAGAGTCTAAGGACTTAACCGTGAATTCACGAAGACACGAATTGTCTTCTTCGCCTATTGGACTACGAGGCTGCATCGATTTAAAAATCATACAACGCGGAGAGACGGTGGAAATAGAAGAAGGGAAAGACTCGATAGTAAATCGGTATTGCGAATTAAGCTATTTAGTCGAAAAGGAACGCGGTCGGGATTAGGAGGTCAAAGGGCGCAGAGCGTAGAGCCGTAGACGGATTTTTCTCCACGACGCGACACGCGGAGCGGAGCGATTACGAGTAAGCTCAATTAATATCTTCCGAGAGGCTTTGGCAGCCCCGAAGATCCGGCTGCTACTGTGCTGCGCAACTGTGCGCCTGTGCATCGTGCACCTCGTGCACCTCGTCTACTCCGGAATCCCGTGAGAAGAAAGACGCAACGCGAAGACATCGGCACGCTGTGCGGTGCTGAGACTCGAAATTGCGTTTGTTTAATGGAGTCGTACGTTACCCTTTATTCGAAACTTCCAAACGCACGTCAGCTGCATCTCCGGCATCTTAAGCAAGAAGGAAAGACATCGATCGGATGCCGCCTTGCTCGACGCGCGGAAGAAGCAATCAGAAAAACGAACGCGTTCCCCGCCTCTGAGGGAACCGTTCGCGGCGAGAGAGTTAAACGCCTGATCGCAATGAAATGATCGATCAACAAGGTTGCACCCCGGGACTCGGCCGGGATGAGCGACAACGTTTCGCGTTGACGCCAACAAGCTACGTTCCAAAAGATTCGGACCAAGTGTGTCGTCGCTCTGCCTGAGCAACGACGGCCGCGCTTTGGCAACGCCAGCAAAAAGCACAGCCAACTGTCGCTGTGCACAAAGTCAAGAGATTCATATCTCGATACGTCTTTTTTTTTCTACGAGCTCGTCGCGCGAGCTTCCCCCGAGTCTCCTCAGCGTATGTCGCGCATGCGCACGAACTGCTGGCTCACCAAGTCGAGCCCGGTACCTATCAGATCGACATCGTCAGAGATTTTAATTATCTTTGGCTTCAGAAAATCAGTGTCCATATCGCAGGCCTGTATGTAGTCAGACATCAGAAAGTTATTGTCGGCAAGTTCCGGTGGCATGTTCTGATTCTGGGATGGACGATTTCGTGCTCGTGGTACCTGATCTGCCGGCTCCATCAGAGTCGGATGCTTCTTGCGCTGATGTTGCAAAAGTTTTGCCTGCAACGAGACGCAAGAATTAGTTTTACGTGCCGGACGCGTCGATTCGCGAATCTCTTTCGCATTTGACTGACCTTGCTGGCGTATTGCTTGTGACACCATTGACAGCCTTGGGGCGTCGTTGTGATACTACCGACGGTCTGGCTAAACGTAGGATTTGGCAGTCCGGAAACATCCGCTTCCTTGTGCCGATTGCTTGGCGGTAAAGCAGCACCAGGATGATTCTTCACTATGTGAGCCTTTCTCTTGCTGCTGCTCTTGTAAACTTTCTCGCAATACTGACAATAGTAATCGCGCGTTTGCCGCAGAATCGGTAGATTCAATTCGGGTACCGATTCCGGTGGAACATCCGGATGACGTTTGGCCAAATGATTGACGAGCATCCCCCGTCTCTTAAAGCCCACCATGCACTGGTGACACTTGTACACAAATCGATTGTAGTCCGTCGGGTTAACCTGTCGTTGAAAACGTGATCGTTACAAAATATTGCGAATTCATCGAATTTTCATACGAAAAGGCAGACATACCTTTGGCACAAATTTTTTCGCCTGATTGTTCTGCGACACCTGTTCCTGACTGGTCCGCTCCGAATTGTGCATTCTGGTCATGTGCTCCTTCAACTTGTCCTTCCTCTTGAATTGCTTTTCACAATTCGCGCAATGAAACTCTCTGTGATCCGAATGCCTGAGCAGGTGCATTCTCAGCTTGTCCACCGTAGGAAATCGTTTCGTGCAGAATTGACACTTGTGCTTTCGCTCGCAGTGATGCGCTCTGATGTGCTTGCGAATTACTGAGTACTTGGTAAAAGTGCGCGGGCATTGTGGGCAGCTAAAAGTCTCGTCTGCGTTCCTATGAGTTTCGATATGATCCTTCAGCATGAGCACCTGGTCGAACAATTGCCGGCACATGGGACACTCGAATATCTGCTTGTCCTCCCGATGAGTCTTGAGGTGGCAGGACAGGGCGGAATTGTTCATGAATCTCTTAAGGCAGATATTGCATGGCAGTGGCTTCTGATCCTCCGCCCCGTGGACCAAGCAATGCTGCTGCAACCTCACTTTGGTAGCAAATCGCTTGTAGCACATGGTGCACTTGTATGCAGCCAGGGGCGTCAACTTCGTAGGTTTTGGCAGTTGCAATCGACCATGTTGCGAGACATGGTTCACCAGGTCGCTGCGTTTCTCAAATTCGGAACCACATTGGGGACAGATGCTCGATTGATTGACGGTTTCGATATTATCGGCAGCATGAATGAGAATGTGCAGATTGAGAAGGGACGCTTTGTCAAAGGTCAGAGTGCACGTCGAGCACTTCCATTCGGATGAATTCTGACGGCTGTTCTCTTTCTCCTTTGGATTCTGACCATGGAATATTTTTATGTGTCGACTGCGATTATACGGATGAAGAAAATTCTCTCCACATACGGTACACTCGTAGCGCGGCGCCTTGGCTCCCGGATGTATCAGGAGATGTCGCTTCAAACTGTAACTTCGTGGAAAGACTTTTGGACAGTAGGGACAGGTGTAGACGAGCGTCTGTCCATCGACTATTTTCACGAATTTATTCGACGCTACGTGAATCTTTTTGCGCTTATTTCGTGACTTAATTTCATTCTTCGGATTGTCGTGCACGTTCAAGTGTTTCTGCAACTTTTCCGAGGTTAAAAATCGCTGATTGCACTCAAAGCAGGGCCAAGCATTGGACTTGTTGTTCAGTTCCTTCTCCTCTTTCGATTCAGGCTCGAATACCTTCAGATTTCTGCGCACGGCGTACTCGACACTGGGTCCTGCTCTCAATTCCTCTTTGGGAAGGATATTTCTTGTTGTCAGAAAGACTATTCCGTCGCTTTGTTGACATATTGCGAGATTCTGTTCGATGTACGACAGAGCAGGTCTGACAAAGCGCATCCAATTCGATGCATTCTCGTTGGAAACGTCAATCTTTAGGAATTCGCCATTCTCAGATTCGTAAAGAAGGGGCAAAGCATTCTCGAATGGTGAACCGTCGTAAGCGCACAATATTCCTTCTATGGGACCGAACTGCGTGCGTCTTCTGATGTTGCGCTTTGCAAAAACTCCGTAATTATAACCACCCGTCGGGACGTCGGGAGTCGGCAGCTTATTTATGGATAAATACGATCCTGGCAGTGTTGCTATAGCGCGCGAGGGCACCGGTTGATCAGCGATGGTTCGCACATTGTGCGAGGTGCATCCGTCGGAATTTACACAGACGCTCTCGCATTCTTCGCACCAAAATGTCTTCTTGTCGTTTATTTGTCGCTTTGATCTCCGTACGTTCCTCTTTTCTGTGTCCATTTTCTGGCCGCTCTTTTCCGGCACATCCTTCAATGATTGGCGCTTCTGTACCGTTGCGCTTGGTCGTGTCCCGTTTCCTTTGTTCCTATTTATCGAAGGAGGGCTATTGCTCGCATGTCCTTCATTCAATTCGACGTTTTGACTCTTAAAAGGCCCCATCACATTCATTTGGTCGTCGTGCATCACCAGAAAATCACGAGTCAGCGTGAAATCGGTTGCTGGTATTTCCGCAAGCATCAGTGGTGCTGTAGATGGCTCTAACTCGGGTGTAGACCCTATGCATGCAAATGCATCAACTTGAAATACAAGAACAATAACATATTTCTAATTTTTTCTAAATATTATCCTTACCCTGCATTAAAATTAATTCACCCCCAACGCCAGGAACAAGCCCTTCCTCGCTTCCAGCCACAACAAAATCTGGAGTGTTATCGGTTTGAGATACATTTTGCGTGGTGGTTTGATGAGCCAGTGGTGTGGTGTAATTAATATTATTTCGAACATTTGGTTCAGGAGGGGATATCAGAGGTGAGGATGGGCCTTGAAGAACAACCACAGAATTATGAAAAGGTGACGGTGGTAGCTGAACCGGAGTTGGCGAGTACCTCGCTGCAGAACTCATGTTGGGATCCAGTGGACTTACACGATGTTCAAAATCAGAGAGAGGAGATGTTGCACGTGGAGAGAAGGAAACTTGTTCGTAGGCTGGAAAGATTCTGGAATAATCTCGAGATTGATCCTCCACATATTCAACCTATAATATGAAAGATTCCTTGGTCGTAATACTGATCGATCGTCCAAGTTTACCAAAGTACTTACAGTCAAGAAAAGAAGTCTGTTGTTAGTTTTCCTAGGCTGATCACACATTACTGTAGATCTTGTGTGCTCTGTAGGCCAGGGCTCTGTGACTTCATTTACCTTATCCATAAGTGGCATCTCTGGTGAGTCGACAGGGGCCCCCTCGGGAGGGCCCCTTGGATCCATTTTACCTCTATCGAGTCACCAAGTTCAGTGAAGCTTTTGGACAACCTATAACTGACAAACAAAGATTTTTACAATAATATCGATCGCATGTATATAACGGTAGAGAAAATAAAACAGTAAAGAACTAGGTTTCTCATTAAGGATGCACTTTTCCCTTTTGCACAAAGAAGACTCACAAGGATATGGAAGCGTTTTCGAAGATACGAGAATATTCAATGCATGTACATTTTTACGACACTACGATTCTGGCGAACCAAGTCTCACCTGTCTTTAAAAAAATACGTTTTCGCAAGTCGTTATACCTGCTGCAGTCAGCCAGACATTTACTAGTCAACAATCGACTTTATCGGCTTTCGCATCGGCAGCTGAGAACCACTGGCCGGCGGGAATATTTCGAATGAGAATGTAAATCTCTGTAAACTGAAAAGAAACTTTGTTTAAAGGAAAACTTGCGAAAGGAATATCGAGAAAATTAACATTTTTTGGATAACAAGCATATTCAGTTTACACAGTTTATAAACGTACTGACTTATAATAACAAAAATAGAAATATAAATGCATAATGTTAAGCACGTCTGACTATTTGTTAAATTTATTTGAGGAAAGTTCAAATATGCCCTACGCCTTTAAATAATAGGCATATGATGCCTATATTTTTATAGGCGTATCGTTACAGGCTACCATATCATTTATAGGTAGATCGTATATGGCGTCAATCATATAGTATATTAGCAGCTGCAACCGCTGCAACTCCTGGGGCACCCTAAAAATTTTCCTTAACGACCAGTAACCGAGCCGCAAACAAACTCCGTCGCCGTTTTATGGTTTCGTCTAATCGATCCTCCATCAATTAACGAACGAATAGGAGGGCGCGTTTCGCCCGAAACTTACACTATTCACGCAATTGACGGAGTATACGCAGCAAAAAGAGTCTGGAAAATGAAGAGCGTCCGTTTTAACGACGCAAGAGAAGTTATGGAACAGATGCTGCGAGTGCCAATTTTCCGAATTTCTGAAAAACGGACGATGCTCATGGATGGAATAGAGGATTTTACTGGTCCAGATCCAAATTTGATTATGGACGCAAGACACAAAATATTCAGAGAACCATTGCCGATGTCACCATCAAGAAGTTCCATCCTAGCTGAAGCAAAAAGGTACGAAAATTCTCTTTCGTTTGGGAATTCGTAATTCTGTAAGTCTTTGCTTCTTGCAGGTTATTATTGGACGAAGAATCAGAAGTGCTATTTCGGAAAAAGGAGCAAGAGCTCCTCGAGGCAGAATTAAGAAAGTTTCAACAACGGTTATCCAAATCTCGCCCGAAATTCCACCCCAGTTATAGCTGCACCAGGAAGGCCCTCGCAAATTCGGATAACGACAACTTCTGGCGGGATGCGTGTCCTACAAACAAAAAAAACGAATTCAGAAAATGTAAGGATGAATCTGGAGAGGAAGATGCGCAGAACGAGAATAGTTATTCGGGTAATATAAAAATTACTATAAAAGACAAACCGGTGTCCGAATCCAAAGAACGAAGACTGGAGACGCTGAGGAATTCCTTTGAAGCAATGAGACAAAATGCGTGGCAGGAGAGGCGTCTTCGTGAGATCAAGACTAAAATTCAAAAAAGTGTTGCGTCTCGAAGACTTCGCCAATATTTTACGCTCTGGAAAATGCAAGTTGACAGAAGGAAGGAACTGGCCAAGAAAAAGAGGGATGAGCGCGAAATGACGAGCGAAAGAAAAATAGAACTGTTCGTGAACGCCATTGCGGAGAAGCAAAAGGAACTGGCGAAAACTAAAAGATTGACAAGCAAGGAACCGCTGGTGGAAGCGGTGGTTTGTGCCAGTGAACAGGAGGCTGAAACGCGAAAGCCTCGAACGAAACGCGTCTTCACGGTGGATCCACCAGCTCACAATCGACTAACTGCCCAGAAAAAGATAATCGCCGAGCAAAGAGCAAAACTCGCAGAGCAGAATAGAATAATAGAAGATATGCGATTAAAGCAAATGGAAAGTGAATCACGGAAAACGAACAAGGAGACAATAAATGCAGCCAAGGAAACTCTGGCACATTGTGGACGAAAAACTAGAAGGACTTTGATACAGCTCATGCGGGAAGAAGGTTGCAGGTATGAGTTCCGTTTGTTATTTATTAAAATAGAATCCATGCTCTTCTTCCTTGTAGGAACGAACGGTTGGTGGAAGCACCAAGATTGCCCAGTCCACCGGAATTTCTCCTGAGAATGGAAGCGCGCGCAGAAGCTCGGCGTGAAAGAGTGAGGATCGCCGAAGAAGCTCGCCAGCGGAAACTAGAAGAAGAGAAAACTAAGAAAGCACGTGCCAGAAAGGAGGAGGAGCAGGAGCGAAAAAGAATTGAACTAGAGGTATGTCGCGCACATCGACATCAAAATTTGAATGATCTTAAAATCGTGGCTTCTTTGCAGGCCCAGAGGGAAGCAAAAAGATTGAGAGAGGAGCACGAACAGCGACGTGCTCGCGAAGCTGAAAGAATTACGAAATTAAATGCGATGGCCGATCTATTTTACAGAAGGTATCTCTTGCGGCGCTACGTTATGAAGTCCTTTTCCATACTCATTGAGACTAAGTACAGTAATATTAAAAAGGCGAATTACCATTACGGACTGACGATCCTCAGAAAAACTTTCGTTGCCTGGAAACTAGAGTCGCAACGTCAGCGTGATATGAACGTAGAACTGGCAGAAAGTGTCTATCATAGGAACTTAATGTGGCGTATGTTGAAAGCATGGGAAGAATACACGGAAGACGGGAGGAATAAATATCAAGTAGCAGGTGATTTCTATGAGATGAGACTTCAGCAAAAGTATCTAAAGTCGTGGTGCACAAGCGCGCTTGAAAGTAAAATGAGAACTTTGGAGAATGAGCAATTGGCGCGCGATCATCATCGGAGGAGATTGGTAGTGAAGTACTTCGAGAAATGGAAGCGGTATCCAGAAATCGCAAAGGAAGTTCAGGAAAGTGAAAGAACAAAGGATAAATGGAGAGAATTGGTTCAAAGAGTCGTTCCAGATTTTGATCCCAAGTACAGGGGAGTCATGATAGATGATTGATCTATGCTCGTACTATAGGAATTAGGAGTAATTTACGAGACCTTAGTTACTACGAATAAATTTATACAATTTATTAGTAATTTTAAACGTTCAATGGCCATTTTATCACAGTTACAATAAATATACATATTGTATGCACGACAGATAACTTATTAAGAGTAAATAAGATTTTTAATAGAGATCACTTCCTCGTTGCGATACGTTGCACCAACGTTCGCTATCGAATCATCAAAATATTGATAAGAGCTCAAGATTGAATATGTATACCTAAGGAGGAGGACAAGTGAGGCAGGTAAAGAGGTAGGAGTCAGGGGAAAATTACAGACGCAAGTGAAAATAAAAAGGTTAATCAATCAACCGCGATTGCATATACCATAAAGTGCATAAGGAATGTGTATGCTTGGTATCGCGTAATGTCGTTTTTTTTTGGTCTTACTGATTCGTAAGAACGATCACTGACGCTACGCGTAGGAGATATGGATACTCCTCGATGCAGAGTGCTTCCGATTTTCTAAAACAGATCCATTACATTCGATCTCTATGCTTAAACTTTACAACAGAATATCCGGGACAGACTCTTCAGTACACTCTTTCCGTAGTGACTGCTTGGAGGGAGGTTGCGTCGTTCATTCGACGTCGTTCCGAGGTATATCAACCAAAGATGATATATCAGGTAGCACAAGAGGACTAAACCAACGAGGAGGCTGTAGATTGCCGACACGAAGCAGAGGGCAATGCTGAAATAATGTTTAAATTTTATTTGTAACGTATACCGTAACGATTCTTCGCTCGATTCGAGAAAATGATCAAGAAAATGTTTATCCGCCAGGAATAATTTTTCTGATGCCTGGAGGCAAACAAGAGATACCAGATTTACAATGTAAAAAGACATTCTTAACAATTATCGTTATCTTGCGATTATTCATGCTAGAACAATAGATTCTCGCGTAACGTTCGGTATCTTTCCAGATGGATGCGTGGAGCAGTTGGGTCATAGACAAACATTTTCCAGTGCTCATGGTGGACATTTTTTATAATTGAAAAACACTTTGATAGTAGCTGCAAAACTCTTCTATGTACATACTCGAACTGATAGTACACGTCACTGCAATCGTCCGGTAACAGAACTGTTGCAACTAAAATGAACGGATGGCAAACACTAGTCATCGTCAGATTTGACCCATAGACGAATGCTATAGCTGAGAATAAGAGACAGGCTAAGTACCACCTCAAATTACTGGATCCGATGCAGCAATCCAACCTGTAAAATTTATTATTCATATTGAAAATAAATACATAATTTTGATAACAGGTGTTTAGCTGTTATAACAAACCATTACCATTTACAATGGTATTCTCTGCCAAGGATGCAAGTCTGACACGTTCGACAGTGATATGCCCTAGGAGGTGTCCTTCTCCTGCAGATCAGACAGAGCTCTCCACTTCCTTCGCCAAGTTCCAAACCTTGACCAGCATTTTGAGTCATGCGATCTGCTTTGAGTTTAGTCAAATATCCACACCACATTCCACCAACAACACAAATAATAAATACTAAATTCTCCTCAGGTAAAATCTCCAATAATGGAACCACAATGTTTTCAAAGACTAGCATGAGCATTATCACACTGACAATTGTCCATACAAAGAAGAATTTCGTTCGTAGAAGGAATCGCAGGAAATTGTGATGTAAGTAGTGGACCAGTACTGGTGTGGTTACGAAAATAATAATAGTGCAAAACAGCGTCTGAGCCGCGATTACCGCTAAAGCTGGCACCGCGAAGAGCGGAATCACAGCGTCTACGGATATCTGTTTGGCACTTCCTCGCCATGCACACGACATTCGAAATTTCTCCAGGATATGCATACCCGCTGGATATACTCCACAAGAAGGGAATGTTAGCTCCGTTATCACTATCGGAGACGAAAAACGTAAGCCAGGTCTTCAAGCCTGACTCGAGGTTAAGAACTAACCTCTCCAAATCCTAACTACTATTATTTTTTCAACCCAAAGTTATCAAGCTACAGAGGTTACCTCATGACAAGTTTTGGGTAGGAGACTTATCGGCAGGAAGACGTAATGACGTCACTGTGAATCCCAGCAATCTCATTTGGCGATTCTCAGTGGTTGAGTTACTCTCGGGTAGAATTCATCGTGACGTCACGTTAAAAATAGGGACAAAACAACCTCTGCGGTTTAGAGACCTTGTTTTCAACCGTCCTCAGTATTTGGAGTTGGATCATATGGATATCGCGGAAGGTGGCAGCACGAGTAAACCGAACGACGTCGATCGTAAAACCGTACCGTGATTTTTTCCATTTTTTTTTTTTTTTCTAATAAAGTTGACCAGAGTAGGTCTCGCAAGTCACTTGATTTGGCTAATGTGGACTTGGGCATCCGTAAACTTCGTGTCAATCTTTTCAGAAGGCTTTTGAACGGAGTGCAAAACTCGGAAAGACGAGCAAGTAAAACGAAGAAATGAATAGTAGAATGTACTCCGTTGGTTATAAGTTTGGTTCGTCTCTTTGATTTCCCGCTTGGTCTTAGAAAAAACTTAGTTCTATTGGTGGAACTTTATTCTCGCCTTAAATGTCTCTTATACGACTTCTCCCCGTGGATGGAAGCTGTTGTCATTGTTGCTGCTCGCAGCCAGAGTGTAGGTCGCGCAAAGTCGACAACATCCGTCACTCCGGGAATGTCTATACGGTCTATACCAACGACACTCTCGACCAAAGAGATTGTTGTGCATCTAGTAACGGCGATTCACGAGAAGCAGTAAGTAAGAAAGAGGTAGAAGCCAGAAGTCAGAGACAAGCGACAGTCGGTGCTGGATGGTGCTGGAGTCAGAGAGTCAGAGAGTCAGAGCCAGAGCGAACCAAAGGTTAGAGCTCCGTCAGGGGCGTAAGGGAAGAAGCATAGAGTATAGTGGAGTTCAGTGGAGTTGAGTGGAGTTGAGTGGAGTAAAGGCAGTTTAGCTGTGTTGGATGGTGAAACGGTCGATAGGCGCACCTGCATACCGAGTGGCAGCCAATTGCGAATGTGTGGGCGGGATCGTGACGTAAGTTGCAACTTCATTTGAACTACAAATAAAAGAGAATATTACTTATCATGTCCGGGAGAGAAGCATAAGATTCCTAATTATCCACATTGTAGCCAAAGCCCGATGGCTCTGCTCCGGCTTTATCGTTCCTTTTTCGTAACTCTACAGATTGTGAAAAATCTATGTGATGAAATGGCTTACACTGCGATTGAACAATCCGCCGGCACTTGGAATCATCGTTCCCTTCTCCGGATTTCACTCGACACTCGAGATTTCAGCGGGAAGGAGCCGAATGGCGCTTTCGTCAGAAGTAGATTCTTCACATTGCTTATTCTCAATTATTGATTATTGACGTAGTTGTCCCTTTCGGCACGTGGCATTAAACTGATGAAGCGAAAATTAAATGGCTGAATTTTCGGGGAGAGTCGGCAGCCTATCAGTGACGACTACTTAAAGTACGACTGGAGAACTCTATTTAGATAAGAAGAGGCATAATAACGAGTATAGTTATCAAAGAGTCAAAGATTGATTTACAATGTACAATATGCTGTTAAACTGTGGTGAATTGTTTGCACTTGTATGATGCGGTTATCGTTGTTGTTTGCCAGATTGGCTGCTGGGACGCTTTCGAAGACTTGCAACTGGGGGGTAAAGTCGTCAAGAGCACATTCGATAATTAGAACAGTATTTGTCTAACGATTCTCAAATATGTAGACCGGCGTTCGCATTTGTTCGGCCGTACCGGGTGGTCTGACGTTGAAAAACTATAAGCAACGTTTATCTGTCCTACTACAAATGAGATAGCGCAGCATACAAAATATTGTGTTAGTAGTCACGTTACACGTAGTTACTGGTGCAATCAACAGGCCCTTCGAGAGATTTCAGACCGACTCGTCGTCCTTCGATCTGCGCTCCTCGCTAACGCGAGCTAACAATCATTTGTCTAGATAATTCGTTTGTTCTCGTTACCTATGCTTTTTGCACTTTTCGAAAAGTTTAGGTAACGAAAACAGACCCCATAAGGGTCCGAACTCTTAGTGCCTGACAGGTGACAATGTAGGATATCGCCAGGTTGAAATTATCAGGGTTATCGATCACTCATTCTCTGCCTCCTCTGCGCATCTATCGTAAGATTAAAAAGACTGATTGAAATCTTATTTTTAATCGCTGAAAGTCGAATGGAGTGGTGGGCTATTCTCGTTGGTCGACATATTTCTCCCTAGAACCTGTTAGGCTTCGCAGTCGCTGATTATTAAAGAGTCAGAGTCGGAGGCTAAGGTAGGCACAGGGTAATAGTAATGGAAGCTGCAGGGGTTAAGGGCAGCTGGGACTGGAGTATCGGTTACCGCGACTTCCGAGTCTCGCAAAAAATAAGAAAATTGCGAAAGCATCAGATAGTTTTTGCGACGATAAACTCAATCTGTATAGAGTGGAAGCGATGTGAGGCAGGAGTAATCAGCCGATAAGTCGTAGTCGTTCGCCGCATTCACACATATGTATATATATATATATACAGTTGAGTTGGGGTTAGTGCTCTCTCTCGAAGCTTTCAGGCTTCCCGAGGATAGAAACTGGTCAATCGGGAACGTGGCCATGTTATATAAGCTAAACACACACACGGGAGGCGGTCACAACACATTATCGAACCGACAGATCCGTCCAGCACTTTGAGCGCGTCTTGATCACCGATCGTCTCACTTTCAGGTGATCCTCTTTGACGTTCTCTTGAGCCGCGAGGACCTTCCACTCGTCCTCGGAATCATGAGAACCTGACGCCGCGGTCGACACGACTCATCAGCCGGCGATGTCTTCTGCGCCCTTGAACAAGTTGCAGCTCTTGTGGGACCACTTCATACACGCGGAACCCCAAAGTTACGAGGTACGTACTCTCTGGCAATGAGTTTCTCTGATTCTTCCGAATCTTTTAGTCAGACGAATAAGAAGAGGATCCAGACTGCAATCGCTACGCCTTGTGACCGATCAATTTGAAGAGGTCGATTTTAGGGGATTCGACGATTCCCAGCGTAATATCTCGGAATCTCCGGAGGAATTGCCGAGAGTCGGATGCAAAGGCTGTAGCGACTATAGGAAAGGGAATGTTGTGCTCGTAACGGAGCCGCATACATCATGGATCTTTCCATGCTGATTCACGTGTTTATGCAATTATGCGTGCGATACCATATTGAACGTCGCGCAGGGCTTTTCTTTATTGGCTTACCGGTGCTGAGAATCGCGCAATGCAAACAAGGTCTACTGGGTCCGTACTTCTTCTATAGGCGTGACACTACTATGCTGATAATGCATTTACGGCTGCATATACGTCTGCAGTCTCTCGTCCCGCATAGAAACAACAACTTTTCTCGGAACGCTTACGATATTTTTCAGTGGACATATGGACGTACGCACGATCTTAGATACACATACTTTAAATAGTTGCATTTTCTATATGTTATCGTAATTAGAAGTTTAGAGACATCACTGGAGAGCGCATCGTTATCGCTCGTAAACGCTGATTCTTTTGATTTTACTTTCAGAAATCATCCTGGCTAGATCTATTCCTTGCAGAGTTGCTTGCGCAAGTGAACGAGGGCCGGGATATAAAGGAGGCTCTTTCGTTCTGGTAAGTCAACTTTGAGACTTCAATAAGAAATATATTCTATTGCATTTTCTTTTTTCTTTTTTCTTTTTTCTTTTTTCTGGTGTCAAATCTTCACGAGTCGCACCTCGCATCTGGTCCGTAAGATTTCGTCTGATTGTACGTGACTCACGTTTGTTGACATTTGCATGCATGCTCGCTCCACGTACGATTCGATTGCTTTGAGTGGATCGTTAGTCAGAGTGTATAGAAAGACAATTCTATATAAATTTTTAAAAAAGTTTTCCGCTTAGATACTCGAGTTTGCTTGCTGTGACGAAGAAAGTACATCTAAAGTAGCTATGAGAAATTGAACGCACACCTCAGAACGTTATCGGCAAGCAGTGTCTTGGAAATTTTCCACAAATCAAACATCAGAGAAATTTGTTGCAGCTCGGTCGGCGGTGGCGGCGTCTCGACTCTGGTCGCTTGCGAACTGCTTTCCGACGTTCATAATCTCTGTGCTGAAAGAATCGACGGCGGAGAACTTGTAGGCCTACGGAAGTACCTTGTCCAAGGTCGAGGATGGCGATGCCTCGCGGTTCTGCATCTCCTGGGTGTACGTGGACTTTCCTGTGGACGAGAATTGGTCGCGCTTCTGGTCGCGCTTTATCCAGTCGCCTTTCAAGAAGGTGCTGAGGCTGTGCCCCACAATCCGTACATAAAGTTCCACTGTAACGACGACACAGTCGATACCGTCGATATAATTGCTCACACCAAGAAGAAAAATGCTAAAAGTAGAAGCAACAACGACGCCGCCATTTCTCAACGGAAGTGCATCAGGAAACACAGTGTCGGGACGAAGACGCTTCTTCAGAAGCAGAAAACCGAGGCGAAGAACTCGCCGGAAAACGCAAGCAGCGAATCCGAGCTGCTGACCGATGGTATCGATCAGGCAAGATCATTGACACTAAAGATTCGCCTCAATCCAATGGATTTCGAATACTTCACCTCGGTGGTGAGAAGCGACGAAGAGCAGAAATGGGACGCGTCTCTCTATCAACTTCCTATTCGGCCAGCCCGGAAGAAGCCACTGGACTTCATCGACGCACGAACGAAGGCGGTGCTCGAGCGCAAGATCAGCCACTTCGAGACCAGTCTTCTCATCGTGCAGCTGCTACAAGGATTGCGAGATTACGATACGCCTGCCGAGCAAACGCCAGCGGTGCAAGTCCTCAAGTTCGCATTAGACACGCTCTGGGCTCTGCAGTTTGGAATCGACGGCGCCAGCCTCACGGGTACCGAATGCGCGACGCTCAAGGCAGCAGCAGCTAGACTGATGATCACTGCGCTGGAAAGGGTGCTGAGAGCGGACGAACCCACCACGGCCGTCATTCACAACGGATTGCTCCCTATGACACTCAGGTTGCTGGAAGATGCCTGCAGCAAACCTGTCTCGGTGTTGACGCCGGAGGAAGGATCCTTGCTGCAGGAATTCATTTTTGCCACCATCTACGGAATCATCACGTTCCTCTATTGTCTGTTGCATCAGCGTGGGACTACCGAGAAGCTCAAAGATTTTCTCGAGCTGTTCCAGCTCTTCACGGAGAGTCAGGACGGGAGACTCGTAGAGAGAACGATCTTGGCGATCGTAGATTTGCCGAGTATAGATCAGCCGAGATCCGTAACTCGGGCAAGAAAGGTCATTGACATGATAGGCGCTCTGATAAGCGCGCTCAAGCGAGTCCGCCAGGAACTATGTCACATGGGCCAGTGCCGCAAAGCGAAGCACAAATCCTGCGTGGATAAGGCCGAGACTCACCATCACTTTGACATTTTGGGAGTTGCCTACTCTCAACCGATCGTTGGTACGATAACCAAACAAGTTTGTTGCATTTCGTCTCTTTTCATGACTTTAACGACCCTGCTGAAGGAGTCACCGTCCTTCATTGGTGATCTGCAAGTGCGGCTGCTCAAAGTCATGACAGCTGCCGGTGCGTGCTGCTGCTTCCCACCGAAAATCCTGGTGTCGAATATCATTATGTTTCTTAAGAAACGGAACTCTCACACGTACGCGCCGGCCGTCGCTCTTTTGGAACGGATTCTGTTCAAGGAATTCGGCGCATATCCTGGTCCCGATATGTGCAACACATGCAGCAAATCTTCGAATTACTCCTGGGATTTTTTGGGACTTTATAACGACTTACTCACGCCAGACGATCCTAAGATGTGCTACGTGATAATGGCGCATTTATTTAAAGTTACGCCAAACTCTAGTTTCTCCGTGAGACAAGAGTTTCTCTTCAAAGTCTTCCATCCGACGTTTATCAACGCAAAGAAGGTTTATTTAACGGACAGTGAAAATATCGTCGCCAAATTTCTTATGCAATCCTGTCTCTCTGTTATCTCCAGTTTGATAGTGAATGCGCCAATGTGCGAGCGATTCACAGAGAAGAACGGCGTCAGCGACGCTCTGGACCTGCTCCCAGAACCAGCCTTCACGAGAACTGTCTACGCTTTATTGGAGGTAACAGTGATTATGGAGATTTGGAAGAATTGCTGCGAGGATCCTACGGATGGTCAGAAAGCAGAAACTCCAGCACTCACGTCTCTCCTTAACTTGCTTGAGAAGGAGACCCTAACTCTGCTCGATGTCCTGGGACAATGCAAAGAGGAAGAAGCGCAAGTCGAAGATACAGTCGAACAAAATTTAAAGCAGAAGAACAAAGTAGAAGACAGTCTTCGTAAGCAGAATGATACTCAAACTGAAATTACAACGAATAAGACTGATTCAAAAGCTGATAATGATGTTTCGTCCGAGTTTATCGAAAGATCAATCTTTCTGAAAGGTGACTCGTTGCTAGAAATGGACGATTTGCTCAAGAGCAGTTTGCAGCAAGCGAGCGCGGCCTGGAGAGCCGCAGCAGGAGTCTCCTTGTGCAGTCCGAAGTTTCGTTTTGAATTGTCGAAACACTCGCTGTCTGAGAAGTCTGTGCAACTATTTAAGTTGCTGGCCATTTGCATCGCGTCGGATCGAATAAACGGTAAAGCACGAAACTTTACGGTTAGAATAACTCCAGTGATAATCTAGTAAATACATATGCATGTCTCTTTGGATTTCTGCAGATTCGAGTAAATGTGCCCACCGTCTGATCGAAGCCCTCATAACGTGTTGCCTGACATCATCATTGTGTAAGTGTCTCTCCCCACTCGGCAGAACCGATCTGAATCTGAGTTACAGCATAATTTGAATAGCTTAAGACATTGCGATATTCCGCTGATCCTCATGCACCTGCGGATTAGAAGACGTAGAAGCGTGCTGGCGTATCTGACGTGAAAAACAGTTCGAAGAAAATTCTCGTTGATCGAACACCGTCCCGAGAAAAGTAGTTCTCTAGGAAAAATTAGCAAATAACAAAATGGTTTGTGGTGCAGGTGGATGCGAGGTGGTCACGGAGCTGGGGAAAGTTCTAATGGATGCTGGAATAAGACTGGGCCGTGGACTGGCGATACTCGTAGAAGCTCTACTGCGAGTTTCGATGGTGCGACCGAGTTCAGAGCAAACTGTACCGCAGCAATCACGACCAAGAGTACGTACCGTGGAGTTTGATGCAGGGAGAGGGCAGAGCTGTCTTGCGGCAAAACGGATATTTTCTGCATTACAGCTGTCGACTATGGCCTTAGATACGTTTCCGGATTGTGGCGGCGAGGACAGCAGCACTGGGGAATATGTGACGGCCGATGATGGATACGAGGCCGACGTTGAAGTTCCTGGACGAAGTCCCTACAGTGGCATTCCGAAAAAAGTGAATCCGTTTGGTCCAGTGGTCGAGCCGAGAGGACACGCCAATGCGCATCCCGCCTTGTGTTCCTTGGCCGTTGATCTTCTGATACATTTTGGCGAACAGTGAGCAATTCTGCAGCGCTACGATAGGTCCGGTAGATGGTCATTTAACTTTTCAAATACTTGTCCGTTTTAGAGGCTTGGATGGCGAACGTAGTAATATCGTGACTGGTGGGTTGAGACGGGTCGCCGTCACCTGCAGGGAAAGTGCATCCAGTTGCGCGGCCCTCGCTGGCTCAGGAGCGATAACAAGAATACTGAACGGTTTTAAGGAAACCCTGATCAGCAAGGATCCTCAATATCAAGGTGCTTTAACCATTAAAAGGTGAATCACGGAGACTCACGGATTGCTGACATCCAAAGAATTACTGTTTAGATTTACAGCACGCCGTTCTCGAAGTTTTCACTCTACTAGCGACTCAGTCTATCTCGCCAATGGAATTGGTCTCCTACTTGTCGTTATTCAAAGTCTCCGCACCGCCACTGCAATCACTTCTGGAGCCACTTTACCGCCTAGTGATGACTGCCAGACCGCAGCCAAATTTTATTTTATCGTTTCCTGTATTATCGGACGTGCAGACGACGGTGAAGATACAGAACGAGGAATACAAGAACTTGGAGAAGGTGGAAAATTTAGTGAACAACTTCAGAAAGGGACATCTCACATCCGGAATATGCAGTCCGTGGTCAGTGCATGCTACGTGTCTACCAGTTGGACCTGAGCTGGCCTGGCCTGTTTGGCTCCATGGCTGTTCAGCCTCTATGTGGCTCCGAGTCGAAAGGGGACTTTCAATAGGAAGTAGAGGACACGTCACCACGAAGTCTCCTTTGCTCGATTCCGGAAGCGAGAGTCTTTCCGATTGGGGCCTTCTCTCTGACAATTGGAGTCGCGAAGGTTTGTCTCTGTAGATTCGAATCGTTCGGTATCCAAATATGAAGACATCTTGAATTCACGCTTCGATATGACAGTTGTTGCAGGTTCAGCGTCCCCGCCGACGCCGACGTCTATTATTCATTTAATGTCCGTTGGCTTTGAATCCCTCGTACTGGAAAGTTGGCTCGATCTTCGATCAGGTAATGTTATTCACGCAGGAACGTTATTTTCGATTTCTTGTCAAACGAGTCAATTAAAGGAACAAATTTTCTCTAAAGATAAATTGATTTTACGGCTGACACGTCCGGACGACAAGACGAATCGTACCATCTCGGAAACCTCGATAGGTGGGATGTTTCCTTCGGGACGCTGGCATCACTTAGCACTGAACTTCAAAGATACTGTACTGAATAAACGTAGTGCCGTCGTGGAGGTGGTTCTGTGGATCGACGGTTGGCGGGAAGCACATGCCCAGCTACCTTTCGACGGGCTTCTGGTCAGGAAGCCAGGCACTACTTGCATCCTGTTAGGACAGATCGGCCCGAGTGGAATTGGCGCTTGGTACCTCGGAAACTTGATGCTCTTCAGGTGTCCAGTCTTTACCAAAGAACGGGCCCTTTATCTGGCCAGCCTTGGCCCGAATCACACGAATCTCGCTGAATGCATCTTGAATACTGCTAAGCCAGACTTTGCACCGCTCATTGCATCCGGTGCGCTTAATGGCGTTCGAGAATTGAAATTCGGTTAGTATCATTTTTATTGGAATACTTTCATCTTTGCATAATCCATGTATGCTGACTGTCTTTATAGAAGGAGGTAAGTTCGATACCAACCGAAGAAAGTCTTATGGCGGAACTTACTTGAGGCACGCAGTCGAGACCAAGGTGTCTGATATCAGAATAGACTGGGATACCGTTATGGATGCTACCAATTCGCACTTGGGAGACCTGCAAGATAATTTACTGCTCAGCTATGAAGCGCAAAATCCAAACATCGTCCATCTATATCCACAAGCTGTGGCGAATCCTGGTGGTGCGCAGTAAACGTTCTCGTCAACAAAAATGGCAATTCGGTGAATTTCTAATTAATTCGTTTTATTTCTCCAGCCGTGGTGCGAAACTTGTTTCCCGGGCAACCTGGATTCAGGGTAGTTTCGGCGCCGGAGCACAGAGTGTCCCAGCAGCCTCCCTTATCTGTACCGCCAATCTTATCAACGCGATTGGAATATCAGCAGTACAGAGGCCTTGTACCTGCAGCAAGCTTGGTTGGCGGAATACCAGTCTTCCTCTATTTATTCGCAAGGGTACGAATGCTTTAATCAAGAAATAATAACATTTTTCTCGATAAGGATCATTAATTTTTTCCTTTAGGTCGTAGAATTGAATTCTACCGAGGAGGAACAATCATTGGCGCTGTCAATAGTGCTACACTTGGCTCGCACTGATTCAGAGCTTTTGAATCAATATCGATCGGAAGGTGGACCATCCTTGCTCTTGCGTGTCTTAGAGTCGCCGCGATGTCACGCTGGCCGCCATATTCTCAAAGCCATACTGGATGCTGCTTGCGACAGTTCCATTTTAATTAAGGACATCAGTAGCGGAAATCATTCGATATCACAGAATTGCGAGGCTGTCATTACGGATCCAGAACTTATCAAAGGCGCTCTAGGAGCGTGGAGAACGTGGGCTAAGTCAGACACGCTGCACTTACTTCTGCAGGCCTTATTGTTGCTACTGAGAGATCAGCACTCGCAGAGAGAGTTCAATGCTTCCCAGCTGAATAGAGTTGGAATCGTCGATACCATTTTGACTCTCTGCAAGGAACATTTTATGTACGAGGATGTTGGCGCGTCATTAGATCCAACCACCGGCAGTGCCGTTGTAGAATTGATACGTGCATTAATGGGTGCTCCGCCGGAATTTGCACATTTAGTCGCCATTACCGATTATCTGGTATTGGTTCACCAGGCCTCTGAGACCTATGTCACTCACGTGAGGCATAATATTTACTTCCTTTTACCACCGTTAGAACAAAAGAAATTGAGTACAAAAGCTAATTGCGCAACGACTGGAACTTCTTCCGACGAATCCATTGGAACTTTGGACACGAGCAAGTTGAGCAAAGCCATAGCCAATGTTCAGGTGAGCTAGCAAGGGTTTGTTGATTAGGAACTTTGGGATTTGAATTGTAAATAATTTCAATCGCTTGAAATATAGATACAAAAAGGTAGAGCATCGAGAAGAAGAGAACGTCGTAATGGTCCATCGAGAGAGACCAGTGCTGGAGAAGATTCAGGCATTGCGGCCAGCGATGGATCGAATCATCAGGTCTCAGTACGATTTGCCATATCTTTATTGAATTTTTCTTACATTCGTTTAATCGACGCCATTTTGGTTTAGGAAAAGCAGAATGCATGGACGGATGAAAGACGAGCGTGTCAAGGATTGGTATGCGAGGGATTACTCTTACTCCTAAGAGATGCTCTCAGAGTGTTACCAGACAGCCAAGTCGGTTCGGTGCTGAAGCATGTTCTGAGGGCCGAATTGCTGCTCGTCTTAGCCAACAATCCAGATGCCAGGGTCCGCACTGCACTCGTTAAAGTCGTACAGACATACCTCCAGCGTGCCAGCGACGAAGAAGTCAATAAATTCATAAAACAAAAGTATTTCCTGCATCTGGCTAATCAGATATCCTTGTACTCTGGAAGTGAACCATTGGTAGTAGCACTAGAAAACTTAGCTTTACGCGGTTCAACACTGGCAGCCATGCCACCGTTGCTGGCCATGATCCCGAAAGCAGCGGCGACAGATCCCAACGTAGCAAGACCAATGGTTTCCTTTGTGACTGACACGATAAGCAAGGTAAAACGATAAAAAACGATTTCTGATTGGAACGGTAACGTCAGCGTTCTTTAATTCCCTCAGAATCCAGGTGCCCTAAGAATGCTCCTGGAGCAAGGATTGGCAGAGTCCTTGGCTCGAGCCTTGATTGGCGCTGCTCATAAGAACAATTTAGCGTCCCTCTTTCGTGACATTCACGTACTACTCGTCGCGATCGCAACAAAACTCCTTGAATCTCCAGGAAATCATCAGTTGCAAGCAGTAACGGATCTGCATTTGGTGTTGAATCATGTAGAATTAAGAGAACGCTCACAGTGCGGTGCAACGACCAATTGCGTCACGGTAGTGCGAGATGCTCAAGTGGCTTTATTCGATGGAGAATTGGATGCACTTACCGCAAGAGTTTCTACGCATCACGGATTCAGATTACGCAGCACAGCTTCGTATCTGGCTTCTGCGTCCTACTTGACATCAGGTAGTGATATTCCAAATATTAGAAACAATTAGAAGCGCATTATTTTAAAATGATATTTCCCTAGTGCTAACAACCTCCAGCGAACAGAGCGATCATGGTTCCCGTTCGTCGAGCTATGGAAGCTTGCAAGGTGCACCGAATTCTATGACAAAGGAGCCAGGAAAAGGGGAGCTGAACGAACGATTTCGGACTATTCTAATTCGCGCAGTGGAGTTCATCACGACGGCAAATCAGTCGCCATCAGCCAACGAGTTGGAATTAACCAGGCGACTGTTTGCCACGTTGCTGCATGGACTGGCAGCGCCTTTGGAAAGAAAGAGCCAATGGGGTGGATCGTGGTCCTCGAGGCCAGCGCTGAGGAAAAACACGGCGAGAATCATGGTTTGGCTTCTGGGTCCACATCAAAGTAACAATACTAGGGTTTACGCGGTTAGATCTCTTATGGAAGAACCGAGAGTTCGAGACATCTTGACTTCCCTCTTGGCAGTCCACCCTCACGTGGAACAGAAATTCACAGTTTTCCTCTGGGAGTTACTCCAGAGGCGAGACGAATTGCCCAGTGCTGACGCCAGAGTGTGTGCGGAATTAAAGGAGGCTTTAAGTATCTGGGGATTGGCCAAAGGGATGGATCAGGCGACTCCTGGATTGTGGGGCGAAGAATTGGCTCTTCTTCGAAGGGAACTCATGAGGGACCGTGATATTTGGATTGAGAATAATTTACCCGCGATATATCGGTACGCATTTTGGAATATATTATTGTTAAGTGTATCGAGAAGCAATTATTGATTTTCTCTGCAACAGAATTGGCAACAAATTCGAGGCACTGGCCAAACAGCTTACCGAAAGTGCGATGAGCATAACTCGGAGCGTAGTGGATGAACAGAATCGTGAGCGTAAAGTTCTGATGGAACGCTTGAAGCACTCGAGAGCGATGGAAGCCCAGGCTGTGGCCAGATGGAGAGATCTAGCCAGACGTCTTACGCACGAGCGGGCCCCGTGGCACTTTCCGGAAAGTTATCCCAGCAGCTGGGAGCTGGACCCCACCGAAGGTCCCGCTAGGGTCAGGATAAGAATGCAGAGGTGTCACCTGAGGATAGACAAGAGATTCTTTTTGAACGAGCATCGAAACAAGCTAGACGCAGTGAACGTCGAAGCGCCGCTCTCCTATCTGTTCACGACAGATCGACAAGACGCGAATGCAACAGCTTTAATCGAGAGACTTCACACTACCGAGAGGATTCGCAAAATGTCACAGGCGAGGGTCGTTACGCCTGGTGCAGAATTGCCCGGGGAGGTGCTTATAGGGGAGACTTGTCTTTACTTCGTTCCCGACAAGCCTGACATGCCTTTGTACACGGACGTGAGTGAGCTTTCCTATATTCGCGATTCGTCCAGGCAATCTTCTCATAAAGAACGGCTCGATTCCACTTTGCTTCAGATTGCTCTTGGTGGGTTGGATCTCGCCATGGTTGGCGGAACTGCCTGGCGTCTCGAGGACATCCGAGAATTGCACAGGAGGAGATATCAGCTGCAAGAAAGAGCCATTGAAATATTTATAGTCACGGGAAGAACGTATTTGCTAGCTTTCAATTCTTCAAAAGTAAGTGATGGATACAGTTAAGTAGAACGAAAACGACTATTATATTTCAATTTATAATTATTTTTAGGAAAGGGACGAGTTTGCTACAGAATTGTCGGCTTGTAATTTGCCAAGACGAATTCCGGGAGACGATCTTGGCGAAGCGCTCGCGTTATGGCGCGGTGGCACGTTGACCAACTGGGAATACATCACGTGTCTAAATAAATTAGCCGGCCGGTCTTACAACGACCTCATGCAATATCCCGTGTTTCCATTTGTCTTGGCTGATTACGTCAGTGAGAAAATGGATTTGGACAATCCAAAGATTTATCGGTAAGCCGCGATAAAATCGACTTTGAAACTGGTCGGACGTGGGGATATATTATAATTCAATAATTATTTTACTCTAGCAATTTCAAACGTCCCATGGCAGTACAGGATAAGAAGAACGAACAGCATTACATTAACAATTACAACGTAAGTCATCCTTAATTAATGATCCTGATAAATTTTTAAGTAACTTCGTATATAATTTCTTTCCAGTATCTGAAACAAGCTCTGGCGGAGGGCTTGAATCTAATCGCGCTGAATCAAGAACCCTTCCATTATGGATCCCATTACAGTAATTCAGGAACGGTATTGCATTTTCTTGTGCGACTTCCACCATTCACAAGCATGTTCCTGTGTTACCAAGGTTTGATCAATATATTCTTTAAACTCACACTAATGAGTTACATGCGATCGATAAGTGGCGCATCTTCCGCAGATGATAACTTCGACATGCCTGATCGAACGTTTCACGCGCTGGCCACAACCTGGAGATTGACGAGCTGCGATTCTACGACCGACGTCAAGGAACTTATACCGGAGTTTTTCTATTTGCCCGAATTCCTGCTGAATTCCGAAGGATTCAATTTCGGGGTGCGACAAGACGGCAATCCGGTAGGGGACGTAGAATTGCCGGCGTGGTGCGGCGGCGACGCGCGTCTATTCATTCTTGCACACAGGGCTGCTCTTGAGGCAGAGATTGTCAGGGAAGTTCTGCCGTATTGGATCGACCTCGTTTTCGGGTTTAGGCAAACTGGAAGGCCAGCGGTAGAGGCGATAAATGTTTTTCATCCAGCGGTAAGCAAAACTTACAATTCTTCTTCGCTATCTTCAGGCAGTCTCTTCCACATTCACCGAGCCACGTTTACTTCTAGACGTATTATGGCTTCAACGTCGAACAAATAGCAGATCCTCTGGAAAGACAAGCATGGGAAACTATGGTGCGAACGTACGGGCAGACGCCAGCTCAATTATTCAGGGCAGCGCATCCATTGCCAATTCAAAACCTTAGCGCAACGATGTCCTCGAGTACCGTACCGCAGGTTATCGAGGGTGTGGATGGTATCAGATGGGGTATTTACGTAGGAGCACCGGGAAACGAGCCAGTTCTGTGCTGGAAAAATAAACACAGAGCGCCATTGGCTTCGCTGATTCCCTTGACCACGGGCGATGTTTTTGGATTGCCAATTAACACGACTTTACTGTTGGGCTACAGTAAGGAAAAAGGTACTGAGGAATCATTAAGCTTTCGGCACGTCCATAAGGATGGACTGTGATACTTCCTGTTGATTCTAGGTGCAAGCATGCTCAGTGGTACTTCCGTTTTGGGGGCTGCTCTTGCTTCCTGGAGAGGTACGGATGGAATCGCCAGAATGAAATCGAAGAAGGAACAACCGCCGCGACCATTAGTTAAATCTTCTGGGCTGGATCCAGTAAGTTGCTATTGAAGTAGAATCAATTTCGCGATTAGGATTACCGATCTAATTTCTCTTTCAGATTACGATATTAGGATCTGCTCCAGACTGCGGACAATTGTGGATTGGACATTTGTCCGGTAGAATCACCGTTCATAGTTACAACGTTGTGACTGCTGGAAAAATTGAATTCTCCTCTGCACCGGCATCCGTCCTCTTGGGTCATAGAAGTTCCGTGACTGTGATCGCGTTATCGAGAGCGTTTAGCATTGCCGTATCCGGTGATAGCGAGGGTGTCATTGTTATTTGGGATTTGAACAGGTAAGACTTTATCGACGTTTATTCGGTACAACGGTAGGAGCTGTTAAGTTATTCTAATTTGCGTTCCCTTTCTTCTCAGTTTGTCATATGTCAGAGCCATAGTTTGCGATCAGGCACATCCAACAAGTCTTCTGTGCATCAGTGAAACTCTCGGCGATATAGCAATAACGTACGCAATGCCAAATGGAAACGACGAGAACAATCCTGACAATAGATCCGAACTGAAAGTATACACTATAAACGCTAGGCCAGTCGGTACTGTTTCATCCAGAAGACGGATAACAGCCTTGTGTTACAGTAATGCTCCAGAGGGCATATCTGTCAATGTCATTGCTACAGGATTGGACAATGGAGTCATACGGTTTGTAACTATAATATACTGTTTTAATTCAGCGTACTATTTATAATGAGGGATATTATTCAATTGGTCAGGTTATGGAGCAGCTGGAATTTGAAATTGGTGAGAGAAATTGTTAACGGCAGTAAAGGTTGTGGTGCAATAATAGCTGTGGCTTGGGCACTGGATCAACATCATTTGTATGCGGCTACCGAAGACTCTACTGTACTTATTTGGGAAGGAACTAAACGTTTAAGCAATGGAACACCGAAATTTGTTAACTTAACGTCTCTCTAACGAAAGCAGAGAGCATTGTCGAAGCCGAATCGAACAAAATTAAACTCCTGTAAATAGGATGCATTATAATATATGAAAGCGAGGAAGCTGAGGAAATTTTTATAATTATTAACTGAAAAAAAGTAGGTATTAGCTATTACTTATAAATTCTTTTTTATGAAGTATTGAAATCCAATATCTGCACTAAGGTAGACAAAACACTCAAGTATTATTATGTTTTTTTTTTCTGTCAACCAAATAATACTCGTGATATTTGTAATGATATTGTAACAGCAATTTTTTATACTTCATTATATTATCTTATAAAAATTACATAGCAACATAATAATAATTATACTTTTTTTTATTGTTACATATATTTATGGTTCAACCTTATTATATATATAATATAATTATATTTCCTCAAGAATAAGTTAAATTTCATTTAGACATGGTTCTGCAATTTCAAAGAGAGGGTAATATTTACCAGTTCTTTTTGCTACTTGTTCAGCCGTATCCCCACTAGAATTTATAGGATTTGGGTCGGTATCTGGATGAAGGAGAAGAAGTTGAAGCGCAGGAGAATTATGTGAGCTGGCAGACACTAAATGCAACGGTGTTTGATTCCCTTTAGTTTTGGCATTAACATCTGCTCCATTGGCAATAAGAACCATAGCACAATTAACGTTGTTCCAGCAGCAAGCGGAGTGTAAAGGTTGCCAACCATCCATGGTTCGTGCATCTATCTTTGCTCCATTTTGAAGTAGTAATTCCACCATGACGACATGATTCCCATAGCAGGCTCTGTGCAGCGGTGTATACCCATCCTTATCAACGCAATGCAGCAGCGAAGGATTCTTGTCCAAGAGCTTCTTCACATGATCCAGTTTCCCTTCTTCGGCAGCACTTAACATCGCTATCTCGTCCGGTTCTACAGTTGAAAGTCTAATGTTCCAGTTTTCCATAAAACCAGGAGATAGGACAAATCAACTTCAGCAAGTCCTAACCTTTCGCATTACGCTCGGCTTCGATTCCATCGTCGTCGTCCTCCCAGGCACTAACTTGCATGCGTTCCGTACGAGGTGAGCTGAGAATCTTGTCGCGGATCGCCTCCAGATTCATCAACTCATCGTTCTCTTCGTCCGAGGACATTTTCACAAAATTTCGTTTAAAACGAAGTCAACGTACACTCTTCTCTTTTTTGTTTACTCTTCCGATGTAGATGGGCTGCGTGGCTGCGTGTCGGATAGTCTGCGCACAGGGACTGCTGACAGCAGCTGACAGGGACTACCAGAGATGTACATACATACATACCAGATGTACTCACGATTACAACTCGAATAGCGCTACCTTCAGTTACCTCACGTACATTTCTATTTATTTTGATTCTTGTCACTCGTTTGACGAAGAAAACATGGACTGTCAAAAGCTAATTGAGAGTTTAGATATTCTGGGATATGTGGGTGTTTGCGTCAGCACGGAAAAATCTCAACTTCTCAGGAATTCCTTGCTGATTCTACAGCAGGAGAATCATTTTCAAAAATGTTTCTATTGGGGACGTATTGATGGTATGCAAAAAGACTATCATATCGCTTATGGTTACGAGAAGGATTGCCTCAAAAATCAGGTTTACTACTATAGGTGAGATTGTATACGTAATAAATTATTACCCGATGACCACGGCATTAATAATTCGTTAAATGATCCTCGTATAATTCCATTACAAGTCACGATTGTCTGGAGTGGCTCTTGATGCCCAAACCCACTCAATGGGGACGATTTTTAGCTCCTTTGGCTATTAATAAATTTGAAGGTGAAGCGTCCATTGTAACGAATGTTTACAAAGTCAATCCACCTTTTCCACCCAACGAAGATCCAAAACGCCATTATGACGTAATGGCTACACTTATTTCCTCCTTTTTCTTCCTTCGCGGCTTAGAACGCATCATTTTCATAGGTAGATCATACGAATTTTAGGGCGAGATACCACGTGAATTGAAAGAGGAGGATCGTCTCGCAGCCACTGTCAGTTATATTAACGAAGATGCGATGGTTATTCCTCGTGGAAGCTGGTCAAAGCGTCCCGACGGAACGATCTTCGAAAATCCTGGATTCGAAGGACTCTCCATGACTGACGCAGAGCATTTAAAGTCGTACCTGCACGCGAGGCCACCTCGACAGAAGTGGAATACTAATCTTCTTACTCGACCAGACTATAATTACGTTTTCGATTTTCTAGACACGATAGACGCCGATGTACCGCAGGGTAAAGGAGAAAATTAAGTAACTCGAGAGAGAGAGAGAGAGAGAGAAAGAGAGCATTTAACGATCTGTGTTCTGTTCTTACAGGATGCTGGGACTTACAATTCTTACAAGGAGGACGCCTAGTAATACTGCAGTGCCTTTACTGGCCTGGAATGACCTTTTATCACAAAATCGGTACTCCGCATTATGGCTCATTGTACATAGGACATGGAAAGAAGAATATGGACATACCATTTATGATTTAAAGAGCACGATATTATGTATGTGTGTGTTGTGTGGTCATGAGACAATCTGTTTGTTAGAAAGATAGAAAACTGAAACCAAATTTTTGGTATTATCATAAATATACATACGTAACGCAAGGATACATCTGGGGATGCATATATTGATCGTAGTAAGCGGGAAACACTGATGAAACAAACTGCAAGTCATAAAACAGTAATATCATTTCCAACGTCTGTTACGCCTCACCAATTGCGCGCTTACCGTTATTTAATTCAGAGGTCCTCGGGTCAACTTGCAGTTCCCAATTAGTCTATGCAATTTTCATATAAACAAATGTTACTAAAGTACTTGATTCGTGGAACGGGTTTTATAAGGAAGTGCGAGATAAAATTATATGAAAACATTATATCTGCAGGTTGGATTATCATGTCCGCGTGTATAATCTAAGAATATCATGATAAAATTCAATATAACGTAACATAACTGGATCCTACTACATCTCGTAAGAAGCGCGAGGTGATATCGGTGCAAGGCCAAGTCAAGTTTAAAGTTGTTTTCGAAGTCCGGTTATTCAACGCCCCCACGGAGAAGGCGGGAGTCTGAGGAAGGTCGTCGCGCACGCACGATGTTTCGGCGAAAGCCCGTTAGATGGCGATAGGGTCGATGGTCGTTCGAGCCAAGGAGTGTGGGAAAGCTCATGCCAAATGCCCGGCATAGTCGAGTGAAGTTGTCGCGTAACCAATACAAGTGTCTTCTACGTGTATTTTAACTGATTTATCCAGGATATTTCATCGAAAACTGTGAGTAAACCTTTTATTCACTTTCTATAAGATTTACTTGACTGACCCATGGACAATTCCATTGCCGAACGATGTACTTTGTCCGTAAAAATCGTTAACGGGCTGAGAATCAAATTCTGCCGTCTAGAACTCCGAGACGCCGGCTCCAACGCAGCGCCCGTTTTTTTCAGCACGTGGCTTTGCCTAGAAATCGAAGAAAAATTGTACGTTTCCTTATAATTCGATTATTCCTGCCTTCTTTTATGTTTATTGGCAATTTCTGTAATACACGTACATACGTAAATTACAAACAGACAGATTGGTAAATGCGTCCATAAGTCCCACCCGAATCTGTCAATAGTTGCGCTGTAAGCGAGGGTCGCGTCCCTTTGACGTTGTTTGCTAGAACGTTTGTGTTCGCGTTTGCCGTTCCTTCTGGGTAAGCCTGTTGAAACTGCGCTCTATGAATCACCTTGTACAATTACCGTTGCACCAAGAGTCGCAAGTCCAGAAGACTGCTACGCAGTAAGCGTCATGTCCCGGGAAAAATTAATAGATTTCGTAGGATGGTCGGTTAAGAAAAGTGAGAAGGAGCAAGCAGCTTACATTATCCTCGTGATTCAAAGTAATCAGGTGAAACAGAGAGAGAGAGAGAGAGAGAGAGAGAGAGAGAGAGAGAGAGGGAGAGAGAAGACAAGGAGAGAATTTTGAAAGTTCAGGGCTCAAACGACGCAACGGATCCTGGATGGCTCCGATCCTCTCGCATGCTCCCTTGCGCATTTTTATTTTCTGTTTACATTCCATTTATGCCGAACCCGCTGGCACACACAAGGCTCAAGGTTAACCAGAGCCGCGGATTGTAACCCGTTGATCGGGAGAACGACTACTTCATCCTGTGCCACCACCCTAAAATTCCGCTTCTAAAATATTTCTGATGGACGAACGTAGGGGTCGTCAATCGTGACTCGTTGCGAGAAGCCGCATGGTTGCGTCGATGGACGCAGGCGATAGCGCAATTCTCCAAAATCAACACTGTTCTTTTTTTAACGTCGTCTCTGCTCTTTAATATTTTATCTCTGTATCGAGTGAATTCGATAAAGTGATGAACCAAGACAATTATACTCCAACGAACCGGCAATCTATCGCTCTAGAAAAGCTAAAATTTTAAATATGATTTTCAAAATAATAAATTAATCTCGTTATTCTGGAATTTGAAGACGAGTTTCGTGACGGTCGAATTCATTGTAGTGCCCAATTTTTTCTTCTTCCGACTTGATGCATTGATTTAGGATTTCTTTGAAAAAGGCCAGTCGGCCATCTTCAGTCACCTCATTTCAGTGAACCCATATCTAATCCCAAAATCTGCAGAAAATCGTTTCATCGATATATCATCTTCTGGATTCTCTGGTAACCTCTGGCTGCTCCTCGTCCAACTCCACTTCCTCTCTCTTCGTTAAGATTTCCCGTTAGGGAGAAATCAATGCTGTGGCAGCACCGTACTGCCTTCTACGCTTAGCGGCTTTTGGATTCGTATTCACGGCCGGACATGTACAGCCCTCTAGTCGCGTAGTCAATTCTGCGCACGGATCTCGAGTTCCGGTTCCTATTCAATGGCCACACTCTTCGGTCTCAACGTCGTCGTGTCGTCGTGTCGTCGTGTCGTCCTTATCGTCTTGGTTCCCTTGTTCGTTCATAGAAACTCGTCGATTTTCATCGTCTCTCGCGAACCCATCGATAAGCGAGAGAACTAGTCAAACTTGGGGCTTCGACACTGGAGGCACCTGAACGAGGTTCAACGGTACTCGGTACTCGTGCAGTTACGTCCATTATATCCGATAGGAGACAATGATGTCGGTAAAGATGATGCTAAAGTCACGGTGAAGACGATGCCACGCGAATGCGCAATAATGCATCCGCGCTCGGCCGATTAACTCCTCGATCGTAGACCGATAGGCCGATAAGCCGATAAGCCGATAAGCCGATAGGCCGATAGCGCTTCTGGCATTTGCAACGTGGAACTCACGTCGTAAGCTTTCTTTCTTTTTTTTTCTCTCCTGCGTTTCGGCCGACACGCTTTGTTGCACCGACTCGCCTCGCGTAGCCTCGAGTCGCGCAACCTACGGCTAGCGAGAAGAAATCCTAACGGGATCTGGAGTAAAGTGTAAAAAGTCGAGCAAAGTGCAGCAGCTCTGCGAACTACTACAAACCTATCGGTTTCTTTCTCAGGCAGCTCATGCTTTTTTACACGAGAATATTCGAGTGTCGCGGATCGATGGAAAAATTGGTGCGGAGTCACTTGGTGAGAAACTTTGGACTCGCAAAAAATCCGAGAGTTGTCCTCATTTTTGTCAGTACGGTCTATCGGTCTTACACGCGAACGCACGATTTCTCCTGCTCCTTTTGCTCAAAATAGATTTCCAAAATTTTCCTGATCTCTGGAATAGGAGCTCCTGGCTCCTGATCTTGCAGAAGATTGGAAGGATCGATCCAATAGAGATAGGACGTCGATCGGCCGGCAACTTTGTTAGCGGCAGCCGATTCACTAGGGTTCTTTTCCGAGCGAAAGGATGAGAGATCGGTGATCTAACCGTTCCCGGCTCGATGGAAAAAAAATGGAGTTGCGCAGCGGCTCTCCGACGCGTCGCCGCGACGCACCAGGCAAGATCCGTATGTATCTACATACAGGCTGCGGTTGGCGCATCTCGAGGCTCCACGGCGTCGCCCGATGCGCCATCCTGCGACCTGGCATCGGCTCTTTCGACTCCATCGAGCGTGTAATTACGAGGAACACAACGTGGCGTAACATCCTAATGCGTGAGAACCGCTCGTTTAACGCGAGAACTGGTTCCGAGGTGGCTGCGGCCCCATCCTCCAACCTCGCCTGTATTCTAAGATCGTAAGCGCAAGATCTAATGAGCCAGAGGACTGACCAGGACTGACCAGGACTGACTCCAGTTCACGCAGGGACAGCTCTGCCAATTCTAAACTCCTGCGTCTCTTCCTTCTCTTTCCTACTCGAGAATATCAGAATTATTTAATTCGCTTCTCTAATCTTTCTCTCTCTCTCGCCTTAAAATTTTCCGTCGATTCGATTTTCCATCGATCGTCATCCGTGCCGAAGCCACGTCTAAGCGCGCAGCTTATTCTGGCTATTTATTTCCTTTCTTTCCTTTCCAAGAGAGATTTTCATCCGTCGTAGAAAAAGGGCCACCAAATTTGTGAAGGCACTGCGGTCTTCCAGCGGGGGGCGTGGAGGAGTCCGCGTTCGCATGAGAATGCTATCGGCCATCACGTGCACTTGGAGTGCTTTACTTCCACACGGTGGCTCCGTTGTCAAGTGGACAATATCTTCTCGAGTTACAACAATGTTACCGTTGCGCCGAATAAAACACAACTCGTTTGACTCCTTCTCGGCAACCCTCCCCCTCCCGTGCCTCTTTGCCTCTTTTCCCCTCCAGCCTCTTCGCCTCTCCACCCTCTGGAACTCTACACCCTCTAGACTCAGTTGGACCATCCGCGCTGCCGCAGATATCGCCTCGGCATTTGTTATGACGCCGTCGGTAAAGTTGGCCTGGAAAGTTGATCATTTGACCGACAACGTGCGAACGGAAAGGGAGCGGAAGTGGAAGCGCGAGATTCCATTAGTCAATTTGAACGTCGGCACGTCCGCTGCGACTTCAGCTCGCTTCGAGTCCGTCGCTGGTTGGATCGTTGCGCGACGTCGCGTGGCCGAGTGCGAACGAGACGGCCAAATTTATTTGCCAAGCGAAGCCAAGCCTAGCCGACGCGCCGTCCCTCGCGTCCCTCGCGTCCCTCGCGTCCCCGTGACCCTGCAGGAGGAGTGCCGATTGTCCCTTGTGTTCTGCCGCAACCACGCGGTCGTCGGTTTCTAGAACGATTATTATCTATTATCACGCAATGAGATTTTTTTTCCATATCGGTAGATAAACTGCCTCGTAAACGCCACCACGGAATACGAGGTTTAAAATATGTGGAAAGCGTAGACGACTCGGTTTCCTAGGATCCCAAAGGGGGGGATGGAGGACGGGGTAGGGGCAGAGACGCAACGTTGGCTCGAAGAAACAGGAGGGCGTAGACGAGGGCAGCAAGAGGTTATCGGCGATAATCCTAAGGACGGTGGCAGCCAGCGGATTCTTCGAGGAGGAGAGCGGAGAGTCTAGTCCGAGTAACGCGTGGTCGCGAGCGTGCCTTTATTTGACTAGGGCGATGGGTGTTTCACGGTTGCGCGCATGGGGGTTATATGAGGGTTATGGGGGCATAAGAACACAAAACGGGCCACCGTAGCTGGCAGCTGTTCACCATCCGTGCTGCCCTAGTACACGACTCTCCCCCGCATTCCACGCTCTTGGGAGTCCAGGGCTGCACAAAGACTCTTTGGCTCCTTTTCCCCTCTCCGTCTCTTCTATTTTTCTATCCCGCTTTGATCATCGATCTCCTCGAGATCACGGGCGTCCCAGCCAATGGAGTTTACGTCGATGAAAAATCTCAAAGATTCGTCTGGCGGCTGGATTACACCAAAGAAGGGGAATCCCCGTGCGTTTCCCCTGCGTTTCTTCTGCGCCAGAACGATGGAAATATTTTTCCCGAAACGGCTTAGCTCCCTCGTCCCGAAGGAAGTCTCGGACGTGGCTAATGGCCATTTGCGGGGGAGCTTTGACTGGAACCATTTGTAGATGCCTTTCGGATTTGGATGCTTGTTACAGATAGTTCGGGATTGGTATAAAATGTAGATTACGTAGGTGAGAGCACGTATCGCTGCTGGCGATGCTCCCGATGTATCACGCACGATCTTCGCTATCGGATGCATCGTATGTGCGAGTAGAGAGAGAGAGTGGTCCGTTCAGAGGCGCCTGCTTCTAGCGGGGATAAACTCCAACGCGCGCGATGCCTCCCGCTGGTCGGGCTGATGACGACGGTGGTGCCAGTCCCACCGGATGTAGTAGCGTAGTAGTGTAGCTAAGGATAGTTCTGAGTGGGGTAGGACTTGAATTCGTGGTCGCATGCAAGAGGCACGCTTCGGATAAAACAGACGCTCCGCATAATGGGAATTACGTAGGTGTATAGATAGCGTTAGGACGCAGCGGCGCCACTCTCCTTCCAGTCGTTCTTCTCTCTCGAAGACAAAGAAGGACTATTCAACCAGGATGAATTCGATTCTTCGCAATTAGTCGATACTGTCGTTGGCCCCAAGAGCCATTTTCATTAGCTAATTGCTGAAGGTGATGCGATCAGAAGTCGCAGAGGGAACTGCGTGTACAGTGATTCGTGCCGAAAAGGAATGAGCATTTTTTGGTGATATTACGTGAGTTTAGGTTAGATTATATTAGTTTATCAAAATTATCAAAAGTACTGCATCTTTCGTAGGTTCTATGAGTGTGGGGGAGGCGGGAGGGGGGGGGGCAGTGGGTGCGGCGTGATGACGGGAAGTTCGTCCTTTACGAGTGAGCTAACTGCCGCTATAAATAACGTGGAAGAACGTAAAACGGTCGGAGAACGTAGGGCTCAAGGAGAAAGTGGAAGGGCGAAGGGCGAAGGGCGAAGGGCGAAGGGCGAAGGGCCGGTTACAGCTACACGTTGTAATAAATTTATCGAGAGCTCGTTTTCGATGGTTGAGGAAGGTCTTGCTCGTGGAGGCGGGTTTGCGTCGGGAGGTTCGGTTATCATAGGTCTCTGCAGTAAAGAAAAAAGAAATCTGTAAGAAGCAAATCCGCGAAAGAGGATCGGTTACACGTGACGCTCGTAAACGCGTATAAAGCGCCTATTTAACTTAGCAAGAGGAGAAGTCGCGCGCGCGCAGCCGTCCCAAGAATAGCATTTATCTCCACGTAGATTTACCCTTCGCCTCGAGCGACAAATATTTACACGAGATAAGTTTCCATTCTCTTTGAGATTGCTTGGGGTTTAGCGGAGCTAAACTCTCGGAGCGCCTCGTCCTCCTTCGGGCCGATCGCACCCGAGAACTACGACGCCTTCGAGAATATCGTGGGACGCGACTCCTCTTTTCCGGGCCATCTCTTCTCTTCAGTGAATAAACGGTCCTCCATTGCTCCTGTTGCCGGGACAATGGGCTGTGGCGGCTGTGACGACTGTGACGACTGTGACGACTGTGACGACTGTGAGCTGGTGTGCGCTCGTCTCTTTGTGCTCGACTTAACTCGATCAATTCGTCGTCGTGAGACGTGAGACGTGTTGAGATTGAAACTGGCCGAGCAGCGCAGCAACAGCAGCAACAGCAGCCACGTCGGGAACCGCCGTTGCCTCCTGTGCTACCCCTCCCCCTCCTCTCTGTCTCTCTCTTTTCGCTCTCCCAATTAGAGCAGCGCGCTCGCTCTGGGTTAGGTCGAAGCTCCGAATAAAACGGGAGAGGCCTAGGTCGAGGTTAAGGTCGGCTTCGATACGTGAGGGAAATTCCTTTTATTTTCTCTTGCGCGGGATCGCTTCTCCCCAGCTCCTGCTTCGTTTCTCCCCTCATCTTTATCCCTTCTTTCGGCTGTTATCGCAGTCTCATCCTCGTGATCAGATTATTCGCAGTACGACTGAAAAGGACTTCCTTCCCGCTCGAAGGATTCCATCCCTTTGGCGATTTGAATCTCCATGGTGCGCGACGCTCGTCTGCGTCTCTAGCGAGGTCGTCGGGACGCCAATCGTTTTTCTCTTGGACTCATTTCCACGGAGCCACGGAACGCGTAATGGAGCGTGTCTTTGGCCTTGTCCGGGGCCAGGTCGTTAAGACGAAGGAGAGAGAGAGAGAGAGAGAGAGAGAGAGAGAGAGAGAGAGAGAGATCCCGGAGACAGCCTCGGAGAATGCGCGAGTGATTCTTAGCCAATGACCAATCGGTCTTATCGCGCCCAGTAACACGCACTACGCCGCGTCATCGGGTCTTCACGGGGATGAATGCGTGAATGGGATCCCTGGACACTCCCCCCTCCCCCTCCCCCCTCCCCCCTTGGTGCATTTACCTTTTTCAGCAACTACAGTTCGCTTTCCTCTCCCGTGGGTGGGATCGGCTCTCTCCGTGGCTCGTTCATCCAGGTTTCCATGACGTAACGTCACCTGAAATGAGTCACCGCAGGCTGCATATTGCGCGCCGCTGCCCTTCTTTCTCTACATAGGGAAGGCAGATCAGGCTGAATATATCCAAGAGAAGAGAGGAAGGGCGAGGAGGAGGAGAATCGGCGTTGGAGGAAGAGGAACGTGAGAGGCCAGAAAAAGAGGGAGAGAGAATGAGAGAGAATTTTGCGCCAGAGAAAGAAACAAACTGACTTGGAAAGAAAAGTGATAAACACCTCGAGGGATTCCGTGAACGTTGCTGGCTCGTCGCTGCTGTCGACTTGCGACATTCGCGGGTGCAGAATGCGCGGGGCTCGTAGTGTCAGGTCGAATGCGAGTGCGAATACGAGTAGGCGAGATCAACGGGCGATAGGATATCTCCGATAGGCCGGTGCGCCGGCATTATTCTAGAAAGTTACCACTCGCGTTTGAAATACCTTTGGCTCTGTGGGCTCGTAGGCTGCAGGTTCGAGGATTGGCCTGCGGATCATATTCGGGGATCGAGTTGCTCTCGAGGCTCCAGAGAATCAGCCTCCGAGCTAGAGACGATCAGGGTGGAAACCAGCGAAGATTCTTAAGCTATGGCGCAGCCAGCGTAACTGCAGCGAGGAGGGAACTCCTTGGTCCTGGTAATTAAGGCGTTTCGCCAAACAGACATCGAAGAAACCGGTTGTCTCGGACGCCGACTTGGCTCGCCTCTACCTGCAGGAGGACCCACGGTGGTCCGATTCGAAGGTCTCCGAGCTAGTTACATCCTGCGTAAGTCGCAGAAGCGGGCGTAATCCTGGGAGAGGTGCGCGAGGGCATTTTATGTTTCCTGCATTGCGCATTAGCTCATTCGATTGGTCCTGCAGGCGCAGCCGAAAACCACCCTCGTGTCCTGAGCTGCAGAGTACGGAGCCTAGAGTGGAGAGAGAGAGAGAGAGAGAGAGAGAGAGAGAGAGAGAGAGAGAGAGAGAGAGAGAGAGAGAGAGAGAGAGAGAGAGAATGAGTGAGTACCTGCTGTCAGTGGAATCTTTTTAGCGAATCTCCGCGTTGAGCAGGAAGTATCGAATGTGCAGGTTCGCTTCTTGTTCCGTCTCTGCCGGTGCAATAATCTCTCTGTTGGTTTAACTTAAAAATCGGCTGCGTGCAGCGACACTCGAGTGTCGACTCGCACGTACCTGCTTTGCCGTCCGAGGAAAACGACTCTTTCCAATGTCGAGCGTTTAATGTGCTTTTGGATTAGGAAAACGAGTTGATTTGTGTTTTTCTGGTGTCGCACATCGGGTCAGCTGTGGCTTCGGCCACTTTTTTTTAGTAATTCAATACGGAAGCCACGAAAGACCGGAACCTGGTATCGAACCTACCTGGGGATCGATTTTAACCCTTAAGCTTTACCGACTGCGTACGTTAGTTTCGCGTCTGCTCCACATACTTATTTTCGCTGACCGGCGCAACCGGCGCGATTATTTTTAAGCGCGTTTCTACAGGACTGCAGATTCTGCATGCGAGATCGTTAAGAAAGACTCGTTTATCTTTTCTCGCTCTACCTTCCCTCCTCGAAGGAGAGAGAACGACTGAATGGTCTGATGCACGATCGAGAGACAAAGGCGCTGACTCACAATCAGTTAGACTTTGATTTTCGGACGACGTCGCGGCGACGTCCGCGTCATTCTTATAAACCCGATACACGAAAGCGTGAATAGTGCAAGACGCCTGAATGAAGCACGTCCCACGTGTTGGCCTGCGAATTACCTCGATTGACTTTGAACGGCGCTTCTTACCGGGATAGGATTCACTACGCCTGGAGCTTACGGGAAAGGGAAAGTCCCGAGTTCCTCCATAATGAAGATACATATAAATAACTCATCGAATCGCGAGCCTCGTCCTTGGAACGGACGACTGCGAATGCGTCTGCGTCTGGTGCGTTTGGTGCGTTTGGTGCGTTTGGTGCGTCTAGTGCGTGTGGAGCCTACAGAATCTCAGTAGGTACTGAGCGCGTGGTGCGTGAAAGTAGCTACAGTACTAGCGGACGGGATTGAAGTTGATTGGCCGGCCTTGGATGTAGCCAGATGTGCGCGAGCGAATACGTGTCGCCTCGGTGTCGAAAGCGCAGCAAAGCCTCGGCGTGAGCTGCTGCAGTCTCTTTGTCCTCGCGGCTGCTATTTTCGATCAGAGAGAAAGAGAGAATGGAGGGTGGAAGGAAGAGTGGCATCACTGGAATTGTAAGAATAGAGCTACCCTCGCATCTCCGTTACCCCACTAATCTACTAATCTCTAGCTTCTTTACTTTCCTCCATAGTTTTACTTTATATCCGGACTTTCCGCATCCAGTTCGCAGGTCAGTGCGCTGTTCCTTGTATAAGTGTTTTCGCGTAGGACCCTAAGTAACACAATTAAGGGGAAGGTCAAGTGCGTCAAGCGAAAAGGGGAAACGGACCCAGGAAGGTCTTCTTGCTCTGCTCCCGCTTTAGCTTTAGCCGCAGTCTTTCTGTAACTCGGTAGGAAATGTATTACCTTCGTCCTGCTGCCGATTCACCGATGATCCTTTTTTGGTTTCGCAATACTCGCGAGGCTGCGAGGCAGCTGTTCGCGGCGCGTTTAAAATAAGTTGGCCGCAACAAGCAGGCAGGCAGGCAGGCAGGCAGGCAGCAGGCAGGTGCGCCAAGCATCGTACCGATGAGATTCCTCTGCCGTATACCTTAAGAGGAGCTGCTGCAGCTCCTATGGGACTTTCTTGTTACGCTATGGAAGAATGACAAGAACCGTATAACTGCAGTCGAAGTCAATCCGCAGGAAGGAATCGCGTGTCCCGAAAAGACGCAATTGGAATTGCGGCGACTAGGGCGAAGGGGTAGGATAGATAGCAGTCAGGGCGGAAGATTTTCGGATGGTCGCAGGGCGCACGTGACTCGGCTCTCAACGTGATTATCGGGAGCGAAGGTTCGTCGTTGGCAGGTCCTCCGTGACCCAGCGTCCCTCCAGCGTCCCTCCAGCATCCCTCCAGCATCTGTCCAGCTTCACGATCCACGATTGCATTTGTTACATTAGTTACGGCAAATTGGATTTGTCGATTGAGGCGGAGACCCGGGGCGACGTTCTTCGCTGTCGGATATGATTATTCTGACTACATTCCTCAAGCCTGGATTCTCTCATCCTTCGTCTATCTTCGCGAGTCAAATGAGACTGAAAACCACGAGTATCTCTATATGTAGATGCGACGTTGAACTGGACTCTGTCGAAGAGCCAAAGTACGTGTACGTCTCTACGTTGGCAACGGAGCAGGGATGTGGTCAGCAGAAGGAAATCGAGCTACGTGGTACGCCGAGGACTCGGAAAGCAGGTTCGGTTATGTTCGGTTAGGTTCGGTTAGGTTCGACCTGGTAGTTTGTGTAAAATGTCCGACTGTCGGCGCCGATATCCTCCCCATCGGTCTCCCCGCTTGATGTATGTACTATCCCCCCCCTATATTCGTAGCCTTCCTACCCTGCAGGTTAAGTTTCGTAGAAAGGGGTCGCTTAGAATCGCGGGGGCGTTGCTCGCGGGAGAGGGAGAGTCCAGGGGGAGTTCAGGGAGAATTCAGGGAGAGAGAAAACGAACCCATGAATCATCCCCTGTACAATCAATACCAAAGTAACCCTCGGGGTTCGCTCGCCGAGCAGACCGAACTGCACCGCGAATTGTCGGAATCGGAATGATGCGACCCTGACGGAGGTTTCATCCGCAATTCAGAATTTGCTCCAATTTTCTTTTTTGCAATTTCCTTGTGACTAATACGTATGACGTACTACGGCTCACGGATAAAAGAGCAAGACTCTTGTTTTCTTGATCTGCAAGGCCAGTGTGTACTTTCTAGAACCGGAAACGCATTTCTTGCTACTCCGCAGCTCTGTAAGCAAACATTACTAACAATAAGTCTATTCAGTGGTCCTGTCGCTTTTCTTTCACTAGGACTAGGATTATTTTCTTAAGTACCGATAAGACCAAACTCCGTCCTTTCAAGGATTATCCTCGTCTTTCCACTTTCTACCTCTTGCAGCTGTACAGTCTATACTTGGCCCTCGGAAAATTATATCGCTTTTTGAGATCATCAATCCTTTCGGACTGTGTCGTCCTTTCCCGGTATCTTTCCCACAGGGATCCCACAAACGAAATTTCCCAAGCATAACTTAAGGCTTACGGCAACAAGTGCACGTCGTCCACAGGACCTGGACGACTAGTGGACTCGACGCGTCTGGAGCTGCGTTCTTCTCATCGCATTAGTCATCCTGCATTTCTACTCCTAGCGTGACCTGACTCTTCCTCCGAGCTCCTTCATCGTCCCCATAATGGGCCCGAGATACAGGCTAGAACTTCTTACAATTTTACACGGACTTATGTCCTCTTACAGTCTGATTCCTTGAAAATTAGGTCGAATTTTTGGGTTTTACTCGAAAGAATTCGTCAGCATCGGTTGACACAATCGATTTCCTGCGGCAGTTCCGTTGGCTGCAGCTGAATCTAGAAAAAGCAGCTACGAGCAAAAGGAAAAATCGGCAAGGCGAGAGAGCGTTGCTGCGCTGCTGCGCTGCTGCTGCAGCCAGTTGCCCGAGTGTTGGTTTGCGAAATTCGGCTCGGCGTAGTTCGTGCGCTCAGACATTTCGCAGGCGACTGTAATTCTTCGCCTGCTTTTACGTCTTTCTTTCGCGTGAAAGACGTCAGGCTCGCACTTGGGACGATCACGTAGCGACTAGGAACGTCAGATTGAGCGAGACTTTATTTTCTGGATTAATTCGCTGTAACGACGAGCAGTAGTAGCGGTGGTGGTGGTGGTGGTGGTGGTGGTGGTAGTAGTGAGAACGCAGTGGGACGGCGCCTCTATGAATCGACGTTAACAAAGTGTCCTTCTCTTCCCTTTCTTGGTTTTTTGGTCGACTAGTAACTTCATTGATATGCCGGGCTACGTGTTGGTAAACCTGTTTACCAGCAGGTAAAGGGATAATGACTATTTCCGTTTCCTGCCGCTCCGTGACTCGCGGAGACGGGCGTCGCGCCAGTGGCGGGACAGCAGCCACGACAGGACTTTACAGCTCCGATAAACAATGAACATGCGCTGCTCCACGGAAGCAAGTAGATTCGCCAAGGATCGATTATCGATTAGGATGGACCGAAGACAGTAGGTCGTCCCTAGGATAACGGGCGTTTGCCCTTTTGCCGTTCGAAAGTGCGACGTTGCCGACGTGAGTAGACTCGATGCGCCTGATTCCGCCACCCTGTATAAGGCTCGCTACCTGCCGCTAGGTCTACGTGGGATCCCTAGTGGCTACGGTTTATGAATGAATTCAGAAGCAAAGTTGGCTCAACTCGATTAGAAATCAATAGGTTCGCCCGTCCCGTTGACGAGCTGCGGCGACGTAACGGCGATCGTCCTGTGCCAATGTCAGCCATAATAGTTAAACCTAACCTACCTGCCTGCCGTTACTGCTGCTCCCATGCTGCAGGTACAGTCCGCGTCCAAAGTGTCTCTCGAGGAATACGATTACGGGCACGCAGCACTCTGGCAACGTAGCTCCTCCGGTTCCTAGGATTCGTCTAACGGGCCAGGAGGGGCAGCAGGTGCCACTCACGATCCGCGCGCAGCTCCTAACGAGGATTTTGGACTCGTTAGCCGATCGGCTGCCGCGCGCTCCGTCTCTCCTGGGCATTAAAATTCGTTAAGGCGCGACGCCGCACGAGCGCAGTCACTGGCGCTGCTCCACGTGCGATTACCTCCTGATGCAATTTGGCCTCTGCAGTCGGAATCGGCAATCGGCTTCCTCGCTCCCGAGCCCCGTCCTCTGGAATTTGAGATGCTTATCGCGCGTACGCGTACGGACGATATGCGTCCCATCGTGCGTAGAGACACGCGCGCCGCGCATAGTTTCGCCTTAAGCGCTTAACGTATCTTCCATATATGGTGCGCGAGCGCGTCGCCAGACGCAGACAAATAGACAAAGTTATAAGGAGAGTCGGATCGCTCGCGCTATTATCGACGTGGCCTCCAAATTCTGAAAAGCTGCTGCTTCGCTGACGGGAGTCCAAACGGCTGCTTGCCAATTCCTTTTGACCCCTTGACTCCGGACTCATGGTTCACCTGCTTGGTGTTACGTACGTCCGACGATAAGAATCTCGAACACACGTGTGTGACCGAGGGAGGAGGGTGGGTGGGGGGCAAAGGGGGTTTTCGTGCGACTGTAAGGTTGGCCACTGCGTGTGTTTGCGCAACGCGCGACTATCTACGAATATTATTTCGGGCGCCAGTCGGCCTCAGTTCCGACGGATGCGAGGGATCCGTTCGCCTCATGAGTTTCATTCGGAAGTGGAAGTTTAGCCGCATTAAAATGACTCACCGGTCTCGCTCGGATCGTATAATTTCGGCAGTGTCGACGTTGTCGAATTTATGCGACTGCAGTTGCGTCCTTGGAAAGGACGTGCGAATTCCAAGGAACGATCCTCCTTCCGCGATTCTCCGTATAGACGTGGGCAAGGCGGACTGCGCGATGACATCGGTAGTCTGCAGCACTGACCCCGTTTTCCTGATTATTCCTACCGGATGGGCCTTTGTGTCGCGCTGCACTTCTGCTAATCCTGGTCATTGCTGCATTGTCTTGCCCAGGACTCGGCGAAAGGTCGCTAATCTCGAGTCGAACTAATGGAGCTGCTGTGACGCGTGCACGGAATCCGAATGCCAATGGCCTTGTGCCCGATTTGGCTGCATTTTTCCGATCTCCTCCGAATACACGTGTTAACGACCTCTCGGTCCTTTCCTGCTCACGAGGACTTGACGGACGCGTCGTCGATCGTGTCGATCGCATCGATCGCGTCGATCGCATCGATCGCATCGATCGCGTCACGTGACGACGCGTTGGCGTTCAATCACCCCGTGAGAAGTTTCGATTTTTCTTGATTCAAGGACGATTTTAAAGGATCACTCCCCTCCCCTGTGCCGGAGAATTCCTAGTGGCCGCTCGTTCACATAGACTGAACGCGGGGCAACGCTGCCCGCTAGGGTGGAGCTTCCGTTTCCGGTAGTGGACGTGCCGCGTACCCAGAGATCACCCGTGTCCGGTTCTACATGCCCGTTACGAAGCGTCCATCGTTCCATCTCAAGCTCCTTCGGCTACGATCAATTTTTTATTCTGTTCCTTGCATTTTCTGCCTCCTTGGTATTTTCATATCGACACCCTTATCCCTGACAGCCATCTCTTTGCGCACGAGGAGTCTTTCGCGAGTAGAAGAGGATACTGAGGCAACCTTCGTTATTCAGCACTTAATTAATTTAAGAGACATAATCAAGTCAGTCAAATCGTTGAAGAGGTTAATGGCCCTTCCGCAGTAGCATCCTCTCCTGCTCGATTATGACCTCCGAGCCCTCGAGTCTGCGATGCCTGCCTTCTTTTTCTTCCCATGTCTTGGTGGTTGGTTACTTCCTCCTATTGGGACGGCCTCACGATGGCTCAGACGCGTCTTGCTAGCCTCACTGGTTGCGCCTACTTTACTTCAATCCGCGTCGAGCGCGCGTCGCTACAGTCGAGCGAATAAAGCTCCCACTTTAACCTTCGTACGTCCCTTAAAAATACTTACATATAAGATTCCATAAACTTGAGCGTAAGAGGGTTAATGTCCATTGGCATGTAGCCGGTATACGCGGCTGGGTACGCATAGTACTTCAATGGCTGAAGCGTAAAAGACTGGCCGGGATTCCGCTTCCGGTCAGCAGCAGATCCGTGAAACGGGAAAAAAATGAAAAATTGCAAAGCAAAACAAGGGTTAAGCGTCAAGTGGGAAGTCCTATAGCCATTTAGCATGTGTTCACTCTTCGTAGGTACGTACGAGGAGCATCCACGTGTGTGGTCGTCTTCCAATATTCCGCAGAAAAGCGTCCTCGACCCGGTATGCCTGCACCCATATCGGACGACCAGTAGGAAAAACATCTCCAGCCTATCCGTCGTTGGTTGCGCGATAAGCCTCCGTCGATAACGGATTTCCGGTAAGGAATGAGTAAGCGGTCGAGTGGCTGATCGTTTACGCGGAAGAGAGGAGGAGGGAGAGGCATGCCAATGCGACTGCGAATTCTGCTGCATCGACGAAGTAGAACCAAGTGCGACAAGTGCGAGAAGTGCGAGAAGCGCGAGAAGCGCGAGAAGCGCGAGAAGCGCGCACGTTCCTGAGGGATTACGATTTCAGTTGTGTTCGCGTAGTGATCGGTGCGTAAGCAGTTTTGCATTCCGCGCGGAGACACTGCTAAATATTGATAACTCGAGTGCGCATACCTGCCTCCTGCCTTCCGCGCTCCCTATCGGAATTAATGACCTCATCCTTTAATCACTTCTGAGAAGGCTCCCGAAACTCTTATCCTGCTCGAATCATATCTTAGCGTCTCTTTTTTGGGCTATCGAAGGATTTTTGACTTTTGCTTATCAGCTTGAATTCTTGGAGACTACCAAGACTCGTGTTACGTAGAAGATGGGAGTTAACGTATTTATTGGTGTTTGAGGAGATCTCGACGCAAATAGATACGTATGTGCTACCTGCCGACGTTCTCTCCACCAATAGGAAATGGAATCCCACGTCTGCCTCAAAGACGCACTTTTCTCTTGCTGCCACGCAGTATTCCAGTAGGCAAAGGACACTCGGATTTCTACGAGTCTTGACGCGTTACTCACTGCGGTCTTCTTAGAAATTCGGCTTGACTGTTTTATTTCAACCGTTGCGTATCACCCAAACATCGCTCGTTCCGGGTAGTTTACAATCTCGCGATTAGAATGAAATTCGAGATAGTCGCATCGTTCTTCGCTAACGAAATAATAATATTGTGTTACGGCGATGCGACACCGGGATGTCACGATGCCTCTCTCTCTGAATATTGTATTCTGTTACGATATGTCGAAAAACCTCTCTGCTTGATTTACAAGCTTAGGACATTTTTTGACTATTTTAGGCACACGCTCAGGCACCGTCTATCTCGCACTGGAAAAAAAAAACCCAGTAATGTCAGATCCAAAGGATCATGAAGTTTTTTTGTAAGACAGTAAAGCGTATCGTCGTACGCGTAGCGGAGCAACAGTGATAGCAGTGGCGTAGCAGTAACGATCGCTGAGGTAGCAGCAACGGAGGAACTAACGGGGATGAATCTGCCTTAACAAATGGACAAGGAAAGATATAAAAAGGGTGCTGCGCGGATGGCTGCAGCTCGAGGAAGGGAGAAAAGTGCCGCCCTGAGGGTTACGGTTAGAGAAGAGCGGAGTCGAGTCTAGTTCAGAGCGAGGGACCCCGCCCTGACGCTACCGGCCGAAGTCTCCACGTCAAGGTTTCGAAACGTTTCGAGGGAGTGCAGAGTCCCGCGCAGCAACGACGCCGACGTTCGTCCGCGCGAGCGTCGTACAGGGAGCAATTCCAGCCATCCAGCCATCCAGCACCGAGAGAAGCAGCACAGAGCAGCACAGAGCAGCACAGAGCCTGTCAGACTCGCCCTTCTGCTCGCACTCGGCTCTGCGTTCTTCCCGGACCTCATTCTTTCCTTGACCGGCGAAGAGCGCGCGTCGTGCTAACCGTCGTGCTAACCGTCGTGCTAACCGTCGTGCTCGCTCTGTAACGGCAAAAGTCCCCGCGATCGGCATCCCGGCGTTGCCACCCTTCAGGTCATTATCGGTATAGCAGTGAATTTACTGAAAGAATCGAAAATCGTTTCTAGTGCTCTCTCTCTCGCTGTACTCTCGTTGCTCCTGTTTTTGATCGGGATTCGAACGTGCTGCCGAAGTTGACGCGCCTGGATTACACGCCTACCAGCCTGACAATTCGCAGCCCCGTCGCAGCAGCAGCGTATATTACGAATAACGGAAGTTAAACTCGTCACAGCAGTCCGAGGATTTGAATTTCTTAGCTGCCGGACGCCGATAGCTTCGAACCCGACAGCCAAAGCCAAGTTACGATAGAGAGTGGCTACGGAGGGAGAAATGCGTTGCTGACAGAGGGACAGATAGAGTCTGCAGGCTGCCGGACAGATCGACGGACACGCATAACAGCCGAACACGAAGATAGGGAGACGGAGAGACGCCGCCGTTGTCGTTCCCCTCTCCCTCGCGCTCTCTCGCTCTCTCGCTCTCTCGCTCGTTCGCTTATTCGCTCGGCAGTTGCTCGCGCGTTACCGACCTAACTGGACGAGTCGTGAGTGCGCTCTCCGTGAAAAAGTTCTTTGATACGTGCTGCTGGGTTTGTTAACTCGTATTTCTTGTATTGCTTTATACGCAAACTGTGTTCAGTGCTGGAAAAGGGAAATAGCTGTGTGCTCTGTGCCCCAATATTTTTATCGGCTGGTGAGTATTCCTTGTAATTTGTTGGATTTGACGTTTCGACACGAAGATCCGTTCGTTTCGATCGAGTCCGTGGATTTTCATTGGAGAATGCCAGTTCTCTATATTGCGGGCTTTTCGTGTTTCCCGATGTTTTAGAGAGTACTCGTTTTATGCGTCGTAGAAATTGCCAGACTCCGCACGTGACAGCTGGACTACTTAAAGAAATTCTACCGATTGCGATGGCGGCTTCGCGATCTTTTGAATATCGTGCTGTTTCGCACTGGGATACAATCTCAATGGTACATCGAGATGGCCCAGGAGCAGCCTCCTCGCCATTTTGAAAATAGGCACCGATCGATAACGCCAGCGCACCAGAGCATTTGCGAAAATCTCTGGAGCTCTGCTGGAGCAGGCTCCTCTCTTCTTCCCGGTATTTTGCTCATTAATTATTTTCTTTGAAAAATCTTTCCTGATTTCATTTCTATCGGATATTTAGTATAAATCTTCTGTTTTACTATAGTATAATACTACTTTGTGCACTATACGACCAGTGAACTGTATCCCATGCTCCTCTATCGTATCACGTGTAGCCAATACCGGGATCTTCCATACACACTGGAAATAGGATTGTTCGGTTGTAAATTATTGGGCCCAGCTAGGCGATCGAGTTACGCCATCTTGCGGTACTCGTTCTACCACTTAAACCTAAGTTGTTCGCCCCAGGCGAACTTAGCCACTTCGTGCACCGTGTGCCTCTGTGTACCTACCCCAATTTCCCCCGGTCCTTTCGAATTCGCTCTTTTCGTCTAGTGAGTTGAGACAATCGAGCGTAGAATTAGCCGATATTAGCCAGGACACTATGTATGTACGTAATGGACGTATAAGCAAGCAAGAGTCAGACAAGCCAGATACTTTCGATTTCCTAGCGAGAGTTCAATTCCCTTTCTTGAATCGAAGGTCCCGGCTGAGAGGATCACCGTCTGTAGAGGAGGAGGAGGAGGAGGAGGAGAGGCGGAGGAGAGGAGGAGGAACGACAGGATAGAGGCTTCGGCATTTTTTTTGTACTCCCGTGGTCTCGTCAAAGCCAGCGAGAGGCGCTGACAACGAGAGGGAAAGAGAAAATGGAGTCTTTGTCTGCTCGAAGCCCGGATTTACTCTGTACAGTTACGATGCGAATCGGCTCTGCGTCTCTGCGTCTCTGCGTCTCTCCGTATCTTCCCGTCTCTACGCCTTTGCTCGGGTGCCAGTTTTCTTTGTGCCAATTTTGCATGGGCTGCCTACCTGCCTCGCATTCGAAATCTACTCGAGTTCTCAGGTACCTCTCGTTTGGAAACCATATGGTTTCCCGGTTACCTCGAGTAACTATTTCTTTGGACAGGATGTAGTGCGCAGGGAGAAAGGAAGAGAAGTTTTAATCTTTGGTGGAGCCAACTAGTCGGAAGCGATAACGAATAAAAGAGATCAAAGTTGCGGAAACTCTTTGAGACTTTTGCCCTTTGACAGTTTCGTGCTTATCCGTGTTTGCGATTTCGTCGCGATGGATTCGCCGTTTGGGCAGACGATGGCGTCTTGGGACAAGAACATTCGTTCCGTCGAAATCTTCGTCGTTTCACCGTTGCACCTCGGCGAGCCTGGCGTAACAGGTTACCGGACAGCTTTTCTCTCTCTCTCTCTCTCTCTCTCTTCTCCTCTCCTCTCGTGCCTCCTGCACCGGCGAAGCCTGTTTCCACTCGGTCTCTACTCTCCTTCTATCTCCTTCCCGCGAACCTTTTGTGATTTGCGCTGTTTGCGCGATGGCTGCGACACTGACTCTCCCGTCTCTCGCTCAAACGGCAGAGCCAGTGCTATAGTTTTGTCGCAATTAACCGCGAGTGCCGACCAGTTTGAGCAACTCCAGTCGCCGCGGCAACTCCTGATAGCGGGTCGTTAACTTGCCCACATCTTCTGCCTTCGACTCTTTAACCCACCAGAGATTCCGTGAAGTCGGGCAACGCGACTTGGCGCACGGGGATAACGCTGCGCCGGTTAGAATGGCGGAATCGCCGAGTGAGAGGAGCCCCAAGGATTAGTGGGGGGGACGGGGGGGGGCAGCCGACGATCTTGCAAACGTCTTTCCTCCTGCCGGGACAGCGAAGGCGCTTCGTGGGCCCAAAGTTATTACGTGGATTCCTACGAATTTCCAGGTCGTAGTGCTCAGCGTCATCCCTGTCATCTCCCTGTGTGGTTCATGTACGAGCATGAGGTAACCTCCAGGTAGTCCAGGTCTTCTTGCGCAGCATCCCTAAGTAGTAGTGTCCCAACTGCAGTGTTGCAGCGCCTACAGATTTCGACTAGCGTATTTTCAGTTTCCCTGGAGAACAAAAATACTGGCGCGACGTGTGTCCCGTTTTCTTCCTCCAGAGAACGAAGACGAGGCACCGCATTACTCGCGCACGCACGTGCGTATTGTCGGATGCATCTACTGATCTCCTCCTTACGATGCCGTTCAAGCTGAATAGAGTCTGTGAGAGCGGCAGTGACCCTTGAATGCCTCTATTAGTCTATTGAACGGATTGATGAGGAGGAATCTCAGCGTTATTCTATTTATACGCGGAGCGTCAATGAGAAATTACTCGTAGATTCCTGCGGGACCTGTGTTCCATAATCGGCCACACGATGGGAGTCGTTCGTCCATGCGGCGGTGTCTCTGCGTCTATTATATTGGCCCAGTGAGATTAAACGCTGAATAGAGAATAGAGCGAAGCCATTAGGACCAGCGGAAGAAGAAATATTCGCGTCCGATCGGTCATACAAAAACCTTTTTAATTGCAAAGATCCGATTAGATATTCTCGCAGGAAGATCTCGGGAATTTTTTTTTAAATTCCCAGCTCGCAGAAGCATGAGTGGGCACCGATTACTTCTTATCTAAGGATGTAGCATTGCCACATCACTTATTGCGCGACAAACTTCTAAATATAGCATGTTCGGTGCGATATGTCGCACGACCTTCGCACTCGCGGAATTTCGCTACTTGGACCAAAATCGACGATTGACGTTTGTTTATGAGAATTAATCAGCTCGATCGACGCAGAGTCGCAAAAGTAGTGACGTGTCTGCAGCCAAAGTGCAAAGCGCGAAGCATGATGGGCGGGGGGGGGGGGGCGTCCGGAGACAAAGTAGGGACGGTTGCAACTATATTCATCCTGCACTTCTAGAAGGTTGTTGCTGTCGAACGCTCGAACGGTCGAACGGTTCTTTCTCCCACTCCAGGAGGCAGCTCGAGTAAATACGTATGTGTCGCACACGAACTCACCCGATGAACTTTCCTTCGACCCGTCTCTCTCGCACCAAGCACCATGCCAAGCAGAGTCGAATTATTTGCAAACCAATTTTACGTAAAACCGATTCGGCTTTCGTTGCAACAGCCCGTCGAGCCAGGAAGTCGTTTTCCGCTCTTGAAAATTCCTTCGTTGTCGTCTGTTTTCTTTCCGCGTATCGCGGGATCGTTCAGCGAGGAATTTCGCCAGAGCTGCCTCCGATAACCGCAGCCTCGCCAAAGGGAATCACAGGGCGTTTTGATGGTTCGGTTTCGCATTGACCAAGAGAGCGGCAGATGTGCTCAGCTGTCAGCTGTCAGCTGTTGGCAGGCGGCGGCGCGCGTAACCGCTAGACGGAAGAAGAAACATCGCGAGGGCTTTAAATCCATTCCCTCCTGGGAGCATCGCTGCCTGGTTGCCTGCGGTGCCTGCGGTGCCTGCAGCAGGAACTCAGGGACGCCACCTCACGGGCATCGACGTGACAACGCCGCGCGGCTCTTTCTGGAACAATACGTCGTCGAGCGGCTATTCTCCCGTTACGCGTCGGGGAAATAGACGATTCGCACCGTGCGACGCTGCTGTGCGTCACAACGGGATCTCCCACGGGCTGAAGGCTGAGTCGCCTGGAGATCGGAACGGGCACCTGGTGATCCTGATAAAGTTCGCTATAGGCTCGAGTCGATATGTCATTCAATTAAACAACTTCGTGTCGATTAGCCAGCAGCTTCGTCGCTTCGTCGCTTCTTGTCGGCGTTTTATCCTGATTCGGTGCCAACTTTTGGCAGTTAACAATATTTTTTCTCATGTTCGCCTCGTCAGCTATAAATGACGACCTTATGCTTTCTGTTTTGCAGTTGAGGAACGTCGTGCGAGCCTGGGCTGTGTCGAAGCCAACCGGAAGCCAACCGGAAGCCAAGCGGAAGACAAGCGGAAGACAACGAGAAGTCATCGAGTCCTCGTGCCGTTAACGAGAGGAAAAGAGTCGACAGTAAGGAGGCGGAAGCAAGAGACGTAGAGAGAGAAGATGGGTGCGCGTCAAAGCAGAAGATCCGTCGACATAACGACGACGCCGAAAAAGGACGGCGTGCCGACCGAGGGTGGAGTCGTCGGCGACGCCGCGGCACCTGGTGACGGTAAACTCGAGAGGATCGAAGAAGCCGACTCGAAACCGATCTCGAATGGTGTCGCGTCGCACACGGAGGTCGCTGCCGATAAAGAAGACAAGGATAAGGATAAGGATGAGAGCAGCGAGAAGGATAAGGAAAAGGTGGTAAGTAAACAAGGAAAAGCAGTATCGGTTTGATATCGATGCTGTTGACATCTTGTCTGCTATTTCTTCTTATGTCGTTTTTTCGAAGACAATTCTGTTAGTGATATTTCTCATCGGAATGCATATTCAGAGTTCATGTAACTTTGTAATCTGTCTCTCTATGCACTTTGACCCTGTACGGCAGTGGCTGTACGGCGACGTGCCATCTGCAGGTCAGTCCCCTTTTCTATTGACAAATAGATCTAAGGCATCTCGAGTTACGCAACGAATCGAGAGAGACGCCTCTCTCGCTCTGGCTCGCACGACTCGGCTTCTCTTGTGTTGATGTCTACCTACGACAGCTGCAACCGTCATACTATTCCGAGACTGACCTAGGAGAAGCCGGCTCTCTCTCTCTCTCTCTCTCTCTCTCTCTCTCTCTCTCTCACTCTCTCTCACTCTCTCTATTACTCTCACTGACGCGCGCACTCGCTCGCACTCAGTACGAAGAGTGGCTGCTCGTCTGTGCGCGTGTGTCGCGCGTACGAGTCGATTGACGCTCGGCGGCCGGAGCAGTCTTCTCGGATGCTCCTCGTCGGGAGTAAAGTCGGAAGTGAAGACGTCATTTGGTGTAGCGTCATTGATCAGAGAGTAGCGTGGCGGATGCGCCGCGCAGAGGATGCCGATGCAGCCAATAGTCGTATCGTATTTCAGGATCAGCTATAACTGTGCTCGCGAGAAAGCAGACTCTGATCTTTACTCGGGTGCCGATCCGCTCGAGTGGCTCAGCCACGCAGCCTCCACTTTCGAATGAATCATAAGCGTAACTGCCTCTCTCAGCTCCTCAGGCTCTTTTTGTTGGCCTTGCTGATCTCTGGCCATTGTGCGATCACATAATTCCGCGCGGCGCTCTTGGCTACTCGAACTGCTGGTTCGCGTAGCTTCGCCAGTTGGCAGCTCTTGTTTGTGCAGTTTTGCGCTGCCGACGCTTCCGACGCTTCCGACGCTTCCGACGCTTCCGACGCCTCCGACTTCTTCCTTCCTGAAATTGAGCGCGTGCAACTTTTCGGGAATTTCACCAGCGAATCTACAATTTCGTTTATCGAGGAAACTAGATATTTTCGCAATTGAGTAAACAGTCCTCGACTTGTCACGCAACGGATACGGCCGCAGGACCCGCGGAAGACGCGGTGGAGGGAAATTCGGAAAATTAGAAGTTGACGATGCGAAGGGAGCAGCAGGACGAGTCGAAGAGTCTGAAAGATCCTTTGGGATGCAACGAGCGGAGATACGTGTTTTTCTTTCGCTTCTTATTTTCTTATTCTATGTTATTTGCCTTATTCAATTCACAGCCGTTATTCGGGCCGTGGTTGCTCTTTTGCACAATCTCAGATAATAATTTGGCGGCAGGTGTCTCGATCGAGACACACCTGTCGCTCTCACGTGTCAGATCGAAGAAGCAGTTCCTCGAGTTTTGCCAAAGTTGTTCTTCGCTTTCATCTCCGAGAAGCAGCAGGTAGTCGAAATTATGCAAAGATACTTGCTGAAATTATAATTTAAAGGAACAAAAAGGATTAAAGTCTGCATAATCGACGAATTGGTTACGTCGACAGTCCAGTCGAGCGACCCTGACCACACGCAAGGGAGACCAATCGAGATATCCAGTTAAGAGGAGAGTCTGGCTTTCTTCGATTCGTTCAAAATTCGAAAGTCTGCAATTCCAATAGTAGAGACGCGGCGCTTCCTTCGTTCGACGCTTTTTCATCGCCTTTAAACTTTTGGTAGGTTTGAAGCCCGAAGTGGTCGCGCGTGTCTTTTCGCGACCGAAGACTCTTCGACGACTCCCTTTAACCCTTTATTTAATTCCCTCTATGTTTTACGGTGATTCTCGATTATCGACACGAAACGAGAAATTATTGTATATAAAGGAAAGAAGCGTCTATAGAAAATTCCTCTTTCTTCGAGTATCCAGGGAGTTAAAAGAGGCTGATGGTTTCGCGTGCCTCGAGGTTAATACACGCATTCTCGAATAACCACAGAGTATAGATACATGATACGGACGACGATGCTGCTTCTCCTCGGTTTCCCATGAAATTCAAAAGGAAGGCAGCTGCTTTCTTCACTCGCAATCGGTTCCTCGGTTCGTCCCTCGAGCGATAATTCTGCGACCTCCAGTCGCGATCGTCGCACCTTCGATTCGAAGGCTCGATCGATGATTCAGTGCCGAGGAATCCGCGGAACGCGTTTTTCACCTGCGCCAATCGATTCCCTCCTCCTTCCCCTTCGCCTCTCTCGCCAGCAGCTGCGATCGCAGATGCGGATTATCCGGATTCTCCTATCTACTCGCTCTCTCGCTCTCTTTTAATTACGTTTCTCTTTGAAAATGTAAATTTTTGAATTTGGGCATCACTGTTACCGGGAGGTGGGGGGGGGGGGGGATAATCGACGCGAGGCCTAAAACGCTAGACCGCCATAGAATTCCTCGAGTACGAGGTGGGAAACCGATTGACGATTTCATTATAGATTTACGCATCCGGTATGCCACGTGTAACATGTGGCTCACATAATAATGTTTGATTTGGCGTTTTACGATCGATGAGTTATTTGGCCGAAGGTATCAAATACTCGATCCTTTACTCATGCCTTCTATCGCGATAAAAACTTCATCTCGACTCTTGCCGGAGGAACTTTAGATCGTGGCCGTGGGATTCGCGTGGCGGCGCAGCGACACGAGGGAATAGCGAATTAGAGTGCGCGGAACGTATGTCGCTGCGACGCGTCCTCGACGAACGCATCTATCTAACTCCAGAAGCCATTGTACTCGAGGCGCCTACGCATCGCGCGCCGTCACGTCCCTTGTCCCGCTTCGGCACCTCCGTGCACCTTCCTGCACCTCCCTGCACTTTCCATGCACTTTCCATGCCACCTTGATGCACCTTGATGCACCTTGATGCACTTCCTCGACGAAGAAGCTTTATATCGTCTAGTCTCGGGCACAAAAATAACTCCCTATTTGCATAATATAATGCGCGTATAAGTGGCTCGAAGAGATTCTTATTGACTGGACAAATAGTCGACGGTATCGGTTTTTATCGTCAGACATGCAGCTGCATCCAGCCAATTTTTTGTTTTCTTGTATTTTCTCTTCCTTCGCATTTATCGCGCCTCTTGGTTTGTCCCTCTTGTCTCCCTCTTGTCTCCCTCGTCTCTCTTGCCTCTCTTGCCTCTCTTGTTTCTCTTGTTTCTCTTGTTTCTCGTTACGTTACTACGCTACATGTTTTTCCTACTATGGCCGACGCGTTTCTCTCTAACTTGAGTTCACAACGCGATCTCCAAGAGGTACTCGAGTTTCCTGCACGATTGAAATTATTTAGGCGCGGACACGTGTTCGGAGGGCAAGAGCCTTCTCGTTATTTACGACAGACCTTGGGACGAGGGGGGGGGGGGGGGCTCCGAAATGCCTCATTCCTTTCCCTTCCCTCCAGCACAGTGGCAGAGGAGATTCTTGGACCGATTACAGTCTAGAGGTCAAAGGAGAATAGAGAGAGAGAAACACATATTTCTTTACAGGCACTGCGCTTCATTCGGATTTTTCAACTTAATTTCGCAAAACGTGTAACACTTCCAGGCCTTTCTCTTTCTCTTTCTTCGGTCGGTTTTCTTTTCTCCAGTCCGAAGCGCCATCAGCATGAGAACAAAGAGCGCCCCGAGGACTCGACGGTAGTCTAATGTGTAACAACAGACACACTTAACGAAAGTGGCATACGGGAGTTTAAATGATTGAATCGTCACCGTAACGACGACGAATCGGTACCGGATCGGAAAACATAGCTCGAGGTGAATGGCTCTATCGCAAAGAGCGACTGTCGTCGGATTCTTGTTTACGAGAAATTCTCGATGGTCCGTCTCTATGAGATTCTTGCATCTCCGCGCCTTCGACGTGGGGACTGGGGGGGGGGGGGACGCTTCTTGGCTTTCTTGATTTTGCTCCGCCGATCGTCTCTCGAGGTCCAGGATGCGTCACATGATTCGTGCATCTTACCGCACTCCGATGAAAAGAGGCTGCCGCTGCTGTTATCGCCGAGGAATTAGAATTAGGCATCCTGTCCGCGCGCGTTCCTTCCGCCCTTCTCTCCTCAACCCTTTCGCACCTACCTCCCACTCTCAGTCTTACTCGCATCGCGTAAAGTTCTTCTTGCCGCAAACGACGTGGTGGCGTCAGGTTAGGCCAAAGTGTCGCTAGGACAATGTGCAGAGAGCCGTCAGTCACGGTATTTCTCTCTCTCTCTCTCTCTCTCTCTCGCTCTCTCTCTCTCATTCATTCTCTTTCCCTCCGGGTAAATTATGCCTGCAACGTGCATATAAACTAATTCGAAAAACAATGTCGTCTATACGCGACACTGTGGTGGCCCTGACGCGTATCGACAGCTGCTGCTGGCTTTATTGTCTCAGGTTCTTTTCCTTCCCTTTTGTTATGCGTCGCGACGCAAAAGCCAAGAGCGAAACTGTCGGCGAGTCGACGTGCGACTCATTCGACGCCGCGAACGATCGCGTCTCGCCTTTTGCGCGGTGCACCGCTCACTTTTCCTTTCTTTTCTCTTCCGATCGGAGGCTTGTCTTTTCTTCCTTGGTTACGGCGAACTTCGCTGCCTAAATTCGAGTGGAGGACGGATGACGTCACTCCGGTCTCCCCTGGAATTTAATTACCGAGCGCCGCTCGATTCGGCCGGTAATTTGGCCAAGTCGGCCAACAGCAGCGCGGCAAATGCCTCATTGACGTTAAACACGTCGGGAGACATTATTTCTCAGGAATTTGTACTCTGGCGAATTGGTCTGGCGTCTGCGACTCTGGACACCACGAGTCTTCCATTCGTGTAGAACGCCGGGATTTCTTTCTCCACTTATCCTCTATAAGTGCATTGGCATTTTGCCATATTTTTCCTAAGACTCGTTAACAGTGCTAATCGAGACACAGATCATTCGCTAGGAATTCTCAGGAAACGTTGAACCGCGCGCGTTTCGCTTATGTAACATTTCTGTGCGGAATGGTGCCTGACAGGTGTCCCATTGACTGAAACAACAAGTGCGCGAGGAATTTTAGAAAAAGAATGTTAGCCTGCCGACGCATCCGTTTCTTGTATCATTGCTTAATGAGGTATCTCAAGAAGTGATTCCGGGAGTGCCCAAGGCGCCGTCTCCATTATCCGTCGCGGCGCCTCTCGGGTTCCCTCGAAATTTTGCGTTTTTACGACGCTAAGGAAGATTACCCAAGTAGCGTGGCAGCTGTTAAAACATGGAACGTGCTGCCTCGACTGGACTTGTCGCGTGACGTGCCGAACCCACGGAGCGCCTACGGAGCGTCTACGGAGCGCGCACCCTGTGCGACGTCAAGAGGCGTCGAATCGCGAGCACTTTTCGAGCGATCTTCACTCTCGAATTCCAGATATTAACCTCTAATTTGTCTTGTTTCTCTTTCGCAGCAGCCAGAAGATACGAAACCCGAGGAGGCCAAGCCTGACGGGACGCCGCCCCAGGACGCTTCTGGAACCGAAGGTGCGGAGGTAACGACGCCAAGCGCGGAGGCCGCTCCTGCAAATCCCAACGCAGCGACTTCGCCAGAATCCAAGGAAACCAAAAAAAAGGATAAGGTCGGTACATCCAGTGGGCGGATCGACAATCGTTCGAAGATCCTTGCGATTCTCCTCGCTACTCGATTACTTTTTTTTGTATTTTTTTCCGGAACTAATCGGTTCTCTTCTCCTTATCCGTCGTGAACGTTAGCTCAAGAAGAAGTGGTCCTTCAGATCGATCAGCTTCAGCAAGAAGGACAAGAACAAGCCAGCTCGCGAGGATACGCCCAAGAATGGAGACGTCACCAAGGAGGAGCCTCTCGCTGAGGTGAGTTTATTCAGAAATTTTCGGAGGTTCGCAGTTGCAACGACGCCGATACTCTGAAGGTGGAAAAGGAAGAGAGAGGGGGGGGGGAGAAGTAGAATGAGCGAGGGACGCGTGGGCGTCTGGACGCTTTTTATCCCAGGACGACGCATAATCGCAAATCTTATGTCTTCTCGCACGCTTTGCTTCCTGCGTATTTATCTTGGTTTCTAGTTTTATCTCCGCAACGGCGGAATGAGTGCATGGCGAAGATAAGAGGGAGCTGGCGAGCGAAAGGATCAGCGAGAGAGAGAGGGGGGGGGAGTACTCTTAGGCGTGACTCATCCTTCGGGGCTTCCTCGTAACTCGCGACCGACGGGAATCCTTCTGGTATCAGCATCACGTGCAGCATCTCGATGCTCGCACACAAAGCTGGACCAGTAGCGAAGTGTCGAAGGAGGCGCGAACAAACGGGGGACAAGTAATTCGAGCGTGAATTACGGACGCTCGCTGCATTTCCTGCATTTCCTGCACTTCCTGCCTCGTCCTGTTTTGTGGGAGCACAGTGTTCTCCGGCCGACCAATCAGCTTTCCTCCTTTCCCTCGGATACCTTCTTGTCTTTCTTCCTCGTCGTCCTTCTCCTCGTCGTCCTCCCTTCGTCCCTTCCTCTACCGTCGCTATCTCACGTTAGCCGCGAGCGGATTTGCGTGTGCGGAGTTTTTGCAGACACGACGACTACGCATCGCGTGCTAAACCGTGCGCCTTGCATACAGCAAATCCACGCAGAGACGTAGGCAGGTAGGTGGGTAGGTAGTCAGCCAGGCAGCCAGGCAGCCAGGCAGCCAGGCAGGCTACCCGTACTGCGGAATGGCAATGGGAGTGGTTGTTGCTCTCGGCCGAGAACGAAAAACAAGGAACTCTCCTTCTCCATTTTATTTACTTATTATACTCGTCGATTGATTTCTGTGTCGTGCAACGTAGATCCGAGTGCTGGAACCATTCAGCGTTCAAAGAATTATCCCTTCTGGAGTGTTTCCCAAGCGAGCCTAAGAGAGTTCAGGAATGAAAGATTGGACCGGGTCGCGCCGATGGTCACTGCGACTGTGACGCTCTGCTCTCGTTCACGAGCAGCAGCAGCATCATCATCATCATCATCATCATCATCATCATCATTGTGCATCACGGTTCAACGGCCCAAACTTCCCGGATATATACCTACGTTCTGTCTCGCGAGCGCGAACGCGTTCACTTAACACGACGCGGACGTTCGAAAAAGAGGGAGCTCATTGTTAGTGTCACGGATGGGTTAACGTGTGGAGGCTTTTCCATTGCGCGACGCGGCCCGGCGCGTCGCTCGTTCCCAGTTCTCCGACGTCGCTCTTCATTTTCGCTGATTTCTTCCTCGTATCGAGTTATTACAGCTTCTTCGTATCGCACGTGCGACAACGATGCTCGATTTGCTTCTGGGATTTACGAGAACTCAATTCTTTGAGACAGAATGTCTGTCTTTCGTTCTCTCCGTGTAGGATATATTGTATTATAAAAACTGGCTCAGCGTCGGCTGCGCGGAAAGCGTTTCGCTAGCGAATTTCCATCCGACCTGATTTCCTCCCTGATGCCAGTAATCACCCAATTAAATGATAATCGAGCTGGGACGCACGGAATTTCGATTTCATAAGACTTATGAACTGCTTATCAAGCATCGGAGCATCTAGCACCCGACCATCTTGAAAGTTCATTCACGGGTCGCGGAGGGTCGCGGAGGCTCGCGGAGGCTGGCTTCTCTCTCTTTCGTCCCAAGAGCGTTCTGGGAGACAGATGATGGCACAGGTGTGTGCTGCTACTGACACGCATGGCGTATGGATACGTTGGATATAGATGTAATATAACATCACTCGACTCGGCAGTTATGAGTTATGGCTTCGCAAACCACAAACGTCACTCTTCTCTCTGAACGTATTGCAAACAAAGAGTCGAGTCAGGTTGATTTGACTTGTCTCCAATGGATGCTTCAGCGTCGACTCGTAATCTTGTTACACACGAGGATAGTGTGCCTAGGTAAACATTACATAGTTTTGTCTCGATTGAGAGTTCTCCAAACGTTTTCATACTATTCCCACCAAGCTGTTGATCTCTTTAACTTTGGATCACGTTCTACGTTTAGCTAATTCTTGTCTCTGTAATTAAATTTATGTAATGTGACATTTTGTATATTTTATTAGCCGATACTTTTAAATTGTGTAAGTTTAATTTTTCTCATATAAAAATGTCAAAGTCACGTCGTGGTGGTTTACGTCAGTAACAGAGTCCGATAGGAATAGGGGGTGAAACTGTGTTCGGGACGAATAAACGGGCATCAGATTTGCTAAATCCAGAAGGTTGGCTGGTCGATCGTCTCGCCTCTTGACTCTGTTCGCTCGCTTCCTGAGGCGGTATTGAACATCCTATTTTTGAGGTAGAGGAAAACAATGCGCAATTACGAGCTAATCAGTCTCCAAGAGAAAAGTCTGGCATTTGGCCAAAACTGTTGAGCGCTGAGGCAGAGACGGGGGGGGGGGGGCCTCTCCGCCGCAACGGCGTGGAAAGGGTCGAGATGGGGTCAAGAGGGTGGAAACTGATATCGACGCGTCCCCGAGACCTCGCGAGTGCCGGATCGAGATTCTCTTTGGATTAAATGGATTAAACGGATTTGAACGTATTAATGGGATTAACTCGAGAGATTCGATTCTCCTTTCTCTTTCTACTCGCGTCCTGAACTTCGTTTGACGGTTCGTCCCCTGGATTCCTAAAATACCGAATAGGCAATCCAATGCAAGTACCGAAGAACTTGAAGCCGAAGCCAGTTGAATGTTCCGACGGGGGTGCAAGGAATAGGAGGCTGTGGTCCAGTTAAAACGTCCTGCAAAATGTCGTCTGTTGCCTCTGAATATTTTGTGCAGTCAACGAGATTAAAATTTCGTAATTTACTATGTACGTCAGTTTATCTGATACAAGGCAGCCTTAGCTCCTCGTGTCCTGCCCATCTGAAGCGGCTCTGAAGTATTGATTTTTCAAAAGCTTCTCAAGGAGATAGGAAACTCCTCGTTCTCTAATCGAGTGAAACTTCATAGCCGTAATCGTGCTTGTGTTTTGCCTTTTTATTCTCAGTGTGTCAGTTGCCTCGAAATTACGTAAAGTCAGCAGGCGAACGCGTGGCAAATCGAGGGTTGAGTTCTGGATTTGGGCGTCGTCTAGTATCGAGCGCCGAGACGCCGGGACGCACGGAGCTGTTGCCATGCCGACCGACAGACTCGCGGGGCTTTTCGCACAGCCGCCTTCGCCCAGCAAAAGCTGCGAGACACTCGCGAATCGAGCAAAACTCGTCAGCTGGTTACTGCATTCGATTGGGCAATGCATTTTGGAATTGATGCGAGAAAGATAGAGGGAGGCTGGAAGGGAGTGAGGGGGAGAGAGATAGAGAAAGAGAGAGAGAGAGAGAGAGAGAGAGAGACAGAGTGTGAAAGCGCTGAAGCGTCCGCGTGCGTGTCGACGCCGCCGTCGCCGTCGGTAACGTCCACGCCTTGACGCAGAAGATCATTATGCTTTTTCTCTTAAAGCGGTGACATCTCTTGAGTCTATATTGAGGTTTTACATAGCAGCGAACCCTGATCGGTCAAGCTTGCGCCGATATCCCGACGCCTTTTGGACGTTACCGAGAGAGAGGGAGAGAGAGAGAGAGAGAGAGAGAGAGAGAGAGAAAGTTGGCCGTGGAAGTGCTATATCAATATTTGTCGCACAAAAATTCTCTCGGATACGAAAAACTCAATTCCCTGGTACTGGGAGACTTAAATAAAAGAATCCTCGAACGATAAAAATAGTGATCAGCGTTCGATGCTGCCATCCCGCTGATTAATCGGAAAAGCTCCGACGTGACGGCGTTATCGAGCGCTGTTCATTCAGGGAAATCCCAATCTCATTCCTTCGGATTCTCCACGCGAGCATCCATTTCGGTCAAAGGTCAAATTCTTTGGTAAAAGGCTTCCTCGAGGAGACACGAAAGGAGGAAGGAGAGTCGCCAGGATGAGATGCGCGTCGGAGCTGCCTTATGCCGGCAGCCACCTTTTGGTTTCACGTTTAACGTGTCGAGTGTATTAAGGTCGGTGAGTTTCCACGTGTTGCCCTTCTCATCAATTGCGCAATGTCGCAGGGACTCATCTTGTCCTTCGATTCTTTTTGCACTAAGAATGGCGAGTGAGTTTTCCGAGTTTAGTATCGTTTGAAGCATCGCTTTCTGCGACACGCGATTTCATTACGCGGTTACCATTATATCGTGAGTCGTAGGAGAAAGATGCGAGACGCTGGAAAGCCGATCTCTGTTCCGAGTTTGTTGTGTGTACTTTGAGTCTTTGCCAAGAAAACACCGGAGATGAAATTCAGCCTTGCGGTGGCACCGGGCGCGTCGTGCGTCGCGCGTCGCCCACAAGAGACGTCGCATCGCCGCCGCAAGGATGGCATCAACTTTTAACTGGATTACGAAAGCCGAGGATCGAGTCTCCCGGTCGTCGAGTTTAAATCGACCGATATCGAAGATTCACTGGAGTCGCGAGTGTCACCTTGAAGATGCTGCGCGATACGGGGACGTCGGAGACGCTCGATGTCGCGACGCACATCGTCCAGCAAATAATCATATTGCTAATTTTCTTGTCCGATCGTGAGATAGTTTAGTCTGGGTATTTCCATTGGCTACATTTGTCCTGATCGTAGGAAGCTGCGAGTTGCACCGGTTGCTCTCGGAGATGCCTGCTGAAAAATCTGAAGGAGAAGAATGCGGAAAGAAGGAGCAAAGTTGCGTAGGGTCGTAAGCTCTGCGACGCGTAGGTCGTCGTAGAGCGTAGGACGTGTAGAGGCTCTCCCAGCGCGCTCTTATGAGATGAGACGCCGAGTCCATGTGGTGGCAGTGTGCGTGTGCGTGTGCGTTTGTCATAGGAGAGTATCTATGTATGTACTAGCGTCGTAGACGGGGATGACGTGGAGCTAAGAGATATGGCGTCGCGGCGCGTTCATGGACGTTCAGAAGGAGCGCGCGTGTTAGTGTCGTATTCCCGTTGTCCGGGTCCAAGAATAGCGCGCGTGGTTTGCGGCGTGAATTTTTCTTCGGGGATGCTGCTGCTGCCTGAGCTCGATGCGAGTATGTGGGCACGTCAGTGCACGGATGGACCAAGGTGTGGAGACGCGCGAGAGGAAGATCGACGCGAGGCAGGATATCTCCTAGCGAGTCTCCCCGTTTCTCTTCTGGAACCAATCGAGGAACAGAACCGACGGTTCTCGTTTTCTCGCTGCCCTTGGATCTCTTGGTTCTTCTGGTTCTCGTCGTTCTCGTGATTCTCCCAATTGAGCGACGCTCTCCGTCGTGGGACGATCCCTCGAGGTGTCTATATAAAGCGGACTGCCCTCGCGAGCCGACCTGAGTTCGTCCACGTTCTTCGCCCTGAGCAGTGATACCCGTCGGCGCTCGTGCACCTCCCGAGCCTCTTACGTTCTCTCGCCTCCGATTCGCGCAAGGGACCAGTCGAAAGTCCTAAATTGGCCAAAGGGTCGTCGCGTGATCGCGTCAGTGGGGGCTGCTGGTGCAGCTCACGGAGCTCACAGAGCTCACAGAGGGATCGACCGGGAGTTATCGAGAAGAAGGGAGCGAAGGAAACGCGACGCAGGAAGACGATCGCCTGAAAGTTGAAAAAACGAAGTAAAGAGTCGAGTGATAAGGGGAGAGAAGCTAATCGAGCCGTTGAAAGGGAAAGAAAATGGAGTCCGTGCTGAAGGTAGGCCGGACGGTGAGCGGTGGGGTGTGCAGGGCGGCCGGGGCCTTGGCGCGAGGGGCCCGTCGCATTTTGGCCTCGATCCCGCTGATAGGCATAGCTGGGGTACCCCTAAACCCACGTGATACACCTTCGATTGCAACCACCACGGTACGGCAACCTTTCTATCCGTCTCGCCTGTGACCTCCGGAAGTCTTCGAGGAGACACATGGGCACTGGTGTCTTGCTCATCCCCCAGTGGCTTCGTCGACGCTACCGACGCTACCGACGCTACCGACGCTACCTGCGCGCGTGATCTTTGGGTTTTGCTCGCGCTTCTAGCACTGCGCGATTCAGACCTATCGACTCACGCGCGCGCCTTATATCTTTGCTCTTGAATCATTGTCGAATCGCGAATCGCCGGAAAGGAGCAAATTCATCGGTTGTGCTTTCCAGCTGATCGTCCTGCAGTCGCAAACATTTCTTTTGCTCATTTCCGGCCGGATGACTTCCGGATAGATCGGCGCGAGCTTAACGACCTTTTCTGTAGATTAACAGTCCGATTGATTTGTCCTAACCATGCTGTTAGAAACATGCCAGCTTTGTCCTAGCTTCTGTAATTTGCTTTGCTTTATCACCTCCTGCACTTTTACCAATTCTTATCTCGCTTACCGAGTGGTTTTTTGGCTGCGCATTTGATTGCTGAATAGAGCATAAGGTGTGCGTTATGGTGAACCGGTAAGTCGACACTCTGTGGTCACGCGCTGCAATGACGAACAGGTGTAAAAATAGGACGGCGAATCGTTCTTGAGTAAAACCAACGTGTGCTTTTTAAGCTATATGATTCCTTTCTCTCCCTCTCCCACCCCTGCCCTCTGCCTCTTTCTCTCTTGCTCTCTTGGATTCCACTAATGCCAAACTCAAGCAAAAATAGCACAGTGGAATGTCTGTCGCCGCGTGCTGGAGCATCCGCAGGAACGGAGGGGCCAGAAGGTCCACGCGAGTCAAGGAAGGAAAGAAGATATAGATATAGAGGCGCACGAGAGAAGAGCTTTCTTTGGCAACGAACGAGTGCGCAGTACCCGAGTAAATTGTATCCGAGAGAGCATTACAGTTGGCACTGCTGGCTGCGTGTCTATAAGTCTTCTTGGAGCTGGTTCAAAAACGATCCGCATTCGATCGCAGCTGTAGCTTCCTCTTCCGGTCTCAGTGCCACTGTCGATACAGAAGGATCCTCGAAACTCGAGCGTTTCGATGTTATTCAGTTTCTACTTTTTTTTCTCTCGTGTAAATATCGATCGTTTGTTCTTGTTACGATTGAGTCGAATTCGAAATTCCATTGAACTATTTTTATAAATTATTAGGGGGGATGAGAATGGTTCCTCGTTCTAGCGAATTTGACGAAGCTAGAGAAATGGACGTTAACGATTGGGGGGCGGGGGGGGGGGGATATGTCATTTTACTTGCTGTACCCGCAGAGACACTGGAGACCGTTGGCTTTTTACTTGGATCGGGTGTCTGGAGTATAGAGTTATTAAGAAGGAACTTTGTCTTCCGCTAGTTTACATTACCTAACTTATTACTAGAGGTGCTCATACTGGATCTGGTCGCGTGTGGTGACGGCTGAGAGGAATCCTATTGTCGTTCCGCTGCGTTTTCATCTTTCAATCGCGAAGCGCTTCTCTGACTTGGACGAATGATGTGACCCGATCGATAGCAGCCTATAGTTAACGGAACCGTGTAGTTTGGTGAGCAGCCCCTCGATTTTCAATGGGGGCGTTTCCAAGCGTGTTCGCGCGCGATCGATTTTGCAGTCTAGACGCCAGAAACACGATACGCGAGGAATATAAATTCGAGAAAACTCGGTCTTGGCTGACACAGTGACACGGTTGGTCACCCCTGAAGGGCGCGGCAAGCCACCCTTCACTTTCCCAACCTCTACGATTCACTGATCCTCTCTTCTGATGCCGCGTAGCTTGTTCCTGCCCCCCCCCCCCCCCACTCTCTCTCTCTCACTCTCTTTCTCGCTCTCTCATATATATAAGGGTTTCTCTTTTTCTCTGTCCGACTCTCCTGTTCCGCCGCCACGCCTGGATTTACGCTTCCCCTCAGGAACGAGGAAGCCCGCAGCCCAACTCCCTCACATACGTTCTGCCCTTCTGTCCAACACGCTCACCCTCGTTTCTATTTGGTCTCCGAAGCAGCCCTTAGCTCGCTCAACTGTCGCCTCCCCCCGCCCGCCCCCAATGCCAGACAAGAAATAATATCACGCTTGACTGAACTAACGTTTTTGGCGTGCCCGTCAACTGTTTTTCTCTGCTCTCTTCTCTTTTGCTCTCGTGAGGTCATTCGTTCGTTTACTCGTGCTCTGCCTAGTGGCTTCTCTCCCAGTGCAGGAGACTAGGAAACCCTCGGAGAGGAAGAGTATAGAGTCGGGAAAATTATCGCGTCAGCAGAGATACTTCTCATAAAAATGAATATTCATCCGAAGAAATTGTGCCTTTCGACTCACATATTGGTCTTTGTTTTTAGAGTGGCGAGGAAGTCGAGGGTGCAGCTGCAGCTGCGAGCAGCCCTACCGAAGAAAAGTCCGCTGCGATCAGTGCAGTCGCCCCAGAGGCTGATGATTCTGCACCAGCGGTAGCGGAGGCAGCACCACCAGCAGAACCAGCTGAGGAAGTTGCAGCAAAATTGCCGGTGTCCGAAAGCGCAAACGCGACAGTCGAGTCGAAGAAGGAAGAAGAGAAGCCTGCAGCGACGGCGACGCCGACGCCGACGCCAACGCCAACGGCTACCAGCGTTCCGAGTGGCGAAAGCTTTTCTCCCGTGGAAAAGAAAGAGGAATCCAGTCCCAGTGCTCCTACTCCTGTCCCTGTCGAGGAAAAGAAAGAGGAAATCGAAAAAGTCGAGATTGTGGCCGCTGACAAAGTCGAGGTCAGTCCAGTGCAGACCATTGCCCCGGTAGAAGTCTCCCGTGCTCAGCCAATCGCGACGCCGTCTATCATTGAGAGGAAAACCAGTGAGGATATCCCGTCCCTGCTTCCTTCGAGTCCTCCTCCGACCCCGATAGACCCCTCGCCCCTGCAGCAGGCTCAGCAAGCTGCAGCAAACGCCTCGGCCATCGCCGAGGCGCTCAAACTGCCTGCCGAGGCTGCACATGAGGATACTACTCTAGTTACTAGCGACACTATCATTGACACCACCACCACCACCACCACCATCATCGCCACTAGTCCCCTTGATCTTTCCACATTGAATACGCGCTCGGGCACCACCGCCACCACCACCGCCACCACCACCGCCACCACCACCGCCGCCGATACTACTATCACTGATTCCATTACTGATTCCCTCTTAGCCACATCCTCCTCCGCGCATGCCGGTGATCGCGCACCGGTACCGTCCGAGAACTCTTCGGAATTCTATCATGCCGAGGAAATCGCTTCTCTCGAAAAACTTCCGAACGTGTCTGAAAACGGAACGGAGGGGATTTCCCCAAAGGCATCCAAAAGCATTGTTTCTTCCTTGAGGGACAAACAAACCGACATCCTAGCCACGTTCCCGGACGAATCTGAGCCTCTTGTCGCTAAGAGCCTCACGGATGAAGAAAAAGAATTAGCCACGACAGAGCGTCAGGATGAAAGAGATAAGTTGACGGAGATAATTAAAGAGGAGGTCCAATTGATTTTTAACGAAGAGTCCCTTTCGTCTCCAGCTCTGGGGGAGATTCAGTCGAAGGAATCGATTGGCTCCAGAGGAGATTTAGTAATTCAGTCGGAGGAAGGTCCTTTACCTATTTCAGAAGAGATGATTGTTGAGGCTAAACCAGCTCTCGTTATTTCGGAGCACAACCTCTCTTCGGAGGTTGCTCAGAAGAATATGGAAGAAGAGCCAAGTTTCCTAGAGAAAAAAGAACCTCTCCAGGTACTCCTGGACGACTGTATGAAACAAATATTAGAGATGGATTCTATAGTGCCGTTGCCATTAGCACTGAATATCGACTACTATAAACAAACCATGAGTGCGCCGATCATATCAACTAAGGATGTCGTTGAGGATGATGTTCCTCCTCCTCTGCCGGACTCCCCTGTTCCGATTTTGGAACCAACATTGAAAAGCTTCGTTCCTGACGAGCTTCCAGATGAATCGTTCGAATCATCAAATCCTCAAAATCAGGAAGTCGAGGAAGAAACGACGCTCTGTCCATTGCCATCGAAGAAGGTCTTGGAAGTTACGGAATATCCTTTATCCGGAGATATCTCTCAGGATGTTACTTTCGCAAGGCACGAACCTCCTCTTGTTTGTCCAATTCCGTGCAAGGATGTCACAAGTCCTACAACGACAATCGAAAACCTTCCAGTAGGTCCTGCTTGTCCCCCGTCAGTCGAGGGTGAACTCGAGCTGCTCGAGGATCAGCCAATCCCTCGTGAAGTTCTGGACAAATTACCTGAATATCCTGCACCCGTCAAGACCGAACTTCCCTCTGTACCAGCTTTAAGTAATGCTGCAGAAATTCCAGTTGAATCAGACGCATCTGGAATGCCGATGGTGGAAAAAATGAAAGAGGAAGAAGTCGCGAGAGAGAACACACTGCCGACTCCTCCCAGAAGTCCCATATCCGTTCCTAATCCCGACACTCTCGCCACTCCAAGTCCAAATTTCCCATTCGCGAATTCCTCCAAGACAGAGTCCTCGCAAGCAGCACCGACCGCTGAGCCGAATACTCAAGATTTCAAGGTGGAATCGTGCCATGTGTCGGATATTGAATTGAAGGAGAGATTAGCCCGGTCCAAGGGAATGAACGGGGAGGAAAGCACCCCCGCCGTTTGTACTTTCTCGAAAGCCTCATCGATCGCAGTACCGGAGAACGAGCAGGTGACTAACATGCAACTCCTGGCATGAATCAGGCGGCCAAGTCCAAATATTTCGTCATGCGGTCCGCAAACTGTCTCTGTGGTAGCCCGAAACGTTCAACGTCCCCGTTACTCGGTTCATCCTGAACCATTCCGTATTCCCATCGTTACCAATATTCGAAAACCTCTCGATCCTCCCAATATCCCTCCTAATAAACTCCCTCTCCTTGATTCACGAGCTTCCTTGTGATATCGTACTCGCACATCCTTAATCATTTCAAAATCACACGGAGGGCACGTCCGTGAGCCGGACGTCGTTCGCGGATCTTCTCACCGGTATCGGCAAAATTGTTTCCAGCTTGCTCCTTGAAAGAAATTTCCTCAAGAAAGGAAGAAGCGAACCATCGGCTCGGTTGCATCGTGTCCAACGTCCGGCTTCCTCCCAGGACACCTCTTGCCTCTATCTTTTTCTTTGCTCTCTTCTTCCACTTTTCTCTGTCTCTTTATCTATCTCTACCTGCCTATCTCTTGAAGTTATTTAAGTGTCATCGTTTCCCGTGGAGTTACCAATCCCCAATTAACACGTCTCGATTACTCGATATCCCTGATTACACCAGCCCTGTGTTGTTTGCCTCTTGGTTTTCTTTAAACATTAACACGATTTTAATAGCGAATCGGCCGCACAGGTAGTGGCCACGTAGCTGCTCCTAGTCGAGCTAATTAAATGGTTCACCACCTGTCATTTCTCAAGTAGAGCGACGTCTGTCTTGGACGAATCGCTGCCAACTAATATAACATAGATGTTCGTCACAGTATACTGCTAGAGAGAATCTCATTGATAGACGTACCTATAGACATATTCATAATTATCGATATACTCTTATTGATTATACTTATAAACGTTCTGCATCTATAACTTTGTACGCGCATAGTTGGCCATGTATTAGCCACAGCAGGCAAAGCCTGTACGTTCTTATAGATTTCGCAAGGGAGATATCTCGCACGGGTCAATATCCTAATCCCGTAATGCATCTCGTAAGCATCTCGTAAGCATCTCGTATGCCGCATGCCAATTGTCTTGTCCAAAAGGGCTAATAACAGAAGATCTTCTGGCTTATCCAAGAGGGATTATATCTTCCGAGTGCTCGGAGCATGTCAAACGACTCTTTTCGAGGTTGCGTGACAAAACGGTCACGCGACTCTTCGACAGGATTCGCTTGAATATCGCTCATCTTTGTATGGCGCATGTTGGGGTTGGTCTATGTGGGTCATCACGTGTCGAGCGAGCGATGCCTTCTATCTGACAAGGGGATCTTCTTCTACTTATTTCAGGAGACTCCGGAGCCAGAGGTTGCCGAGAAGGAAGCGACGAAGCTCAGCGCAAACGAAACCAGCACGACGGAAAGTGTCGATGAGGCTCCGACCAGTCCACCTCCTGCGGTTCCAGTCGAAGTTTCGCAAGCTCCTCCTGCAGCTCCTGTCTCTACGCCAGCACCAGCGCCAGCACCAGTAGGTGCACCCACACCTGCACCTGTACTCGCACCTGCGCCCGCCATTACCGAAGACGTCGCTTCGGTGACCAAGGTTGGTTATCCTTGGAAAAAAATCACTGCAAATAATTGTAAAGAAGATAACGAGAATGATGATCGCCCGATGACTGCCTACGCTCGCCGAGCGTTTGTAGTCCTGAAATCCTTTATTTAGGACACTCGATGACCATAGAGCGAGGGGCCATCTGACTCTCTTTTTCTACTTTCGTGTGGATAGTAGGCACAGGCCGCACCTACCCTAGAGACACGCCGATTCCTTATCGTATACAGAATTTATTTATTTTTTTTCAGGCTATCGAAGAGATTGACATAAATGAGAAGGCCGTTGCAGCAGCGGTTAACGAAGCCATCGAGAGCAACACGAATGTAAGTAGCCGAATGTCAATTTGATTGTGTTACGATTGCCATGCGTAGCTGATGGGTAATTGGACATGTAAATTGTTGGATTCAACGGAGTGATTTATCTGTTTTAGGAGCTCGTCAACGACTCGTGCCACCAAAACAACATGAATGAATAAAAGTCGCCGTCACAAACCGAATTGTATTTTGGGAAGAAGAATGTTCTTTTCTCTCGTTAAAACCAAAAAAGTATATTATATATATATATATATACACACATGTATATATACATATATTTGGATCATTCCTACAACTGAAAACTGAAGATTCTTTTATTACGAGCAGCAAAGAAGAAACGAGAGCAATGAGAGAGAGAGAGAGAGAGAGAGAGAGAGTGTGTGTGTGTGTGTGTGTGTGTGAGAGAGAGAGAGAGAAGGAATGAGGGCGTGATACGAGGGACAGGAAAAGAATAGATAAAGATGTAAAATGTATTATCGGGCGACATAACAAGAAGAGCACCCACACACAAAAAGATATACTTATGGTGTGTACCTATTAATTATTAGGTGGTAGAAAGAAGGATTTGGAGAAAAAAAAACCGTTGAAATAATTAAGTGTCGCAATGAAAATAATTCAAGAATTTCTTTTGATAAAGTGTCGTTCACGCGACGACCGTTTCTTTGATAATAAAATGGTCGATAGGAAGAGTTTTAACATTGGGCCGTGCCCATGGCGGGTTGTACTTCCCTTGCTCTGTAGAAATTTTAAAGTGTCATTAAATATTATTAAGATAACGAAGTACATGATTTTGCGTAACGCACGAACGACGAAAGTTATCGCGAGATTCGGAACGACAGGAGCGCGAGTCAAGGAGGTACGGAGTGGCAGAGAAATTGATAATAAAGGAGCGTGTGAATAAGAAAATGGTCGTCGGAGTAACGTACGCGTATTTCGAGGGAAAATACTCATAGGGTCGCACCCTGCCGTTACTACAATATTATCGCACACGCACTGAGAGCGGGTGAAAGAGAGAGAGAGAGAGAGAGAGAGAGGGGGGGGGGGAGGGAGGGGGGAGGAGAGTATACGAATGAAAGGAAACGAAAGATATGAAAAGAGTGAAAAGCCGAGAGACATCAAGTATACATTCACTATGCGATTTCGAGAACAATCGATTAATTGTTCTTATTTCTTTCACCATCTTTGGTCTTGTTTTATACAATGAAAAAATGTTGTATGGTCTAACGAAGAACTGCACTTCCCGACACAAACACACAGACACACAGACACACACAGACACACAGTACGTGCGGATGGAGCCACGTGAGAAAATGTGCTCGTTCGTACAGTCGCATAGAGTTCAGAGCGATATAAAATATTGTACGAAAGGAAACAGCCTCACGTCGTAGCGCGCTGGTACCGTCGATCCGAAAAATGTGAGATCCGAGAAATAAGATGCATTCGTGAAGCCAGGACGTAGCCCCACGTACCGTGTAACACGGACGCACGAAGTAAAATATACAGTAAGTCGAGCAGCGTAAGTGATATATAATCTAGAAATAGCAGCGCGCGTTCGTGTAAATTCGACGTTAGTTCGAAATGCTACTTCTCCGTGTGAGAACACTTACGAAGCCTATCGTAATTTTATGATAATCATTAAATATCGCCTAATTACAGTTACGTGACCCGCACAACTACCCACCCAAACGGTACCTTTTTCAAGTTTTCATACGATGTTTCTACGTTTATACGGATCTCCAGAAGTAAAGATTAATTAACTATGACGGAACTTATATTAAGGTCGTAGAGTAGAATATTATAGAGTTGAAAGGAGAAACGCATATGTATGCCCTCAATCAGAATATTTCTAAGTGTTAGAGTGGAAGCGAGCGGCCATTGGTTTTAAACGATATATTAATGAGAATAATAACAAGTAAGGAGAAAGAGGTAAAATTAAAAGTTGTATAGTAAACCTTATTTGTCTGGAATTTCATTAATTATATCGTCCGTAATAATGTTCACAACGAAATTAGCCGTTTCCATCTAATGAGACACTGTTCAAATATGATTCCATCGCAAGGTATACTCAATATTCTTTCGTTTTATCTAAGCAAATTCTTACTCGATCAATTTGTCTAGACTGTCACTGTCAATGTCATCACCGGCGCCACTACAACACCCCCCATACTTACCCTGTCGATCGTTTTCTGAAACGTCTTTAAAGTAAAACGTCTCGATTATGCTTCAATGCGAAATTTTGAATCACAGACGTTTGCTCACACGGGAATTCAGTCTTCGGTATCTTTCATCAGCAATTATCATAGTAACTAAACTATTCTACATTTATCTATAATCTATAATAAACTGTGAAATAAGTGTACGATCCCCGAGTCTCGATCGTTCATCTTCCTGCTGGTTTCCTCGTTTATATTTCAAAGCCACCAAAACATTTCTATGAATTGTATTTTTACTCGCTGTATATTACTTTTTACACAAAAAGTGATTGTCTGGGAGGTAAGTTATCAATAAGTTCCTTCCTTTTTAATTCAAGACTTTATTATCAAAAGAAATCAATGTGGTATAGATTCCAAAACATTTATGAAAGAATCCAGTTCATCCCTATTTAATTCCATGCCTACGATACGTTTATCTTGTTGATCTTCTAGAAGCAAGTCCAATTGTAATACAGGCTCTTTTAAACTAGCCATTTTACTGGAACCCATCAGCAACTGAAATGAAATAAAAGCATGTACAAATGATTGTAATTACTTGCAATGATTAAACAATTTTGTATCGCATACTATGAGTCTCCAGTTAAAGTCCATTACTGTAGAAGCATATTTTTTAGCATGTTTCTTGAAAAAGACTGTAGACATCTGGTCTCGTCTTGTTCTTACACATTCTAAGAGACTCCGTTGCACTTCAGGTGGGAAGTCTTGATAACATTCTTGAAGCATCTGAAACGTAGTATCGAATAATGTGGAATCATAGCATAGTGGCGACTTGGCCACCCACCTTTTCTTCATTAAGATGTAATATAGCCGGATTGCTTAGAATTCTTAAAAACAATTTGTGGACAACAATGTACTCATCCTTGTTCAAATCGACGTTGTTAGCAAAAGGCTGATGAGACAGTCCAGGGTAGCCACAGACTTCATCGATACATGCATGTATCAGCTAAAGGCGAACAGTTAACCTCAGATTCAATTCAATATATCGTAAATACGAAACAAAGACATTACCCTCGAACCTGATTTAGATTATCTTCATTGATTCTAGCTAGCAGAGCTCCGTAGGAGGCTTGGTTGTCATCCATTATCTTGCTGCAATTCTATTCCAGGATTTTCCAAATTTTTTAGAATTGTTTCTTTGTGTCACACACAATAATTATGTTACGTGTATACCACTGTTTTAGCAAGCATTGTGTTTTTTCCTTAAACTCTTAAGGTACCTCGTCTTGATTCTTGTCACTAGCTCTTCTTACTAATATTAATTTTAAATGACAATAGGTTAAAACGCTTAATCCGAAATGTCAAATACAGAGATCAGTAGAGGAAGATGCACAACGCTACGATCAGCTACGATTTCAAGCGATACTAAAATTATGGCGCTAAATCGTAGCGGCGAGACCAGGAGCAGGATTTTGTGATCATCGCCTCCGTCGATAATGCATATCCCGTCGTAGCCGAGCTAAACTTGAACACGAACGTGACTTATTGTTAGTTTCCACCGCAGTAAGAGTTGAGTTGAAACAAGGTTGAAACAGAGTTGAGTCGAACGGTAGTGCGGTGGAAACGCCAATCTCAATTTTAGAGCTAACCCTACGAACGATGCCAGGTTGGACGAAATCAGGTCCGGTGGAAACGATGGAAACGCGCATCTGGGGTCGAACTGGCGTTGTAAGCGGTGCTGCCAACTATGTAGTACGAACAGTTTGAAATGTTTTAAAAGATGCTACATGTGGATCTTGTGGATTTATTACGTAAAAACCAGTATAGACTTGAAAAATGTTGTAAGCAATTAGTTTAAAAAATGTACGAAGAGTATGATGACATAAGTTAGTATAAAAACAAAAAGCGTTGTTGGTATAACTGATATTTAAACTGAACTCCCATCAACTCTACTTGAACTCTGCCTAGCGCGAGTCCGATAGAAACGGCTGAAGGTAGAAAAACTGGACTCTGCTTCAGCTCCATTTGAGCTCGACTCTGCGTCACAAAATCCTGCTTCCAGCCTCGTCGCTACGATTTAGCGCCATGATTTTGGTATCGCCTGAAATCGTATCGTTGTGCATCTCCCTACTCGTCTCTGGCTACGGTTCTAGGCGATACCAAAAGCATGGCGCCAAATCGTAGCGCCGAGTCCGGGAGTAGGATTTTGTGACGATCGCCTCTGTCGACGTTACAGAATTCGCTGTAGCTGCGCGGGTCATAATCATCGTTCCAGTCGATATTGTAGTCAGCGTGAACACGAATGGATCGCTCGGCGGTGGGGAAAAAATGGCCGCCTCTCGTAAATATGCACGTATATGTATAGTCGACCGATCGAAAGCGTGAGACTGGTTGCCTCTTCTACCGAGAGGTCTGAATAATTGATGCTACGCTTTCAACTACATCGTATTTTATTTTTCAGTTGTCTTAATGCGGCAGAAGAAATTAAATTTAATTAGTACCATTTATTACATTACAGTAGAAAACATAGTGATCACGAAAGAAGTGGAAATTGAAAGATAATGGGTTAAGCAAAGTGAGTCTCGTGTTTGACTTAAATTACCGTCCGTTTGTTGTAACATAAAAAAATACATTGTTATATGAGACTAACGTTAATATTAATAACTACAGTAACGCTGCAAGCTCTAGTTCTAGATCCTCTTTGACTGGTGATGCTCCTTGAAATGATTCCGTGTACTTTGACGTTCCTTTTCTGATGTCGTAAGAGATGCGAGTTCTTCCGTTTGAAAAGTTGAAGGAGCAGAAATCAGTTTCACAAATTCACTCCTTCTGAAGTTTTGAAAATAGTCAGAGGAGACCCCCCCCCCCCCCCACCGTATTATTATTCATGACGACACAGAGACCTCCTACGAATCCTGACAGGGGCCCGAAGCATTATCTGCGCAGGCGCACGTTCTTCCTCCTTTTCCGTCAGGGAGACAGAGCTGTTCCTTGTTGCATCCACCATCTTGGTACTGACAAACGTTCGATACTGCAATTTTTAAAATGAATATTTATTCTCGTTTTTGAAATATTAGTAAATACTTTACCTTGAGGACAGACTTCCGGCACCGCCACGATTCCGTATATCTTCCCTGTTCCTCCCGGTGGAATTGACAATGGGGAATCAAGTTGGCCGGAACTCTTTCTTGCAACCTCAACCGTTGGCCTGCAAAGTACAAGAAGTACAAGTAAACTCGAGTCCCGCCGATGTCTCCATTATTACCGACAACTTACTTCTTCCAGTCAGTCCAGTAGTAATGATTCTGCGAGATGGCCAATCCGAAAGGATAAGACAATCCAGCAATGACAACGCGCACTGCTCTCGCGTCAATCTGGGCGCAGTCTGAAGTCAGACAATTAAATCGCTAAAGAGAATTAATTGCAGGACAGGAAGGCAGAAAGTAGAGCATTAATCCCGAGAAAAGGTGAAGAGGGGAACTAAGGAATTCCTAGATAGTCTAATGACTAACTTATCGCGAGTTGACCAGCATCCGCCCAACAGAGTTCATCGGTCGCCCAATCGATGCTCAAGGAATTCGGCAGGGCGACGTGTTCGCCTCGGAGGAAGATCTGACGCTCGGTGCCATCCGCATTGGCCCACTCCAATTTCGGCGCTGCCCGGTACCAGTCCGACCAGAAGATTTTACTGACAAATTTTCGTATTTCGTTAAAGAATATTTTTTGAATCGAGAGGCTTACGTGGAAGCTCTCTTACCCTCTGTACGGATGAACGGCCATTCCTCTGGGGTTCATGAGGCCATCGTCGACCAGGACCTTCCGTTTCTTGGTGCCCAGGTTTGCCACTTCGACAGTCTTCTTTATCGAATCGGTCCAGTAGATGTTCCTCGCGACCCAATCGACTGAGAGTCCTTCGGCCCCGCTGATGTCAGAAAGGAAAGTCTCGAGCAGAGTCCCGTTATAAAGAAAAGCCGAAATCTTTGATCCTGCAATAAAATTGTAAAGCTGCAAAATGGCTGCCACGGCAATCTTCGGCAGTCTCCGTTCTGACGAAGGTCTTACCGCTAATGTCACTCGAATATGCTACCCCGGATATACAGTCGATATCTATGGCGACGGCCATCTGATTGTAGTGAATGTAAATCGGAGTTCCTGGATTGGAGGGACCAGGGACGAATGGTATCCTGTGTATAGTCATCCCTTGATTCACCAAAAGAAAATTGGCATCGTGTTCCGGGACTCTTCTGCAATGCGTGCCATTTCCAACGAACCCGTCGTCGCAGACGCAGGCGTAAGCATTGTTTCCGGTTATTACGCAAGTCGCATCCGGAGAGCAAATACTTGGATCTCGGGCACAGGTGTATTTCGGGTAGCAGTTCAATCCGTCACCTTGATAATCCTGAAAAAGAAATTAGTTTGCGCTTCAAATTGCAGCTGGCATCCCGGAGATTCTGCGTCACTCACTTCCTGGCAGACGCAGCCATAATCGTCGAGATGAGTAAGATAAACGCAATCCGCGTTCGGATGGCAACTCCTCTCGTAGGAATTGCAATTGAATTGTTCCCGTTCGCACTGACGGACGCCGTCGCCTCTGTAGCCGGCGATGCACGTGCAGGCGTGGCTGCCGTCGTCCGTCAGGATGCACTGCGCGTTCGCGTGACAGAGGGAGGAATTCATCGAGCAGTCGGGAGTCGCGGATCCGCAGATCTCCGGGTCGCAGCTGCACTCGTACCGCGAGTTCTCCGGATTGTAAACGCATCTCTCGGGCTCTTCGCAGTCGGAGTTGCCAGAGCAATCGGCTGAGAAAGAGAAGATCTTCGTGAAGGACGGGACGTGGCTCTGGGAAAACTGGACTTATCGTGTAATTGATATTTCGTAAAAAATCTATTGGACGCAAAAGAAGATGGGAAAGATTAAAAGTTCTCTGAGCACCGATTGGACTGCAGGTCGAGCCGTCTCCCGTGTATCCTGGGTTGCAGACGCACTTGGCAAGTGGCTCCTCGTGCTGACAGGAAGCGTTGGGATCGCAGGTGTCCACCTCCAGGCAGGATACTTCTGTTCAAGGATCAGTCAGCCATGCGGCTACGTTAGGCCAGGTGCACGATTTTTAATTAAGCTCGTTCCGCAGTTCGCTCTTATATTACGGAAAGCTACCTGACGCGATCTGGAAGATCGCGCGGTGCAACGAGTAATCTCATACCTGGCTTGACGCACTCTAGACCGTCGCCTTCGTATCCCGGATTGCACGCGCACTCGTATTGTCCGCTGTAGTCGACGTGGATGCATTGAGCGTACGGGTGACACGTGTTCACCACGTCGCAAGGTACTGAACAACCATGGATATGTATCATTAGCAGGGACGCTTATGCGAGTTGGAGAATGAGCGAGAAATGCAAAAGAAAAAATGACGAAGCGTGTCGATTGAAAAAGTAAGCAGCGGGTATGACATCCCCATTGAGCCCATGGAGCCCATGGAACCCATGGAACCTATGGAACTCATGGAACCCATGGAACCCATGGAGCCCAAAGAGCCCAAGGAGCCCATAGAGCGACATGCGAAACCTCGTGGATACATAATCTATGTGTGCGCACGTATTTGGTTAGTCGATGTAATGACGTTAAAGAATTAGATGAATTGAAATTTGAAGAAATAATACGAAGCTCGGAAGCTCCGCGCACACGTGGACTCGTACATCGTGAGCCTGAAGGACCCATCGTCTCGTGGTTGTATCCTGCCAGAGGAACGCAAATTTCCGAGTGGCGGTCGAAATCGTATCCCGGGGGACAGACGCATCGATCCTCCAAACAATTCGGGATCGGGATCGCTGATACTAGAAAGCACCGTGCAGAAATTGAGCATTAGTTAGTCCGTTCAATCGATAATTGAGCAACGGTGATAAGTTGATAACGATCATGATAACACTACTGCTAGCGCTACGCTAATCGCATGTGCAGCTCGTGCGAGTCAGAGTCTTTGCTGCGCTTGCACATTCCTAGTCTTCACATTCTATCATTAATTCTAACGTTGCAGTGCAAATGGATACTGCGTGCAATTTTTTTCGGACTTTCAAACTTTTCTCTATTCAGGATTTTATTTCCCCGCTTATCTCGGCCTCACTTACGCTCTCGATTAACTTCCTCGGTTGGTCCAGGACTGCTCTCTTCCTCGTTGCAGTCGCCGCCTTCCTCGCAGCTGGGTATCTCTGCAAGAAAAAGCAAAATAGAAAAACGGTACAGGAAGCATCGCAACGCGCATCACCTACTTCGACAGTCTAGACCATCAAAAGAGTAGCCCTCCTTGCAGATGCAGACGTAGCTTCCCTCGTTGTTAATGCATATGGCGTCGCGCGAACAGAAATGTCTTCCAGTGTCGCACTCGTCGATGTCCTCACAAATATCTACTCCGTCGTAGATGCTTTGATACCTGAGAAAATAAAGACGTTAGTCGAAGGGTCAAAAAAGGCGAAAAATATGCTCAACATTTCTCTACCCAGGATCGCAGATGCATTTGACGTCATCTCCGTCTGCATCGACGACGCAGGTGCTGTGCGCGCCGCATCTGTCCTTTTCGAGGACGCAGAGGTCGTCCTTACCGAAATAGGCGATTTTCGTGTTCAATCCGAAGCGAACAATAACTTCGGTCTTATCGTAATTTATGACGCCCCTCGAGAATTTAAGGATGGCCTTATTCTCTTCAGGATCATGCGGGGCGTAGTCACACTCCTGATAGGTGATGATCTGATCCGTGACGAAGGGATACTCGTCCCCGGGTACGTCCCGGAATTTGTATACTCTGTTGCTCTGAGACGTGATCCTGCCACTGTCGCTCCTGACGTACAGCTCCTCGTAATCCTCGAAGAGGATCGTCGCGTTCTCGGGTAGAACCGGAAGGTTCCCTCGCATCTGAGCCTCCATCTTCAGTTGGCCGAATACGTCCAGTCCCAGGTAATTCGTTTGGATGGTCAGCCTCTCGCCGCTTCTTTCGAAGAAGATGTTGACGGTGTGATTGAAGACGCCACCTGCGGAACCGATTCGCCCGTCCAGAATCCTCGCTCCTCGCAAACTCATTTTATTCTATTTTCATTCTTACCCGTCAACTGGTATCCATTTTTGGCATCACCGATAGGTTTAGCGAACAACCATCCGATAATCTCGCCCATGACCCCCACCAGCTGGAAGCTGGATTCCAGGGGGTGCGGTACGTTCGTCAGAGCAGTATAGGTTCTGCCGTCCTTCGTCTGGACGTAAGATTGCAGATGTCTGCTTTCGAATTCCACGCCGTTAATGGAACCGGACATGACGCCGAGAATCCGCAATGGAACATCTGAAAGATGGTCCTACTCTCTGAGGGAAAATCCTGTAGGGGTTAGGCCTGAATCATTAGGACGGCACAAAATTTGCCCGATCTAAACTTTGAGGGTCGAATCGATATAGTCGAATAGCGAATGGGGGTTGGCTGGATTGCGAAGGAGTATTTGCAGGGTGGCGCGCGCGTAGGAGGATCCGGAGACAGACGATAAGGAGCTACAAAGCGCTCCTGCGTCTTGTCTCTCAAAGGGGTCCACGGCCCATGGCCCATTTGACAGACGCCGTGTAGCGGTTTACGAGGCCCCCGAGGAAGTCGTAAGAGGAGCACGTGCGTCGTAAACTATGAATAGATCAGAGGGAACTTTCGTGGTTGGCACTTGCGGAGGCGCCCGGCCTCTCCTGCCTCTCCTGCCTCTCCTGCCTATCTTTGCCATTTCCCGAGTAAACATTGCAATTCCTTCCGAACAAGGCTGTCGCAGCTTACCGTTGGGTTGGCAAGACTTTCCGTTGCCGAAGAAGCCGTCCTTGCAAACGCAGCAGAATCCGACCTCGTGATCGACGCAGTGCGCCTTCGTGTGACACCTCGTCGAATCCGTCTGACAGCTCGGCGCCTCGTTGGTCGCTGCGACTTCTACAAAAGAGATCTTCCGTGTGGAGACTCTCGCTATTTCCTAATAATATACCCGTAAAAGGAGAAAGGAGACTGATCGTGAGTACCGTCAATGTTATCCGGAATTTTGATGTTCTGATCGGCTGTAATGGGACCAACGTGGAAGAGCCATTTCCCGGGCTCGTTGACGTTCGACCACTTTTCAATATATTCGATCCTATCGGTGCCGGAGCCTTTGAGGGTGTAGACTTTCCCGGCACTCATCAAGCCTGCCTGCGCCTTCGCATCGGGAAGCCCGTTGGGCTGGGGAATCGCCTGTATCCACTGGATCCCACCCTCGGGATAGAGAAGCTCGACGAACGAGTGCGTACCGTTCGAGGAGATGACTACTTGATAGCTGTTGACCTGGACGAACAATCAGGATTTACCATTAACGATGTAGTCGCGATAATCGTGAAGTACAGCTTCCTGAAGCCGGAAGGCGTTTGCTCTGCTCAACTGACATGATCGCTCTTCTCGTTGTAGTATCCGACGTCCAACCAGGTCACGATGAAAACGCTCGAGGGTTCGAAGTCCTGGAAGTCCTTAAAGGACCTCCTGACGGTCTCGCCGGCTCGGCCGAGGACGTCGCTGGAGTTGCTCTCGCCGTAGTAGACTCTGCCGGAGGCTCTGGTGTCCACGTGCGTGTACAAGGGTGCGATAATAGGATCGTCCACGGGAAAGGCTATGTTGAAGAATCTCTGCATCGTCCTGATAAAGGACAAGACGCCATTTCCGTTCACCTGAAAGACAATAAAGATGTCCCGGACTCTCGTCATTTCATGTAACTTTGATGATCTCTTATAATTTCCCGTGCATGGTTCAATGTGCTTTTGCCACGTTCGTCGTTAACGAACCTTCGATCATTACGCTCGCGTAGCGCCTGCGAATTTTCGGCTAAATTGAACGCGGATTGACAGTCGAATAAGCGAGGAGTCAACGTACGAGCGACGAAGTCACGAGGGAATTCACTAATTGTGAGACGCCACTGTCTATCGTATTTATCGCGCGCGCGCGCGCACGCATATGTTTGCTACAAAGTCTGAAGTGCAAGGTAAGGACGCACCGAGCGATGGAAGTTCGAGGATGACCTGAAAGAAGCCTTTATGCCGGCGGCCGCGTCTGGGATTCCGTGAAGCACCGACTGGCGAGTCAACGCGTGTCATTCACCCATTTCGTTCCTCGTGCGATGACATTAGAGACTGGCAGACGCACGCTGACACATTTATGTAAACAGACTCTTTCGACTCGACCTGCGAGAGCAGAGAAGCGTCGCGACGTCAAGACATAATTTCGTCAATTGGCTGATGTGAAATGTGCCGCCGTTAAGGCACAGCTGCTGTCCCTTTACGAGTATTAAGGCAATTTTCCTCCCGACTCGTCTCATTAAGCAACCAGAAGCAACGCCCGCCGACAAAACTTCGTAGCCCCGGAGAACCTTAAGGCTTCTGCACATCGGGCAGCTCCTTAACGCTGCTAGCAGTGGTTTCTGCGGGTGCGCAAGTCGGCGACTGGCCTGTTGCCTTTTGCACGCATCGCAGGGGGAAAACTTGAGTTTCGTTCAAAAAAATTCGAATACGAGACATTTCTAACGCGGCACCGATTTGAATGCTGAGGCGTCGTGACGTCGTGGCGTCGTGACATCCGGTATACAGAGTTCATCGGTGCTCCTTTGGTCGCTCAAATATTGACCCCCATTGTTTTAACGAGAGGTTAATCCAACTCGGCCGTGTCACGCGTCGATTAAAAGAAGCGTCCTTTCTAGCACGCGGTTCTCGATGAACTCGGCTCGATTAACCTTTCCCGAGGAATTACGAAAATTCTAAATGGGACTAGAATTCGTGCGCACCAGATGATCATCGTCTCTTCTCTTTACGAGTCAAGCGAGAGTTCGTCATTGTTATTCTTATCGTGATACTTGCGACAAACAGCTGCAAAGTGCGTTATGCATTAACTGTCTGGGAACCTGTGTCAAGAGTAGTTACGAGTATTTACGATTGTCGCGCGGATATATATTTTCTGTAGATATAGCAATATCCCGTGTAAACATTTTTATAGGGCGAAGATAAGGGCCTGATAGATCGGTCCGAATAAAAAGCTGCATCAGTTCCTTGATCGTCGGTATTAATCGCGTGCGACTGCAGTTTCGAATGCATTTGGCTTAGTAATATTTATAAAAAATGTTATCACAATGTGCCAGCACAGCTCTTGGAAAGTGACGCCGACGTAGAAAAGATGCAACTTTAAACGAAATTAGCGGAAATATCGCTTCAATCGTATTACTGCCTAAAAAACTAATTTCCAAACATCGTAATTTTTCTGCGCGATTTTTGAATAACGATGTCCACGAGTTTTTCAACTCGCTGGGCTTTTACCACTCCTAATAGCGGTGAGTGGCTGCTATCTCCAGGAGGCTATCTGAGGTCAGGGGTCATAGCGAGCGAATGACACACACATGCGACGGTGCGTCGTCATGAATGGGGAGAAATAGTGAATAGAGATAGGACGCTGAAAATAGAATAGGTAATAGGAGACACGTCGATGGACAGCGCTCCGTGTAGTCGGAGCTACTCGAAGCAATATCGACGCAATTGTCACGAGTGCCAAGAGAAGAGGCCTCCTTCTGGGCAGGTTAAGGATCATATCCTGAATATCCTGAATATCCTGAATATCCTCGATATCCTCTATCGAAAGAAAAGGTCCTTCTTAGAAATGAAGAGCGCGAGCCCACAGTGACTCCGGTCGTCGGGAAGGACAAGCGTAATTCGCGTAACTCTGGGGGCACCGCGTCTCAATTAGCCTAGTCTGTGATCACCTCAGAGATTTGTCAGTTGTTGGCCGAATTACGTATGTGGCGCAGATGCATGTGCACGCGCCGCTCTTATATCCGCTAACGCAACCGTGTTTAATCGGACGCAATCATTTTGATGACCAGAATCGTCGAGGATAACCGAGAATGGAGATGATTGTCGTGTAGGCAGCAGCCACGTTCTAAGTGGACCGTCGTGTCTTCTTCGGTATCGCCCTCATATCTATGTCAATCAGTTTATCACGGTTTATCGTTTGCACCATTCGAGTCTTCTTACGTCACGTAACGTTGTTCCCGATACTTTGGTTTACTTCGCTTCCGGATCGCTATAGTATCTCAAAATCGCATCGCTCGGGAGGAAAACACAAGGGGCCAATTAAATGGATATTCGCAATTGGAAAAGTTATCCGTTCGGCTGCAAATTTTCACAGGGACATCTTGATGGCAGAAGAATCAAAGAGGAGCGTATAAAACTCGTAAGAGCGGCTGAACGAGTGTTCGCGCGTTTAAATCGAGATTGATCTCAATCCTGGGACGGAACTTTCAGGATTTCTCGTTGCAACTAAATTTCGCTTTGAATTTCCCCGCTTCGACTTGAACGTTAACCATTATTTCGTTCGCTTCCTGCTTTTCGCTTTTCACTCGGCAATTGGACAGAGCGGAGCAGTTCCGTGTCGCTCGCGTCTCTGATTAATAATGCGGATGACGATGATACGAGTCGCTCGTTGGCTGATTCATGAATTCGCGTTCAATGGAAATGCCGACAGCCGTGAACACGCCTTGTATATATCTATATACGTTTGCGCGGGCGAATCCGCGTTTCTACTATCGAAGATTGCGCGCGCGATTAACGATCGTTCGTGCAAGAGAATCCCGTGGAAACGACTCGGAGCTTCCCGGAAGCCTCTCTAACTGGCGCTGACGCTCCTCCGTGAGATCATGCACCTTCCAATTTGAACCTTGAAAAGTCTAGCGAATCAACCTTCCGCGCTCATCCTCTTGCCGGATGCTCGCAGAGAGACTTGCGTTCGGTAGGTAAGACGGTTGAGAAGACCGAGCCCGTCCCGCGTGAGACGTCCGACTCGGCCGGACGCAACCGACGGGATCCTATCGGCCCGTCGGCCCGTCGGCCCGTCGGCCTGTCAGGCTATTTGTTCAAGACGCGTGACTCAAACGCACTTCGTCTCTTTGAATATTTCACTTACGATAATGGAATTGTAGATGTTGTCATAGAAGGCAATTGGCGTCTTCAAAGGGACCTCCACCGACTCGAGTTCTCCGTTGGCGGCAGCCTGGAGGGTAGCGCCTCCGGGGAGGTTGTAAGGATATAGTTGATCCTTGCTGAGGGCCTCAACTTGGGTCCCCCCGATTGCCAAGAGCACGAGGGCCTGCAGAAGGGCCCCGAAGAAGCACGCGCGGCGAGCGACCATCCTCTCGAAGTGTCTTAACGCGACTGATCGCCACCGCTCGCTTACTGACTAACTCGCTAATTGACTATAGTCAGACTGGGACACGCACTCGAATACACTCGAATACACTCGAATACACTCGAATACACTCGAATACACTTGGCTACACTTGGCTTTGATAAACTCCGAGGGAGTGAGCTTCCCTCCCCACCATATATAAATGCGGCTTTCTCGGTTTCACGGGAAAGAAAAGAAAGAAGCTGCCAGTCTTTTTACCAAACTGCTCCGCGGTTTATTATTTACCGGGCAGTAAACTTATTACACGTTGCCAGAGTTACCTTTAACCCTCTGTAGAGTTAGACTATTTAAGCGATTAAACGCAGCCAAAGATTTATAGAGTCACGTAAATTCTATAGGTATTTGATTGACTGAATTGTTGCCGAAGCGTGTCGCTACCGAGTAGATACGTTGGACTTCCGCGAGGCAGAATATTGAAGGCAGTAATAGGACTATAGGTCATTGAATTTGCATTCGTCGAAACTTCGAAGCGTCTCATCGTGTCCGCAATTGATTTTTATTATGATTTTAGTGATCCGACATTGCCGAATCAATCGGAAGACGAGCAAATCGCAATTTTACAATTTTATCAATTATTTTCGGCCATAACTTCGCCTCGGTATACGCGTGTATTCCAATGCGTGAGAAATTCCACGTCAGTCGGTGGAGCGACAGCAGCTCAGGAGTTGTGGGTATCGCTTTACAAACGCTGAACGTCTCGCTCGTAAAACGATGAATGGAGGTGGACCTACATTAGCGATCTGAGATCTCTATTGCGTTGCAGTCTAGATGACGAAATATTATGCGCGACTGACGGTGCTCGCACTTGGAGGATTGACGAGGCTGTCGTCGGCGAGCCACCTGAAATTAGTTCGAACGTTGAGAAAATTACTCGGTTCACGTTGTAAATTGATCTTTATTACAAGAAATTACATGGCTAATTTGTACATATAAAATATGCGTATGGTACAAGTACTATGATACAGAGACGTAGTGGGATGTAGAAGAATACATGACAGATGGATTTATCTTGTGTCTATGATTATGAATTTGTCTGTATGCGAGTGCGAACGTGTCAGTTGAATATGCGTGCATGTGTGTACGCCTTTTTTCGCATTGCTTCGTCAATCCTAGGTAAGGATCGCAACCGAGTGAATGTGGCGGCAGCCACAGGGATACGTATAGGCAGTGTGCGCTTCGGGTAACCGTCGACGATTCGCTGGGAGTCTCCAAATAAACGGAAGGCATCTGATCATCCGTATCCGAATCAAGCGGAAGTAAGACCTCTCGACGGGTTCAAATGAATCGGTTGAAGGGAAGCCCAAAGTAGAGTTCAGAGAAGAAAGAAGATGGTTGCCTCGCAACGATGGGGGAATTCGAAAGATAGATTTCTCGTTGCGTCTATTTTACTTTCCCTCTCTCTCTCTCTCTCTCTCTCTCTCTCTCTCTTTCTCCTTCTCTCTATACCTCTATGATGTATTTATCTCTCAATCTTCCTTTAACTTATTCCTGTTCGATCATTTTCTTCTCCGTTATTCTCATGCGCCAAGATTTTTTAATTTCGCTTCGCTTCCTCTCACTCTCTATTTGCGTCTGCACTCGTGGCAGCTCTCCTTTTTTATCACAACTAGGCTCTCCTCCTCCCTTCCAATGCGGTTGCTCGCATGTTTTTTATCATTTACGATTACGAAATACGTTTAAGTTACTTTTCGTGAGCTTGCATCCCTACGTGAGTGTTATGAATCCTACGAAGTGCGGTAACTGCGTATAATAATTAAAACTACGATAATATTGAATTAACGTGCGTGCATTATATATTAATTATGGCCTTCTTTTTTAATTAATTGATAATCGTATAACGGTTTTGGCAGATTGTTCCTCAGCGGGACGGCAGCTCGCGTGCGCGCTGTCCCTTAAGATATTTATCGTACCGTGGCGATCTCGTATTTTCGCATTTATCCTTGACATTCGGATTTTGCACGGGACTTTATATATATATATTTTTTTTTCATTTGATGCGAACACAGAAGAAAAACGCCGTAACGTCTCGACATCATAAAACTGTCATGTTGCGTTACTCGCACTTGCTCAATGCGTAAGTGTCTTTGATGTTCGCTTGTCTCTCCAATTTTTTAATCCGTGTAATACTAAGCTGGTGCCGGCCACAGTCTCGATCGAAAGTCGTGTCCTTTCCAATCTTCTCTTTAGCTTGTCATCTCGATCTCATCTCGATCGTGCGAACGATACTGCGCCGAATAGCGATGACGGTGAGAATGTGCGATGCCCAATGACGTTATTGGCTAACGAATCGGACGGTGCGATGCATCGTGAATACGAGTTAGGCACAAGGTTGAGTGGGATCGCGGATGCGGACGGGGATGATGCTGAGGTTGTGATTGTGGAGTAGTTAGCTGGGCTTCCGATCAGCACGTGGTAAAGGGTACTGATCCGAATCTATGTTAGGTGATTCTGATGCCGGGCGGTGGCTCGATATGGCGACGTTGCTGCAGGGGACAAGTGTCGAAGCACGTAACCAGGAGGACGTGACTCTTGCAGGCTTCGACTCTCTTCCGGAGGATGAAAGTCTCTGCCTCCAGGGCTTCCAGGAACGACGGATCCTGCCAGTCCATGCTGTCCTCGACGTGTACTGTTCACGAGAAACGAATCTCGCGTTAGCCTTTCTCGACTTTGCCGGACAAGATTGACAAGACACAGGTGCACTCACGTTCAAAACTCCATCGATCATCCGAAACCATGAGGCGCCTCTTGGCCTCGCGCAGCTCCTGCCTAAGAAGGCGCTGGCGCAGCCGCAGGCTGTGTATCCTGGACATCGTGCCACGGGGCTCCGAGCGTACTCGCGCGCGCCGCTCCAGGATGGCCACGTCCTCGCCTGAGTACGTCAGGATTCCCTCGTGGGTTGGCTGGGACTGGGCCCGGGGCCCGCACCCTGCCACCAGCCGTCCCACCGCTGAAACACCCGCACAACGTCGAGGTTAGAACTCCCAGCGCGCCACCTGAGAAGAACCACCGTACGTCGGAACTACTTTAGCATTTCTTAAGCAGATTAGTTAAGCAAATTTGAGCTTTCGAGGGTGAGTAGAGAAACTTCCAGAAAGAATGCGCGAGAGAGCGAGAGCGAGAGAGGGAGGGGAGAGAGAGAGAGAGAGAGAGAGAGAGAGAGAGAGAGAGAGAGAGAGAGAGAGAGAGAGAGAGAGAGAGAGA
>JARQSW010000462.1:3717-15060 GCA_030142375.1 Calameuta pallipes | reverse complement strand
AGCGACCCCAAAAACCCGTATATACCAAATTTCATAAAAACCCGATCATTAGAAAAATGTATGCTTCAAAGGGTTAAGGAAGAGCGAGATAGCAACATGTGTCAGACGAAAGTTGTAGGGTACGAAGGGGGAAAGTCAGTGCAAGTAGAATTTATGCTCCTACTATTTATGCTTCTATGTCGCAAGCATAAAGCCAGTTTTTTTAAATGGCAACAACATTTGTGAACCCTCACATGTTGTGCGCCTCATCGAGACGAATTCAACCATGTGATTGTCCGCTGAAGGTGTCCCTCCATGCAGAGCACTTAGTCTTTAAGGGACTCTCATTCCCAATTACATTTCATAAACAAACTCACGTGGCAGCACCTGTAGTAACTATACGCAATACATGTATATATACAATAGTTAGAAATAGTTCTGGATGAAACATTTGTGCGTTTGTTAATTATTGACGAGTTTTTTAAGTTTTATCATGGCAGGAAAGAACGAAACTGGTAGCAAACAACACTATATACAGACGGAAAAAATATTGTTGGTGCAGTTGGTGAACGAGCATAGAAATATCGTAGAAAATAAGAGAACTGGTGCTGTAAATATGAAAGAAAAAAACGATGCGTGGGTTTGGATTGCGCATTCTCTTAACAGTCAAGGGCTCAGCATACGTGTGACGTGCAGGGCGCTAGTTACACGCCTAGCAAGCTAATCTCCCGCGCTAAGCGTGGGAGTTTATATTTATTTTTGTTCTGGGTAAGTTCGTGGCTGCCGTCCTATACAGGCCCGGTCCTTTGGATTGCCGTTAGGATAAGGAATTGGTGTATGATCGATGTTAAATCAAAAGATTCGAAGTTCCCCTTGAACTGGTCCGAATATATTGTTACAATCCCAATTTGCTTAGTAAGTAATAATTTGGACGAATAATGAATATGCCGGATGGTCTTACAACTAGTTTTACAATTATAATCTCGCACTGCCGTGCCCTCACTCACTCTTGCATTCTCACACTTACTCTTACTCAGCGCTCAACGGTAGTAACCCACGCTGCCCCGGTGTTCACACTTCGTCTTTTAGTGGCTTGAGGTTCTTTGGTCTGGCAACTTAAACTACACGACAAATATTGTTCGTGGGAAAATCAGAATACTAACATTTAAATTCACAACGACTGATACGCTACGCGTGCTACTCTTAAGGCTCGATACGTCCTTATCGTCTTACAAACGGCGATAGTTAATAGTACGCGGAACTCCCGTGAGAATGATAGCCGCCGGGCAATGCGATTTGTGAGAAGTTACTCCAGCCTGAACTATGCGCTCTGGTGTGTATCTGGAGACTGATTTTCCTTCCCTGATCTATCCTACTTTCTGTTGAAAGTAGGTGGACAGGCGGGGGCAAATCTTCCTAATTCAGCGGTTTTTATCCGCTCGCGTGAATCCTGGAATTTTCAGTTCACACGTTTTAGGCACGTTCGTGGTGCGATAAGACCGGAAGCTAGCTTCCTCACGAAATGCCGCAGTTAGCATCTCAGAAATCGCGTGACGCCTTGGTTGCATTCTTGGTTCTCGCTGGTGTTTCTATTATTCACAAGTGTGTGTGTACATATGGCTGGCTTGACATGTGCTCAGGGCGACCTGTCAGGGCGTGTTACAGCAGTCGAAACCCGTATGGCTGATCACTATAATGAACTTACGGCAAGAATAGCTTCGGTAGAATCGGGCACACCTATGAATTCTTCCACTTCACAGGATCTCACTTTGGGCATCCAACAGCTGAGCGAGCGTATTCGTACTATTGAATATGAGAAACGCAGCAAGGATTTAACCATCTCTGGCCTGCCCGAACTGAGCAGTATGACTGATCGTGACTATCTTTATTCTCCGTAATTGGTGCATCTGTTGATAATTCGCACATCTCTGAAATCTCGCGCATGCGCATCACGTTGACGACTAATAAGCCTATTTGTTCGCCTCTCCTCCTCGGAAACTAATTTTAAGCTCTAAGCGCACTAAGGGTCCTCTTAAGGCCTGCGAAGTCAAATCTGCGTTTGCTGACTCTAACGTATATATGAATGAGTTCTTACCATCTGAATTGCACAATTTGTTACGTGTAACTAGAGAAGCGGCGAAAAGTAGGAGCTATCGATATGTATGGGTGCGGAATGGTCTTATCAAGGTTAGGAAAGACAATGAATCGCCAATTATTAATATTTCATCTCTAAAAGATATTGAGTACCTACGGTGAAATAACGCTACTCTACCATCTACACCCTTGCTGTCGGTCGTAGCTGATGACTCTCTATGCATCTGTCATGTCAATGCTCAATCGCTCACAGCACATTTTGATGAATTTCTAGACTACTTTACTACTGAGCTCTATATTATGATACTTGTCTCTGAGTCATGGCTAAAGCCACATATTGATGATTGTGCCATCAGGTTGCCTGGCTATTATTTACTGCGTTGCGACAGGATTAGCATATCTGGTGGTGGAGTGTGTATTTAGTACCGTGATGTTTACTCTGCCAAAATAGTAGCCTCGTCAGCGGCTTTAAACACAACACGACTTGAATTTCTCTTTGTTGAAATCGCTGGATCTAATATCTCCAAACTACTTGTTGATGTTGTTTATAGACCTCCGAAGGTTGCGTTCTCCGACACTTTCGAGACACTCTTCTCGTCTATCTGCCTCGATTATACACACACAGTGATTATGGGTGACTGGAACGCGGACTTGACTTCCGTTAATCACGATAGCACTTATGTTCGCCGGCTATTTCAATGCTTCAACTTCTACCTTGTTCCGTATCACTCTACACATCACTCAGCTACATCATTTACTTGGTTGGACTTATGCCTTGTGGACTTTATTGATAGTGTTGCGGACCACGGGCAGCATCCTCTTACCTTTCTCTCGTCCCACGATTTAATTTATATTAAATATAAAATCAGGAATAGATCAGTCTCTCGGCCAACTACTATTGCGTGTCGTTATTGGCAGGGTTTACTAAGTCATGAGTTTCTTGAACAACTTAATAATTTAGACTGGACACCCCTATTGAGTTGCAATAATGCTGAGGATAAAACGGTTTTTCTAAATGGTCAGCTAGCTAATATTCTAGATACGTATACTCCCTGGCGAAATATTCGTTATAAGCGACCTTCTGCGCCTTGGATAATTTGTCACATCCGTCAGTTAATACAATCTCGAAATCGCTTGCGTGCTGTAGCTAGGCGAACTCATTCTACCTCTGCTCGTGAGGGGTATAAATACCTCCGAAACCGTGTTAAAACCTTAATAGGAAATACCAAAGCTGCATATTGCACGGCACGACTTGCTCAGTTTCTTGCGCGTCCCCTGAAGAGCTGAACGCCCATTTCTGTTCGGCATTCAGTACTTCCTGTCGACCTTGTCCCGAGACCTGGGTGGTATCTGAGGACTATGATGACGGTAAGTTCTATTTCTCGCATTTAACATTAGACAATCTCATTGCGCAGCTAAAATTTTCTGATACACGTGTTGCTGGACTTGATGGTTTTCCTGGTTGTTACTTGAAACACTGCGCAGTATCTCTTGTTCCTGTACTCTTGAATCTTTATAATTCATCGTTGAATACTTCAACCTTCCCAACAGTACGGAAATTGTCGCTAGTTACACCAGTGCCTAAGAAGTCCAAACCATTGGAGCCCACTGACTACAGACCGATCTCTCTTCTCTGCGAATTATCCAAAGTGCTTGAAAGGCTTGTAAGGAAGGATATGATGGAATTTCTTACGCGAAGCGGTTTCCGGGATCCTTCCCAGTTTGGTTTTGTATCAGGGAGCTCTACTCAGGCTCCGTTAATTAAGGTTACAATGATATACGCCTAGCAATTGATAACCGTAAGATTACTATTTTAGTCTTTTTTGAGTTCTCTAAGGCCTTTGACACTGTCGACCACGGTCTACTACTAGATAAGCTTAGTTCTCTCGACCTGTTCTAAGATGGTTCTGGTCTTATCTAACTGATAGAAAACAAGCCGTGCGCACCTCCTCTGGTACCTCAACTTGGTCGGCAGTTACATCGGGAGTGCCTCAGGGGTCTATCTTAGGTCCTGCGCTTTTCTCTCTTTATATCGCCGATCTCAATGCTCATATTCAAAACTGCTCTTTCATAAAGTACGCGGACGATCTACAAATATATTCGCACTGCTCTATAACTAATTTAAATGAATGCGTCGCTAACGTCAATGATGACATTAAACTTATATGTCAGTGGGCCAAGACTAACAAATTAAAATTAAATCCATCCAAGACTAAGGCTATGATACTTAGGTCATCGAGATATCTAAACACCCTCAATCTTGAAAGTATTGCTTCCATCAATGTGGATGGTACTTCGGTTCCGTATGTCGACATTGTCAAGAGTCTGGGAATCATCATTACACCGTCACTGAACTGGCGCGAACAGGTTACTATGACCTGCAATAGGATACACAAGACTCTGTACCAACTGAGGTCTAATGGGCAATGTCTACCTAAGTCTCTTAAAGAGATACTGGTTCAGAGCCTGATACTACCACTGATAGACTACTGCTCACTAGTTTTCTTGGACATCACTGTCGAGGAGGATATCAGGCTGCAAAGAACTCGGAATAGATGCGTCCGTTTTATTCTTGGCATTCGTAAATCAGAACATATAACTCCGCATTTCTGTAGCCTTCAGTGGCTGAAAGTTAACCAGCGTAGGTACTACTTTCTTGCGGTTGTCGTCTGCCAAGCTATCGACTTTCAGGTACCTGAATTCCTTGCTGGGAAATTATCCCACAGGCTATCCAACCCAGAAGTAGGTCCCACAACTAGAGTGCATCCTCTCGACTTGGTGGTTCCACTGTGCCGCACTATTATTTACCAGAAATCGGTAACCCTTGCTGGTGCCAGACTCTGGAACTGTCTACCTTACAATATACGAGAGAGCCCTTCTCTTGCGACGTTTAAGGCCGCTCGGTACTCCTTCTTACTGGAGAACCAGATAAATCTATAAGGCGCAACCGCTCTTTACATTTATCTTTAATTATCATTACTTATATCATTTATCTTATACTTATATCATTATTGTTACCATTACTATTATTACTATTATTATTGTTTATACTAATATTAACTGACACTTATTGTTATATTTGTACTTACGGGGTCCTTGACCTCAGTATAATAAATTGCGTTCTCTCTCTCTCTCTCTCTCGCTCTCTCCGCGGCGTATACCCTATCCGCCTCCGCCCCCTATGAGTTTCGATATGACGGTGCCCAGTATGGGTGCTAGCAGAAGAAGCAGAAAACCGCCGCTTTGAACGATATGTTGTTTTCCAGTTTTAACGGCGGAGCCGGGCCTGGATAAACGTCTCAGCAGTGGTGCGTGTTTTCGCAAGTGGCGCTTTTGAGCCGGTTTGAGAGGCACGTTGCCGCGAAGAATATTCAGAGCGCATTCGCATATACAGTTGACGAGGCGTGGATCGGCCACGCGTAGCAAAGCGCTGCGCTGTTTGTTATCCAGATGGCAAATAGCCTTTAACACTGTAGCGTGCTTGCGGCCTATAGAACAGCGTTCGCGGGATACCATTACAACCGAATTACTGGTACGTCTCGATCGGTGGACCCGCCCTTTATACCCTTTCGCGGTACGTACACGTAGTGGAGCGGGTCCGAGGGAAACACGTACGAAAGCGACAGTTGTCGGGGGTCGATTGCTTCAATTCGAGTAGTAGATAACCGTGTGGTTGGGCCGTGGCATCGAGGTAGACTTCCTGTACGAAGCGTGGGTTTTCAGGAAACACCTGTCTTGCTAGATGCTGTATCTGCGCTCTGTCGCGCGGATTTTTAAATACAACGATGTAATTGGCGTTTAACGAGATATCGCGCTGGCCGGGCCCCTGATGAAAGAGATTCTGCGTGATAAAGATAACGCTGATGTTCGTATGATGGCTGCCTTTGGTGAAAAGGTCGACCACCGTGTTATTGGATGATTCCCTCATGAGATCGTCGATGATGACCAGTTTGGAGCGCTAGTCGCTGCCATAATCGGTGTTCTGCGGCAGTCCCTCGCGAAACTCTATAGCGTTCCCGTAACCCCTGTACCCCTTCTGCCACTCCGCATAGTAAAAGAGAATGCGCGCGAAGCGCACGTCGCTCATGACCTCGATGAACCGTAAGAATTTCTTTACGAAAAACGTCTTCCCACACCCCGTGGGCCCGCAGATCATCGACGTCCATGGGTACTTCAGCGTGTATCCATTATGCCGAATGAGGGTATTCGCCGGTGTTCTTTATGAATATACTATTAAAGAGTCTACCGGGCTTTGCAGGCTTACCATCGCGGGGACGGGCCGCAGCGGGCGCGCGACACGCGTGAGGCTCGTACGTCGCACGCGCGTGATAGCTCTTACAGGTGACGTTGCTAGCCCCCTCGTCCGGGCGAGCTCATCGCGTCCCCCTGTGAGCTAATTGACGCTGTGTATGTGCATCGAGCATATCGCTAGCCAGCGTGCACGGCTAGCCTACCCGAGGCACCGTTGAAAAAGAAAAATAACGTGGATGGGCTGGTATAGCCTTTGGGGGATACATTGATAACAGAGATTTTTTTAAAATAAATATGTTTTATTATTAGCGTTATGCGGCGTGCCATATACATTTTTACAATTTTTATTAATAGCTATATAAAATCGTACTTTTTGAAGCTCTGTCGGTTTATACATTTTCGATTCTAGACGCGTCACTACGTCGTGAAACGGTGTACGGCGTATCGCGTCGTAGTGTAAAACGACAGGCTCGCTGGTTTCTCCCGTTACATGAGAGCGCATCCAATCATAATTAATAACCAGGCTCGTCGTGTGGTCGATCGTGATACCTTTGACCTTGCAGACTTCAGCGTGAGAACCGTCTGGCTTGCGCACCCGGTACGCGTAAAATTTCGGTCCTCCCGATACGAAAGATGTGATAAGGTAGATGTCCCCATTGGCGACTGCGCCCCCTCTACCGAACACTGTCTCGAATTATTAATTATACAGAGACCTGTTATACAATACGCGGTTATTGTTACATTAAAGAACTTAAGTGAATAGTTGTGTGCATAAAGACTACAACGTGAATGGTAAGTACATTAATTAAGCTTATGTTTTTTTCCATTTTCGATAGCACGTTTCGATCCGAGTCTATTCTTAAAAGTGAGGTTAAGAAACATCGACCACTTTAAATGTCCGTATTTTGTTGTAGAATCTGTCTACAACAAATTTTGCACACTCTAAACGATTTCTTACGATCTAATTTATCGATAGAGATGAAAAAAATAGTCGGGTGTCATGATTTTCTTTTTATAATTCGATATTCGGAGAATGGGTGCAGCAACCGCTCGCTTGTCCCTATGCCTGTCTATGCTGGCCATGAAAAAGTTAGCTCAGTATCTGCTATTAAAAAATCTTTAAACACAGTAATAATTGTTTCCTTATTTAATTATCTAGAGTTAATTAGCACTCATGGATGAGAACCACTGTCCTGCATGCTGTGAAAACAGTGTTCGGTAATAGGGGCATGACTGTTCGGTATTGGGGACAACTGCAACGGCAGAGGGGACACGGACAGGCGTGTCTATATTTCTTTTATCTCCGAAAATAAATGCAGTATTCGATTAACTCAACGATGTTTTCAAAATATATTAGTGATGTTATACAAAGCAGTAGAAAAGGTTAACGAATTTACTTTTTTATGGCTAAAAATGCCAGATTCCAGCCGGGTCAGTCTTAGAGGGTTCGAGAATGGGGACATTCACCTTATAGCTACCGACCCCGTACGCCTCCAACTTGTCAGTTAAATCGCCGAAAAGACTGCCAAGCGGCGGCTCGTAATCGTTATCGGCGTGGCGCCCACCTGATACGTATATACACGAGTCGGTGTCGTAATACAGCACGCGTCTATCTAATAGCTCCAGATAGTCGTACAATTTCAAACGAGCCTGAGCCGTAGTGTACGCGGCTATAACAACGTTTGTATACGCTGTGGATATCACCGCCTCGTTCGTGCTACTCGTATTGACGTAGAAAACTTCGTCATCTACAGGCAGAATACCTGTAATCTCGAACTCCGGACACGTGAGCAGACTCATGAGTTTCTGACGAGTCGTTACGATTTCCGTCTTAGGTAGGTTTTCGCGCTGCCCAAACTTGCCCCAAAAGGAATTCAGACATAATTTGGCGACTGAACGCAGACCAGGGTTTGATTTTATATTACCAGGGTCTAGACGGATACCCTCGACCCGATCGTACTCCTCTATATAGAGCTTCTTGCCCTCGTCGTCGTCGGCACACTCGCGTGGCCACCCGCTAGCCTCTTGTTTGATCTTGAGGAACGTGTTTATGTAATCGGCAAAATGACCGCCCGTCCGTGTCGTCGCATCGTATCGGGTAACCTCATATTGCCATATCTCGTGTATCCGCGTTATCTCATACCCCTTACACACGACGCGCCTGACCTCGTTCACGACCCAGGTCCCTTCGAACACTCTATCCGCGGGATTCTCATGAGGGCACGGGTCCTGTAGCGTAGACGCTGCACAGGAACGACACAGGGCAAAGAGCAGCTTACCGTGCATACGCGCTAGTAGCACGGGATGATACAGATCTCGCGGTGGTAGTACGACACACTTAATCAAACCCTCCACGTTATCGATGTTATTGCGATCACCCGTTAGCTCGCGACAGTCATCGCCCACATACACCCGAGGGTGGCCTACAGGAAATTTTCCCGTTTTGGATATAAAGGGGTAGAGAGAGCACACGTCTACGTAGTGTATCCTCTCAGACCCCTCGGCTTCATAAAAAGTGACAGTCTTTTCTGTACGACCACCGAAGAAAGCATCACGGGGTTCGAGCGGTGCCTGCGATACCAGTAGGTTCGCGTTCAACGTTCTATATAAATCGGCCTGTTCCGGGTCGTTTATCCAGCGGTCGAATTCGCACTCCCAGATCTCCGTCAGCTCGTAACCGAGAAACCGATTTTTATCGTTTGTTGCCTGCGTTCTCTCGAAGCGGTTGTCCATGGATTCACCCGTGTGTAGTCGACTATCTCTGTTTACACGATAGCATTTTGGGCAGCCGTGCCAGAAACAACCCTGAAACTGAAATATGTGTCGCAATCCTGTGGCAGTGTCCAGGTAATATTCGTCGACCGGCGTACCCTCCGGTAGACGATACTCCCGAGTGCGTCCTGCGTGGTCTATGGCACAACCCAAACGATGCTCCAGCGAAAGGAGCCATAAAACGGCTTTACGTGATTGTTTCTCGTCGTACCGATAACCACCCGGCGGTAAAATCGCTATCTGCCCGTCCCGCAAAAAGTTTTTCCGAAAAACTCTCGAGCATGCAGAAGCTATAGTGGTGCTCTCCGAGAAAGGGCAAACGCTGCCCTGCTGGAGAAACATCTCGCGGAAAGAAACGCAGGTCTGTCTGAGAATGGTGACGTCGGATCTGCAGTAATCTATAAACTCGGTTCGAAAGCTAAATACGTATCCTGCATAACGCTGCTCGTTATACCACGCTAAGAACTGGTTACGTCGAGCCGACGGCATCGTATCGAGCGAATAAAACTCGAGCGCCGGTAGCGGCCCGATATAGCACTGATTCTCGGGTGTATTGAATAGATGCGGAAAGACACCCTTTTGTTTCAAACCACCCACTCCTGCGAGACCGAAGGCTTCTGGTAGAGCGCTCAGTGGCATGTGAAAATAATTAAGGCTGTCTATGAAAGATATACGACCCGTCTTCTTCATTATGATACTCGTACCGTTGAGTATCAGCGTTAGCGGCTTTAAAGTTTTTCGTTTACGCCTCACGATGTGTCGTAGTATAAATTGCGCATCGAAACCCTTGGCGTTATGCGCCACGTAGATCACGCGCTGAAACGATTTTCTTTTAGGATCGCACGCAAAATCTATAAACTGCCTTACGGGATCCTCTTCGAAGATGTACTTGTGCACGCCGCAAGACGGACATACTTTCGCAAGATCTGTATCGTTTATGCACGCTGTGCACACCTGCTGAACGACGCATAAGTTTGGCGTGTGGATACGCACCGTGTCATCACCGGGGAGCCTCCGTATCTGTTGTGTTTCAAAATCGTAAAAAATGTATAGAATGTTTTTTTCCGCGGTAGCCTTTTTTACCGGTTTGACATAGCACCGATGCCCTACTTCGTTAACACTCTTGCAGACTCTGCAGTACGCCTTATTGCAAGAGTGTTTACGCGTCGTTCTTTGAAGAGGTCTGAGACAGTGTGGGCAGCTACGCATGGCATGACACACGCTCTTTTCTCTACCTTTCTGTTTGATGAACAACGTGTTTATATGATTATCGAAACAAGTTTGACCGAAAAAATATCTATGACATTCGCGACAATTCAAGGTGGGTAGAGACGTATCGCAGAGCGGTTTTGCGAAACACCTAGCGCATTTGTGGGAGCACTTATGTTCTGCCTCGTGTGTGTAAGCACGGTTACATGGTATGCAAAAACCGTGACTCCCAATCGCACCCCGCATATTTAAAATAGGCTGATAGTGCTTCGAATTATTATAATACAGGATTCGGAGCGTCTGCCGTGGTTTTCTTGAACCGTACGTGGTAACGACTACTCGCGATTCGTCGTACAGCGGTTTCTCGCCGCTGCCTATGCTGTCAAACTCGTAAATAACAATGGTTATACCCTGCGAGGAGAGATAACTTTGAAATTTATCAATTTCGGGAATACCGCAACCGTCAGACGGTATTTCTACACAAACGTTTGTCACAAGCTCAAGAGCGAGTCGTTTTTGTAAGCTACTCCGCTGACCCCGTACAGCGGTCCATCTCTCGTGTAATTCCCCAGAGCGCACCTTCCCGCGCTCTGCGTACACCATTGCCACAACGAGCGATCTAGGTAGACAGAGGTTATCGGTGTTTATGATAGTCAATATAGAGTGTTTTTTTACAAACTCGTGTGCTAGTCGCACACGACCTGTACCATACGGTACTTCGACTATACACGATTCGATAACAAAAGACCTGTCTATTTGGACGCCTGGGCGCTCTGCGCGACGGACGCTATTAGACACCACACGACGTTTTCGAGAAAGTCGCGAGCCGGTCTGTACGACAACCATGCGGCCCCACACGCAAAACTGTCCGGTGAGGACTCCCAATTTATTAATTGCTGAAGGGATTTCGCTCTGTTACGTTCTCGATTTGTCGCTCTCTGTATCGCACACTATTTGCCTGACGTTTACTCCGACCCTCTCTACCTTAACCTAGCAGCCTGAGCGGCCGTGCATTTCCGTTTCCGTCCGCTCCCGTTC
>JARQSW010000461.1:0-10542 GCA_030142375.1 Calameuta pallipes | reverse complement strand
GTGCCGATCAGATACCCTAGGGCCCATCTTGATCTAGCTTGCCTTAGGACCCAAGCGAAAAGTGCGTATAACTTCAGCGCCGGACGTCCACGCGGAAAGGACTCATTTCTTGCCGACTTGTCAGCATTCGTTTAGTGCGAGTGTCCACCTTAGGGCTGGGCCAAGAATCTCCTCTTCAACCAAATCTAATTCACCATTGTTAAACGCCTTAGGGCGTTTTCTCTCTCTATACTCATCCACCGGTAAGTAACTCACAACCATCACACTTATACAAATTGTAAATCCCACTAAACAAGGTGACGATCACATAGTTATCTATCCAAATTCATTTTGTACTAAATATTATCGCCACTTTCTTTGTACCTTTATTTATTGGTTACATTATATCAAGTTAAACCACATATTCTTTTATCATTTTGGAACCTAAACCCACTACACCCCGAACCTAACTTAATTCATCATTATCAGGAGCAATCATCCTTCTCATAGAAGAGAACCGAGTCAGTAAACTCAGTTACATCTATCGTGTGATTGTGATCCTCGTCTTAGCTATTGACCAAGAAACATAAAGCAAGTAGGCGTGCTTTAGCACCTGAAAGTGGTAAGATCTCAATACCTTTACGTGATCTCAGATCACAACCCCTATGCTAGCTCCCTGATGCTCCCGCAAACGGTCGCTCACGCTTAGGACGTAACAGCTCTTCAAAAAAACTCAAAATTTGAGTTTAAATTTGAAAAAATAAAAAATTTGATCTTTTCATATTTTTTTCGAAAACTAAATTTCAAGATGAAAAAATGACCCCAATAACTTTTAGATTATGATGAATTGATCAGGAGTTATGAATTTTTTAAACTTGCCATATAACAACATACCATTATGTTTTTGAAATTTTCAAAAATTGATATCTTAAGAACTTTTGAAAATTAAGGACTAAAAGTTTGAAGGTAAGCGTCTTTTGATACATACAAGAAGATGTCAAAAATTCAGCTAAATAAAAAAATATGGTTTCAAAAATTTGGTTATTTGGTATGGTATACATTATTTACTTTCAGTTCTGTTTAAAGTAATCTGTGCGCGTCCTTATTTCAAGTTTTCGTGAAGTCTGTCCCCTGAGCCGTCTTTGAGACCAAGCGATCGCCACTACGGATGCAGAATAGAGTAACGAACTCCTTTCGTATATTATTCGAAATGATGTTCAACTCCGCGAAGTTTCGGGTGGAATTATAATTGTAGCATCATAAGGTTTGGCATTACCATTGTTACTGCAGCACTTAAAGTACTCTCCGCTATAAAGTCAGACTCGTGGGAAATGAAAGAAGCTTTACTCCAGAGGCTAGTTATTAGTGGTCTAATATATAAAATAAAGATGTGGAAGCCGCGAAAGAGAGAAATTTTTATTAAGAAAATACGTTATTTCCATTGATCCTGAGCTACGCGGCAATTCGAATTGAGATACGGATGATGCCGCTTGCACTTTTAGTCTTAAAAATGGGATAACTTGTATACTTTGTATACTGTATTGCACAAAGGAAAAATTTTATTGGCCAAACCTGATACCACGTGAAGTACATGCTTCGGGTGTTAAGCCATCCATCTTTGTCCATCTGCAAAAATCCACATGGCTGTCATCATTTGGCTATATAAATCAAAGCAGAATGTACCAAGACTTTTTAAGTCGGTATATAATGATTCATGTGATTTAAATAAGGAGATATAAAAATTATACTTACTCAGGAGAAATTAAATCGGATTCTGTCTCGTATAGCTCTGGCAATCGTTCCAAACCCAAGTACTCTCTGCGCATTCTGTCGATGTCATGTTTCAATGGTTGGTAGTCATTATTGTGAATCAATTTTGCAGTTTCTCTGGCCCTATTTCGCGCTTCTTCAGCTTGCTTTATTACAGTTTCCATCTAAAATCAATATTTTGTTAAATTTCGTGTATATCCAGCAACGCTTGCAATTTATTCAACGCACTGATATATACATAAAATATAATTATATTATCAGTTGTTTCATTTACAGGTTGCTTAAAAAATCATAAACATAAATACTAGAATTGTGATTAAGGATAATGCAGTTGTATACATTTTAAAGTGGCATTACGAACATGAAGGAGCCACAGTCAGCAACTGCTCAGAGTTATTGGATAAAGAGCTATGAGGTCAAACATTAATAGTCCGGAAAGGATACGAATTTGAAATATGTTCTGACTCCATAATTTTTCATCACTGCTGCCTCTCAAGCGCTCCGTGACTTTTAACAAGATAACCAAAATTATAGGAAGTGGTGCCAGATAAGCTCGTTATAATTTCTAACAAAAATGTTACTAGAGACTCCTTCCTGCCTTCTGGCTCGAGGGCACCACTGACGCTCGAGCACTGTTCTTGCTTATATTGTTGATTGCGTATATTTAGTATTCTAGGTTTATTGTATGTAACGTAAGATGTCTTCCCGTCCTCTTCCCCGTAGGACACTGACTCGAAGCCAACGAGGACCATCACCGTGGACCATCATCGACGACCGACAGCCATGTCCAAGGGAAGGATCGAGAGAGTGGCTACGTTGCCTAGGCAGCGGACGGCAAGAAAGGCATGGGCAGATGAACAGCTGATCGAAACTGCGTGAAAACAGATGTCCGTCAATCAGCCGCCCCGACTACGCGGAAGTGCAGCCCCGGTGAAGTCCCGTCACAAGGGTAGTTAAGAGGCTCGTGTGACAGCGGTGGAGCCCTCTCCCTCCGATACCGTAGACATGCCCTGGAGAAGGATTCTGATAGGTCTGGAGGCCGCCATGCTGCCCGGCGCGCGAACAGCCAACCAGCGCGCCTGCGAAGCCAGCCCCGTACAACCTTATAGCGAGGCCCTGGAACATCCGCCAGGACCGCATCAACTTAAGGCGACAGAATCCTGCCACACCGAAACTGCCGACCAATACCGAAACGCGTGGCTCTCTCAGCCCAGCGGTCCAACCAATCAGCGAGGCCCTGGAGACCCACGAGGACCGAAAAGCGGCAAATGACACTTCGAGCCAGGGTTTTGAGTATAGCGCGTGTAGGAGAGTTTTGCGAACGAGTAATATTAATTCAAGTGTGCTTTTGTGGATTATAGCGAGTTTTGCGGATACGATCGAGTGAGTACGCTTGTATGATTGAGTTTTTCTTCCTTTCTTTTGCCCCCTTATCCCTACACCCTCTTTCTATTTGCGTTTTGGGTATTTAATAGATTCCCTTTTTGGATTTAGCGAGCCGTCCCCACGTGGATCATCCTTTTACGTAATTTCTTCCTTTTGAGTTCCAGATTGGCCTTCTGCCACCAAAGCCGAGGCCAGTTGTATATTTCACGCGCCCTAGTTATAGTATTCTTGCGCCCTTTGAGATACTCTCCGTACCCTCTTTTTACCACCACCCGCCCTTTTTGCGTATTGTAACCGAGATAATTTGTGAAGCAGCCATTTTGCGTTCGGAAACCTTCCTCTCTGAGACCCCTCACCTCTTCCCCCGCTAGCCGTGCCATTTCGAGTTCAAGTAAACATTCGAGGACCTCCCGAGGTCACTCGACAGTGCTACACCGCTACCGTAGCTGGCGCCCAGGCGTTTTTTTCACGTTATGTCGTGCCCGTAAGCCCAACCTGCCCCTCCTGCTTTCCCCGACCGCCCCTCCCACCAGCCCATTTAAAGTCCCGATTGCGTTACTGCGAGCTCCCGAGAGAGCCGTCCCTTTTGCTATTGTTTTGATTATTTAGTCTAGTCGAACATTGCGTATCATTTTCTAAGTTATTATATTTCGAGCATTGTGTTTTCTTTTCTATTATTAGTTTCTCTTATTTTTATTTCTTTTCCTATTGTACCAATATTTTTTACTAATCATATTCTTTCGTATTTCACTCCGTGTTCCCTTTTCTTTTCGAGACCCCTCCTATATTACTGCTCGTGCTAGTGTTATTGTTGCTGCTACTATTATCGCTACTGGTATAAACAGCAATAATTTTACGGATAGAAATAACGTTATACTGGAAATGCCGAATGGTCATCTGTTTCGCGAACCTATCGATGCCGTAAAATTGTCGTATGAGTGAATGCAAGGGAGTGATTGGAAGAACGGATGCTAGAAATTGATAAGCGACTTGGGGTACCAAGATTTCCCAAACTTTCTTACGCAACTCATGTTGGTTGACGAATAATAAGATCTAGTGACGCCGGAAACACCCGAAACCATGGGGACTGCAGCTAGAGGAGTTTCTCACGTCTAACCAAGATGAGTACCTACAACCTGGAGATGCTGGACGAAATACGAGGTCCAGGACGCGATGATAACGAACGAGTTCCCCAAAATTCGTACAGAATGTGGGAAAGCAGAATCGGCAGAAAAGATTGACCAAGGAACCTGTCTCCTTGCTCATGTGAATTCAGTCGTCACTAGCCAGGCAACTAGCACGGAACTCATTAGTTGCTCCAGTCTCCGCGATCTGAAACCATCAATGGTCCGGTACATTCAGTCAATCATTGAAGACATCGGGAATATTGAGTCAGTGCAGAATAGTGAAGTGCAACACGTATTAGAATCGCCGCAATTACGCCGAACTTACGATTTAAATTTCGTTAAAATCAGTGCGATTACTCCGGGAATAGCCCTTCTTGACGTACGTGCTGTACGAATTGAGACAGCGGCCGTATCTATACGATGGCTGGCAAGAGTGCTAGTATACTCCCCTGACGAGCAGCATACCACATATTTGTTTCACATAGTGACTGATTTTCCTGGGAACCTCGCGGGCGTCATCGGATTGCTATCAACATATACCCCGGCAAAGTCAGACTGCACTCGTTCGTATATTCCACAGCTTCTTCCTTAATGGTTCCGGAGGGAATCTAAAAATTTCAATAGCTCAAACCATTCCCAGGCCTATTCCCTCAACGTAGTATTCTGAGCGATCTCCCGCTCGAACATTGCGTATTCCGAATGCCAAAATTCTGAGCGATCTACCGCTCGAATTTGGCTCAATTCCACATTTTCACGATCTCTGAGCGAGACCCGCTCGAGTACAGTGTGAATATCCCAGCTATATCTTAAAAAGACGACCAGTGCACCGATACTAGTAGGGGACTGTATCAGTGACCAGCTATTAAACTAAAAACTAGGCATCTGCTGCTCGACTCGGGAATAATAGGAGAAAGAAATCTTATGGTTCGTCGCGCGGGAGTGAAAACCCGGGACAAACGAGTGGAATCCATAGCACGTAGTGGAGTGAAGAGGCGTAAGAACATCAACGGACCAGTGCAAATTAAGAACTTCATAACTCAAACAGAAGACATCGTACCACAGGACCGTTCCAAGGAGGGCAACAACTTAAAAGAGAGAGCAGGTATTGCAGCCTGCTATAAGGGAAGGCGCGTAGCAATAGTAAAACCTATAGTGGTGGAAAGACCATACGTGCAATCAGGGCCACCGCCAACAGCAGGACCGACAAAGGGGCCGGGGGTTCAGATCGTGACGCTAGAGTGACATGTGGAGCATTCCAAAGTAGGGCATAAAAATGATTTAGATAATAGTATTCCTAAGCCTGGTAACGCCAGGGGAGGGAACCCTGAACAGCCAAAATTCGCATCAGAACATTGCGATGAGAGACCTTCCCCGATTGTATTATGAAAGAGTGATTTCGTTACGTCGACAACATGTGGATTGGAGAGTGAGTGTGTTCATAGAGGTGGAAAAATTCAAAATCGATTTTCCTGAAATAGGTAAGCAGCTAAGCAATGCACTAGATACCTGTCAGGAAGTAAACTCGCTAGACGCGTGCTGCGAGTTCCTGCAACATGACCGTATTAGGGAGAGATTAAAACTCGCCAAAACTATGGTACGTGAGTTGGGACACGCGGCGGTCGCACACGAACTACCGCCTACCACGGATCGCGAGCCTTTACGATCTATGAAAAAACGCTCAGTACCCCTGAGGGTAGTGAGCGTTTGCGGAAGAGGTTGCGGAATATATTTATTCACAGATAGATCGCCTATTCGCGGATCAGACAAACTTAACGTAACTGATAGCGTGGCAGATGCATATCACGGCATCACGATTACAGCAACTTCACGAGGATCATGTACGCGAGTCCCGACGAGTCGATAAAATATATGAAAGAATTGATGGGCTCTGAAAACAACTGCAGACCCTGGATAAGAAAAATGCCAAAATGAAATTTAAAGCAGAGCTAACCAGATTTGCGTATCATGCTCAATTAAAACTGGAACAATACATAAAAGCCGGCAAGGAATATATCCGAGTGATTTCGGCAGTGCGGGATGGACGATATGATCCGGCGATTTTACACACAGATCAGCTAACAGCGATTTCCCGGGAGATACAACTCCAAGCCCCGAAATTCGAGTTCCCATTGCCGGTGGAGTCCCTAAGGAGAGATATCTTGGCCCGGATAATTCATACTGACCTAATATTCCATCAAGGCCGCCTCATTATCGTGCTACATATTCCATTACTTGACAGAACGCGTTATCAATTGTATCGCATGCACCCATGGCCAGTGCGCCAGGCAGGAGATCAAGTTGGATCGGCTTACATAGCTCCGGCCGCCCCGTATATCGCTATCTCGGAGGACCGAAGAACGTATTTCTTGACCGATGCACTGTACATTGTGGCGTGTATGCAAATAATGTCTAAATACATCTGCACCATAAAAGCACCTGTCTATGAAGTTTCTGTGACTGAACGCTGTGAAATAGAAATGCTAATGCGACCATCGATGCCAGCTTATCAGCAGTGCAGTGTTTGTATAACCCCCTGGCACGGTCCGTTCTGGAAACACCTGCCCGCGCAAGGAGGCTGGCTGTACTCTGTGGCTGAACCAGAAACAGTGCACAATCTCTGCCCTGGACTCGTTGACACCACGGAAGAGTTGAGTGGGGCAGGAGTATCTCACATAAGTGCTAATTGCGTCGGAAGGACTCGCAGCGCTACATTGACCGGAATAAGGGCTTACGAAAGCCGGCACCAATACTTCTATGCACCCGAAATCACACTAAATGTGACGCTAATAGCACCGGTGGTGAAGGATCGCCCGGATGGAAGGCTACTGCCACCCCTACCGGACGAAACCAACAGAAAACCCCAATCATGGAAATATCATAAGGATGGCGAATCACTTTTCGAGATCGAACGAAAGATCATTGAAATTGGAACGCACAAGCGGAATGAACAGCAACAACATTGGACCATCGTTGGGTTCTCCCTCCAGGGTTTCTTCGTACTGGCTCTTTGTATCTATTTTTGTCTAAGGAATATCCAGAAGCGAAAACGTTGCGATTGGCAGACTTCCCGGAAGAACGACGCTGAAGCAGGAGAAGCAATGCCACTACCTCGCAAACGCACTGGCGATCTTTACCGTATTCGTAGTACCAATACTGGAACTACTGCAGCCGACACAAGAGAACCCGAAATCCGATCCTCACCAATAGCTGCTGGTATAGAGATTCTACTCCGCCAAGAGGCTCAGGTTGATTAACTCCGAGCCATACCTATACTATAAATACTATCACTCGCAGGGAAGGTAATCAACACCACACAGAATTAAGGTTCAAAGCAATTATATTTTTAAAAAAGGGGAAAGCAAAAGTAGGAAAAAAATATATAAAACCGGGTGCCGACCCCTCTACATAGCGAATAGTCTTTGAAGACCCAGAGGGTCCTCTCCCATATCAATATCGGCCAACAATACGTCACTGCAGCTCCGTAACATCATCCAGTATTCCTGGATGCCGAGTCGTTGGGTAATCGTTGCCCGCATGGGGCGACGCTTCTATTTGGTCGGGATTAATATTCTTCCCGTGTCCTAAGGGCAAGAGAAATGATAGTAGAATGATTTCTCTGGAATGGAATGGACACCAAACCATGAACAAAATCAGCGAGAACTTACCAGCAGGACTTGCAGTAAAAGGGGAGGCGACCCCTCACAAATACAGGCGGCATAGATCCCATCAACGTAGACTGTCACGCCGTCCATCCTGGATGCTTTCTCTCGCAAGACTAAGGAACTGGGGGTGCTCCAGGGCCCCAAGGAGGAGAATCTGCCGAAGGAGATAAAAAGGGGCGACAGGAAGGGGCACGGACATCATGAGATGCACCCATGGGAATTTGCAAGGTAGCAGTCCAGGGCAACCTCCTATCAATGAGATAGACCTACTAGAATTATAGTCCGGCGATTGTTAGCGTGTTTATAAGCTTAAGAGATAGTCTAAAATCTATACTTACCACGGTAAAATCTTGTTGGCAGAATATTAACAATGCATAATCCCGGAGCATCGTGCCGTCGTCAAAGTGCTCGCCAAAGGCGATTGAATCGACGAGGACGTCGATACTAAAGGGGGGGGGGGGTACTGTCACGTGCCGTGCCTTTTGGACTCCGGCTGTCACACTTATACGCGAATACGGGAATACGGCAAAGAGATCACGCGAGTCGAGAATACCGACCGCAGCTTTATGTGAGAAGGCCTGCTTCCGGTCTTATCACGCCAAGAACGTGCCTAAACGTGTGAACCAAAAATTTCAGAATTCACGCGAGGGGGTAAAACCGCTGAATTCGTAAGATTTGCCCCCGTCTATTCATCCACTTTTTGCGGAAAGTGGAACGGATCAGTGGGAGCAAAATTCAATATCCAGATACACACTAGAGCGCATAGTTCGGGCTGAAGTAGCTCCTCACTAATTGCATCGCGCGGCGACTATCATTCTCACGGGAGTTCCGCGTATTGTTAACTATCGCCGTATGTAAGTCGATAAGGCGTATCGAGCCCAAGAGTTGCACGCGTAGCGTATCAGTCAAAGTGAGTCTAGTTGCTAGTGTTTTGATTCTGCCACGAACAATATTGTCGTGTAGTTTTAAGTGATTACAAATCAAAGGAGCCGAGCTGTGAAACGAAGAATTGTGAAGTGTACGTGATTATTTTTGACGAGTTATTGCTAATATGCTGGTAATTTTCTAAGTTATCTGTAAAGGGGCTAGACGTAAATTATCTAGCACATCTCGAGTCTATCCGGCTATACTAAAACATTATTCAGCGCTCCTTGCGCGCGAGATCACGGGCAAGACCTAACCTTACCTTCACAGTTCTTGTGCACTCATAAAGTTAAAATAGTGACTAAAATAGTACTATTAAATTTGAAGTTTCAGTGTAGTGATTAGAATCATGGATGAAGAAAAAAAAGCGATCTGTAAATCGAGAGCGGGTAAAAAGACACCGTGCTATAAAAGCCGATGTCGAGGAAATATTGAGAAAACGATCTCGTCACCAACTTCGTCAAAGTAAGGGATTATTTTGTGACAATTTCATAGATACGAAATTCACTTCATGCATTTGATATAATAAAATTATGCTTACGTAAATGTTATTACATAAACGCCGACAATCACCGATAATTTAGTCATAGATAGTGCTCGTATAACATTTTCTAACCTCTTTTTCAAATTATTATTTTACGTTATTTCCTGAAAATCATATCACATTATTAAAATTTTTTATTATATTAAGGTCACGTGCATTCGAGCCCTCAGAATCGAGATGCGAATGATCTGAAATCTTCTGATGTCGACAAAAATAATTTCCAAGGACCGATAAGTTTTGTCGAAAATTCAGTAAGTAGAGAAAGCAACATAGGAGACAAAAGCTGTGATAAATTTGGGATTTAACGACAAAAACGAACAAATGGAGATTGACGAAAAGTCGTCGGTTTTTGGCGAAAAACAAGAACAAGAAGCGGGGAGGCATGGGATCGAGTTTGATGGTGATGAAGGATAGGACGAAGCCAGAATTGTTCAGAATGAAAATGCTGATGAAGTGGACGAGATCACGCAGATTCACAACTGGGCTATTGTAAATGCTATACAACAGAATAAGCTCGACCAACTCTTACTTATATTAAGACGAAGGTTACTTCCAAACTTGCCAAAATCGTCAAAGACGTTTTTGAATACGACAGCAGCTAATTATAATATTAAAGAAATGGAAAGTTCGGATGGACGTATGCGGGAATACGTTTATTTGGGTATAGCCGAAGGCATTTTGGCCTGTGTACAGGAAAATCTTCACGAGGATAAGACGATTCGCCTTCAATTTAATGTTGATGGTGTACCCTTGTTTAATTCGAGCACGAAACAGTTTTGGCCCATTCTATGCAAGGTGTACTTTAGTCCGGACATATATGAGCCATTTGTAGTGGCTATTTATTCAGGGGATGGAAAGCACAAAAACGTTAATGACTACTCAGCCGATTTCGTGCGCGAAATAAATCAGTTAGTCTTGGAAGGAATTGCTATTGACGAAACTCACTATAACGTGGAAATCCATTGTTTTATTTGTGACACGCCAGCACGTTCGTTTTTAAAATGTGTTAAGGGGGCATAACGTAGATACACACCACTCCTGGCCGTCACAACAAACCCCCACCACTACCCCTATGAGTCATGTAGTGCCCCGTGCGCAGTCCCCCCGCACTGCACTATGGCGCCACCCCCGCGCCCAGGTTCCCTGCTCT
>JARQSW010000460.1:7516-18302 GCA_030142375.1 Calameuta pallipes | reverse complement strand
CTTCACATTCCAAATTTTATTTTCCATTTTCCAAACAAATGAGCAACCAACAAATTTTCTAATTGTTCCAACAAAAATCAACAAAAAACCAACAAGTTTTTAGCAAAAGAAAAAATCCAAAAAGTAAAAGTTACAGTGCTAACTTCACGTACGTAATAAAAGTGAGGCCATAAAAAACAGGCCCATTCGCAACCTCCCTACTCATCTCTGTTAAAGATATGGTATAAGTTATGACTCATAATGTCATGTATCGAATCCGGAGTACCTCCAATATTTGTTATACAGTCCAACAGCCAATCAAAAAATTCTATTTATGTTTCAAGAAAATGTTGTAACAACGCCGCGGTCGGTTTTGCATAAACAGTACATTTCAAAGGGGTTTACGTTAGGTCTGTCTCGTTACCTAACACTCTGTACTTTTCAAAAAGTGCAAATTCTTATTGGATGATATTTTTAAGTAACCAATGAGAATCTGCACTTTTTAAAAACTGCAGAAAGCGTAGGAAACGAGAACAGACCTAATTCGAAAAGGTTAAGGTTTTTCGTGAAACATTTTCAAAGTTTAACAACCTTGCATTCACCTATATCTATATCTAGATCATCTAGATACAGACCGTACAGGTGTACAACCTTGCCAGATTATCTGATCATTAATGGCGACAGTAGCAGACTGAACTGAAAATTTATACAACACGATCGGCATGCCTCAGACAACAGTAACAACGGTTTTTTTTGTTGATGTAAAAATTATGAAAAGTACAGAGTTATTAAAAACCAGTTTCTCTATCACGAAAATACTCTAGAATATATCAAATTTTCTACTTTTATTCAAAGTTAGTCTCCTTTCGGTGAAAATAGTGCAGGTGAAATGTGACTTTCAATATTAATTTTTTTTTCTTCAATGGACACTAAGGTACCTTTTTTTAATCAGCGCAGTATCTTTAATACTATAACGTATTTTAAATTCAGCAAGGAAACTCAGAATTTGTATTTTGGGCATACATCCTTAAGTAACAAACGAAAAGAAAGGGACATTTAACGATTTATTACGGGGTCTCGACCACAAGTTCGTTAACTATTGAGGGGTACGACTATAGAATTGATGACAATGACAGATAATGGCGTCATTAAATTTACAGCAAGGGTGTGCTCGGATCATTTTCTATCGAGTTGTTTTACGATATCGCTGATGCACAGACTGCTGAACTATTGTCCTATGAAAGCAAGGATATTAAAGCCAGATGCTGTACCGACTGAAAATCTTCCGCAGCCTGCAATATCATCCAGTATACCAAGCAAGAGTCTAATCAAATCGAATTGTTGTGTATTGCCGCTGTCAGATAAGAAATCAGTTAGAAAAACGGGACTTTTCAAAATTGACATTGTACAAAAAATGAATGCGCAAGATCAGAGCTTGGTACAAAAAAAGAAATATCCGAATGAAAGGTACAATTCCTATGTTTGTAAGGTACTCTTTATATTAGGTCTGTTCTCGTTCTCTACACTTTCTGTACTTTTCAAAAAGTGTAGGTAACGAGAACAGATCTATTGAATGACAAATTATACTCTTTTTACAGGACACCTGAGGATTATCAAGCCGAAATTAATGAACTGAAAGGTAAACTTGAAACAGCGAATAAAATTATACATATTTATCAAACAGAAATGAAGAATCTTGAAGATATTGTTATTGGGATGTACAAAACGCCCGATTGAAATGAGATAATAGGCATTTTTTTCAGGCGAAAATTGCTTAGAAACATTTTTCAAACCAAAGTTATATGTAAGCTAGAATATGACTCTGTTCTGGGTTATAAATCGATTTTAAAAAAAATGAATTGTAATGTAGCCGATTAAACGTTTGATTGCAGTAAAAGTGGTACAAGACTCATGAAACGTAATGAAAACTTGTTTTACAATTAGTCCATTTTCAGTCGAAAATACATCATGAATTGATTGACTTTGTAAATTATAGTTAACAAAATACTGTGAATCTTATCGCGGGATGTAAGTTGGAAGTGCTTGCACGCTTTTTCTAAAGGAATTTTTTGAGTATTGTATAATTATATAAACATAAAAATTATATGGTAAAACTGCAGTATACAACTCCGAACTGAAGTTGGCTGCTAGTGACTTAGATTTTTGACGTAACGCCATCTGTCGGATATAATGTGAATCGCATGAATAGTCACGCCGCCTATTTGAAAAATAGTTAACCATGTTTAAAATGATAAAAAAAATTTATTTTAATTGGAATATACATGTATATTAATTAATGAAGATCTGAAAAAATATATTATACATAAATTTAGATAATTTACTTACAAATTTCGAAGCTGAAACCTCTTCTTTCATGTTATGCAAAATATTGTGAGTCCACAAGTTGATGCTACGTCAATAATTGGTGGCTATGAAAAGTGCCGATTTTTTTAGATTTCCTCCATCGACGATTCCACTTCAAAATCCACTTCCGCTTGCTTCCGCCGCGTCAGTGTCCTCTGCAGCGTCGACGTCGTTAGACGGAGGTGGATGAACGCGAGCAATGTCTTTCAAAAACGTTTCAAAAGGATCAAAGGCATCTGCTCGCAAGCGTCTTTACATAAACTGCCCTAAATATGAGGAGAACATGCCTTTGCTGCGATTGCAATCCGGCAATTGCCGTTTTACCAATGCCCACAATTCTTCTATAACGTTTGTGGAAGCGCCAGTCTCGGGATCTTTGAAAGTCAATGAATGATTGCTGCGCAACACGGGCTTGCACGAAAATTAGACGAAAAAAATGTCCAAACATGGAATACCTATTGCGATTACTAGATCATATTTTATGAAAATATATAAACTTATCAAAGGGTAAAGAATGAGTAAATCTTCAAACCTCCATTATCATGAAGCGCAGAATTTTTAATACACGATTAGGAACTCTTAATGCGAAGATAAAATTGCAAAATTTCGGAGATCTCCGGTCCTACAATTACGTGAGTTGAAACTGGTCCCTAAGACCGTTTATCCTGGGACAGTTTCGAATTGGCAAGTTAACGGAACTGAATTCCTAACTAGATCCTGGCGAAACGCAGTGGGTTTAGCTTGCAGTTCCATCCTAAAGAAGATTTCTTTCTTACACTTACATCGTGCTGATGTATTGCACGTAGGAACTCTTATTTTAGCTGGGAGCTGGGCGCGAACCCCGACCTTTCGATCGTGAATCCACTACCCCAACCACTGGGCTACGTTCGGCTGAAGACATCTTATTACCAGAGATGAATAATGAGTAATGAGAGATGATTTTGTTTTAATGTGCGTTGGTCGCCACGTGGTCTGATTAAAAAGAATAAATGTAATAACACTCGCACGTATGGCAGGCAGCTTCACTTTTTAATAGTTTAAAAACTATCACAACCGAATAGAAAAGCAGTAAAAGATATCCCAAAAAATGGCACTTGTTGATGTCGGGTAAAGAAAAATGAAAAGCATAAAAAACGCACACAATTATTTTATATGTATGGTGAAATGAGACTAATAGAATATCTGCTTAGAAATTTTTAGTTTCATACATTTTTGAGTAGCCTGATTCAAATTAGTTAATTTTTTTTATTCTTCTACCTCGACATCATTTTCTGATGTTGTCTTTACATAGCCTTGAACGATAAAAATTAAATGAAAAAAAAAATAGAAAATAATTCGTTCATTTTTATATGCTCATCAAGAGACTCGGTCGAGTCTCGCGCAAAGTACAGGGCAACCGGCTGTACAGGGCACAGCTCGCAGAGACTCTTTACCCGAGTCAACTCTTATACCTGTGTTTGGAACGAAATATCTTATGAACCGCTATATATGAGAAAAAGTTATTGATAGATTCATTATAGGAATTGAGGGTTCTGAATTGATTGCCACCAAGTTCAATACGATTAGTGTACGGAATCAGGGCGTATTGAGATGGATTTATTTCAGTTCCGTCGTCGTCGTCGTCCTCGTTGTCCTCGTCGCACGTCCATCTACTTTTTTACATAACAGATGGCACTGATTAAAGCACGTAGTTGAGACTTGCATCAAGTGCAGCCAACCGGTGATACAGCTAATGCGATGAGTCAAATCATGTGACAGCGTCATTAATGGTGTTTTGCTTGTCGATGCGGTACGGTGAAGTAAGAGAGGAGAGTGGATGCTGACTGTTTACGTACGTCAACACATGCATGCAAGCAGTGGCGGATTTACAAATGTGCCGCCAGTAGGCTATTCAAATTTTGACTACGGAAATTGTAGTAAAATTTATCTAAGTGGTGAAACATATTACATGTTGAATTGTTTGTGTGGACCTAATAACATTTAGGTATGTAAATATGAATTTTTTTAACTTCTGTAAGACATAAAAAAAAAATTTGGCCCCAAATTTGCCGCCCCTAAAATTTGCCGCCCTAGGCTCCAGCCTACTCAGCCTACTGGTAAATCCACCACTGCATGCAAGAGAGAGATCACTACGGTGCGAGCGAGTCAAATCTTGCGAAAGCAACACTAACGTCGTATTATCGACTCGTTAGCACTAATGCTGTGCGAAAAGGACGTAACAACCGACGGTTTGGCGATTCGCTGACATCGTTGTATCCTCTCTGTTGTGTGCACGACCTGAGATACATGAATATAATCCTATCCACTCTACTCTCTTACCTTTACCATAGGGCATCTACATATAAGCTGAACACCATTAATGACGCTCACGTCATTTCACTTGTGTTTTGAATCAAAGAATAAAAAATATTGCATCTTTCAGTAGACAGTATATATACGGTGATTTATTAGAAATAGAGATCCTACTTTATTATAATACTGTTCCACGTAAGTTCAGATATCCTGTAAACAAAATCCTTATTCATATGATGGGCTTTATGAAATTACAACATTAGATATACATGAGTATACCATTAACTGTCAATTACCGAAGCAAGATAATATAGAATAAGGAAATAAATGTAACATGTGTATGAGTTAAGTAACCAATATAGTGATATGATTACATATTAATTGTGATTAGAATAAATTAGAGTGAAAATAAGAATCTTTACAAACCGGATAGGCGAGATAAAGATCATATGAAAAGTGTATGAGGAATTAAAGACACAAGAGTGAGGAAAATTAAAACATAATGAAATATAAAACTAATTTATTAAAATATTATTAGAATATTATTAAAATTACTTATAAAACTATGAAATATAAAAATTATATATTAAAATATTAATAATAAAACAACTTATAAAACTAATAGAACTACTACGTCTATTGAATCATCAAAAGATAATTTCGAGGACAGTTAGATTTATCTTATAACTTTTACTTTAATCATGATAGTCTATCTGTCCTCGAAATCATCGTTTGATGATTCAATAGCCGTAGTAGTTCTGTACAATTGTCACTCGTTTGAAGCCCCGACCACCGCGTTGTCCTCGGGAGGGTCTACCGCCTCTCCCACGACCTCGCTGTTGCTGTTGTTGTTGCTGTTGCTGCTCTTTCTTCTGCTGTTCTTGCTGCTGTCGGTGGCGGGATAGCCATCGCTGCTTACTCTTCCCGCCACCTCTTTTTCGTGCTGCAGCTGCAATAAATATTAAACAAGATTCAATAAATATTTTTATGCATAGTTTTAATATAGCATATGAGATATAATTAATGTATAAAGTTAAAAATTTCATGCTATTATGCGTACCAGGAGTTGCAGCAGCAAGACCCTGGAGCAGTTCATGCACAGCAGCTAGTTGCTGCTCCAGGGCCTCAAATCGCTTTGTTAGGGGGGGAGAGGCGGTCTGCCCCCCTTTAGGATTTTGTGGTGGTGCCATATCATTTGCTCCTTCATGTTTCACTTGGTCAGGATGTCGATCCTGACCAGGCTCTCTATTTTCTTGGTCAGGATCGACACCCTGACCAATCATTTGATCCTCCATTGAGAGCTCTTTGATTTTTAATCCAAAATCATCTGTAACATACAAAATTTCATTAATTACATTGCAAAATATAAAATAGCTTTGAATTATCTTCAGTAATTTGTACTACAAAAGAGTGATGTATATGTAAATAAATTTAATATGAGAAATAAATAATTATACGCATTCATGAATGTTTATAAAAAAGAGAGAAAAAATGAAAGTTTATATAAATATAATATTGAAGTACATAATAAACTACATACTTATAGATGAATGAACAAATAATATATTTAACGCAGTGTAAAATGTCATTTTCAAATTTTTCTAGTCTTCGAACATGTTACTTTCTTAAGTATTCGCTTGATACATATAAAGTTATATCTTACAGCATGCAACATAATTTTCAACAAACAATTTTGCAACATTATGTTCATCCTTCAATAAATTATTTGATTCACTTCAATATAAAAACTGGTATTCATATAATATTCTTATAAACAATAACTATGCAAAGACATTTCATATGTCATTCAACTAATAATATGTATGATACTTGACAACTGAAATTTATAATTAAAACACTATACACAATTGTCAATCTCAATAAGTGCACCAAAGAGACTTAAATTTCGGACTCCATAACAGTATCATACTTGTTATAAAAGATGTATTCCAATATTTATTATGTTCTTGTCGAACAAGAAAACATAAATGTAGAACAATTAATACTACAATGAATTGTATCGCACTGGATCATTTCAGTAATTGCTTTAAGATATGAAATGAGGGCTTCACAAATATTAAATCTGCAATACTCTTTCAGTTGAAACATATTTAGCGTTTCATTCGGGCAAATATTAATAGTAATTAATAATATTAAACTAATCATATGTAACTTTTGGTAACATTTTTCATACTACATTTAGACATAATTTCATTTTTATCTATTAAACATTCAACCACAGATTTGATAAAAGCATTTTAAATAACAAATGTATATTTCAAGGAATAAATTACTTAGATTTTTTATTTCAACTAAATACGTAACTAATTGCAAGCGTAAAAATGCTTTTAAATCTTTCTCATAATGTTATAATATACTATTTTAGTGTTTTTTCCAATTTATATTTTTAGTAAACATAATTATTTATTTTAACTCAATAAAAGGGATAAAATAACATGATCTATGTTTATAATTATGTTGAAAATATTTTTAAAAAGTCTAAGCGTACTTACAAGACATAGCGTAGCGATCTCTGAGGAACACCGAAGAAGAATGACCTCGGCGACAATGCAACGGACTGTTGGGTTTCAAGCTCCTCTCCCATTGGTTCATAAAGTTCATATTGTACAATTCAACCAATCACAGAGGTTACCAATTTGGAAAAACCCATCAAAATACAGCACGGACTTTGCGATCCCTCATTCAAACTCCTTAAAAAAATGTCCGCTCGAATAGACAAAGAGGAAATCAGGTAGCGGCCAGTAGCTCTCCTTTTCTAATGTTCCTATTGACTACGTTTTCTATACTCTCGTATTACGACTGTTGATTAGAAAGAAACAGCGTTTAGCCACCACTAGTCCTCATCTTTTTCTATCAGCCGATCATTTTTCATATGCTTGTGCATAGTTTATACTATATGCCGATGGAAAACCCCTTTGCTGAACACAATAAACTTTTTAAATAATTTACACTATACTTACGGTATTTGAAACGCAGACATTTTTTAAAGAAATAATATAATAACCATATATGCATATCAAATATAATTTTAGAATATCTGTGCATTAGTCACATACATATGGGTACATATAATATAATATGGCATAAATGTACAGATTACAAAGGTTTGTGAGTGCCAGATTAAATAACTAGTAGCCTATTATTTCGTTTCCTTTCTCTAATCTCAGCACTTCGTTGGCTAATGGTTATTCACTTTTTATATATTCACCATACTGAAAAATACTAAATCAAGTCCCAATAATTTTATTTCTGAATTGTGTTAATGATTTGCAAAACACTATAATATACCGTAGTTATAGTATTCATCAATTTTTAAATTTTCTCTTATAACCACTCAATAATATGTTAAACAGTATTTTGAAAGATAATGATAACATCATTCTACAATTCTAATGTGCTATATATTAATAAGACGATTTAAAAACAGAACCCCAAACCATACGTTGCAGTTCCTATCTGTTTTTATACAAACACATGATCTGTTAACACTTCAAATGTAAAAGAAGATGTTACTCGATGATTTCTTTGAAAACCGTCATAATGATAGTGACAAAGGGTCAGTTCCAATATTTGCTTAAAGCGCTGTAAACATGTTTGTGTCTCACTCTACTACACCCCCAAAAAACACTTACGTGTAATCTCACTCTACATTTTCAGCAACTATCAGAACGTACCCAAAGTATCCTTACGAACGCTACCCCTAAAAACTATAGTCGCTGTTAAAACTCTCCTACCCTGGCACTTGGCTCTCTACGAGGGCATAAAGCCACAAGGAACAAGAAGAAGAAGAACTCTCCTACCAATCATAGTTTGTTCGACGTCTGTCATACAGTTTCAATTTCGGTTGAGTTCTCCACGTGCTTTCATCTATACGATTGATTTCTTTCAACGATTTCTATCTTCTATCAGAATTTGAATTAAAATTATATTATTCTTGCAAAAGTTGTATCCATTTTATCCTTTAGATGGGAAACCAGTGAAATTTCCAAATATACAACAACAACCAGATGGTAATGATTGTGGCGTGTTTGCAATTGCTTCTGCAGTATCATTGATCTTTGGATTAAAGCCAGACACGATTAGGTACGATCATTATTCGATGCGACCACATTTGCTTACAATGTTAGAATTATATTATTTAGATCATTTTCCTCAAGATCTTCGATATGGTCCACAGAAAGCAGTTCTTCCATTACAAGTAATTTTGTTTCGAAATGCCGACGCTGCACGTAAACGCAATGATCGAAATAATGCACTTGAAGAAAATTCCTGGAAAAATCGAAAGGATGAAATTAATAAACAAAAACGGCTTAAATATTCCAATGAAGCAATCAGCAAATGTTCTCAACAACGCGAAAATTATACACTGAATAAAGAAAATAAACGAAAACGAAAACGAAAAAATTATACTGATAATGCCGAACAAAATCAGGGGGTAGCTCGAAAAAAATACACTGCTAATATCGACAAAAGATGAGAAACTGCTCGTAAAAATGACGCTGTCAATGTGGACAGAAATCGAGAAAACGCCCGTAAACGTGACGCTGTCAATATTGACAGAAATCGAAAGAAAGCCCGTCAACGTGACGCTGTCAATATTGACAGAAATCGAGAAAAAGCTCGTCAACGTGACGCTGTTAATGTTGATAAAAGTCGGGAGGCAGCTCGTATAAAATACAATGAACTAAAAGAAAATAAACGTGATCAGAAACGTATTAATTATGACAAAAATCGAGAATATTTGCAAGGTGTAAAGCGGAAAAATTACCATGATAACGTTGAAGATAATCGTCTTAAAAAACGTATCAAATATTCCGATAATCGCGATTGGGAACAAGCACGGAAGAAAAACTTCAACCGTGTCAATTTGTTACCTGCTAGAAAAGATAAAGATCCTTGTCTGCATAATAATTCGCGCACCCGCATAGTATGTCAAACGTTCCATGGCCCGTTGGACCATGGCATTTGTAAAGTCAATTGTTGCGGTGTTATCACCAAGGGGATGATAGTGAGGTCCGCTTGCCAGGTAGATCTATTTAGATTGATGTTATCACCAAGGTAATCATTGCATAGCAACTCTTACGTCAAATAGTATAGAAGGCCGCGAAATCGGGATGATTTCAGTCAGTCTTGCCCCGATTGAGCTACTAGTAACTGGTGAGTTGCTGAAGTGGTCTCATCTCGACCTCGCTTCAGCCGCCTAGTCTCCCCGCAGTAACCTAGGTTTCGCTGCGAGGGTCCTGGTAAGAACTTTCGGCGGTCTTAATAGAGACTCGGTTCTTTAGCCCGTGCATGACCAGGCCGCGTAGTAGTCGTCGAAGACGGAGGATAAAAGCCGCTCGACGCAGACGTGCGGATGCGAAGCCCTATGCGCTGAGAACCCTGGACTTCGCGCCAACTCAGTCCGCTTGGAGGGTCAGTCGCCCGGACCCGTCGGGATCCCGGACTCTGGCTTCGCCACATCGTCCTGTCGTGGTCCCAACTTCTAAATTTGCCCCGGTCTGCGAGACAGTCAAACCGTGGCCGTACTGGCGATACCATCGCCCGGCCATTCAGCGGTCACCAGTCCCGAAATTGCTTAGCCCACTTCCAGCTTCAACGGAAAAACGGAGCCGTCGCCAAGACGTTACGAACTTTTCAACGACTTCCGGAGGACCGTCGGTTCACGAAGGGAAAGACACGAAGACATATCGAACCTGTCAAAAAGAGGTTATTAGATCTCTTCGGTACTCCCTAAATTGTAACCAAATAAAAAGGCTAGACGACCTTTACGAATTGTTCTACCCATAAAGCATTCACCCTTCATTTAAATCGTCGGCAATAACAAATTTTCGTCGAGAGCAAGTTGACAATAAAAAATTTTATAATCGTAATAGGGAACAAATTCTAGCGAAAATAAAAATGAATGCAGCTAAGCAAATCGCATTGAAATATAAAAATATCACGGTAGAACGCACAACGATAAAGATGAGGAAATCTACAGAAAGTTATATTATAAGTATTTCTGATAAACTTTCGTTTCAATCCGAAGTAGAATGTAGGCTGCAAGCTGAAAAAAATAATCAAGTGGTGTGTTCACGTTAGAATTAGTTATGTCGCCAGTATTAAACGAACTTTAGCTCTTTTGAAA
>JARQSW010000459.1:0-11197 GCA_030142375.1 Calameuta pallipes | reverse complement strand
AAAAATGTTGCTAAGAAGAAGGACAAGTGATACGAGATTTCGGAAGAGTTCGGTTGCTAGGGTCACGTATAAAAATACGTAGAATGTCATTACCTGTCAAAATATTGGCGGGGCAATTGTTTTTTTATAGCCTACATTACATATAGCTTACATGTACATACACATGTCCAGCCTGCGCGGAGAGTATGCGCATAAGCGCAGCACACACACACTGATGCAGTCACATCTAGGTGACTTACGCTTTACGTCTGACGGTCGACTTTCCATTTAGCCCCGGCCGTACACCGATAATGTAGATGTTTACACATCAAAACGAACCTTCTCTAAGTTAAGACAGTAGTAGTCTGGATATTGTAGACGCCACCTTTCTCGTGAAATACATATATTCTTTGCACAACCTGAACGACGGTTTCTTAACTAAAGAAACCCACCAATACTTCCTGGAACGCACAAAAATATAAATTTGTTGACCAACTATCACCGAGTCGGACCCTAACAGAAGCAGCCCGAGGCCTTGTCACATCGAAGAATACAGTAAACGTAAATTACTAATTTTAGTATTCTTGGTTAACGCGAAAGTGTATATTCTGAAACGTATGGTGTCGGTTCCAAAGTGTGTAAAACATATCTGCATGGTTATTTTATAAAAATAAAGTTTGTCTGAAGAAGTAAAATTGCGGATTGATATGCGTACGGATAGCATTTATTCTGTATCATTCCAAATGAATGAAAATTTTGTATTGCTACTGTTTTACGCCCTTACGCCCTTGGTCTAATGAAACGAGAATACTGATAGAAAATTTGACATTCATTTTTCTTTTTCGTGACTCTTTCATACATTCCAAGGAAGCACTAACTTATACTTCAACATTTAATACTGCGAACAGTATAAATTGCATGACATTTTATTTTCCAAAACAGCAAACGGAAGAAATGTTGGAAGAAAAATATGTACATGATGGAAAGGATGGCAGAACGGTGAAGGAAAAGGAAGAGGAAATACAAGATGGTAAGGAAAAGAAAGAGAATGAGAGGATTGGAAAATCGGAGAAAGAGGAAAAGAGGGCAAGGTACCTGTGTGTATACATATTGCGACGAGAATTTTTTGACGATGACGTACAAATAAATGGCACCGCGAGAAATAATTAATGAAATACTAAATTAACTGGGCGCCAGGTATAACCAGAGTTATACCGCTGTCTCCTAAGAACACCCTAGTCGGCTCTTATACGATGGAGTCCTGGATTTAGGAGACAAGTTTTTAGTAAAAAAAAAAACTGAAAATTAGAGAGGTTCACACTAAAAACTACTGAAATTAATTTTGTACAAAGACAAACTATCGGAACCAAAATCCACGGACGGATCCGATTTATTTTGTATAGAAAATAGAAGAACAAAGAGGTTGAATACAAGTGCCAAATGCCTTCTCAACAGCCATTCGAGTAGACGAATGTAAATAGTTAAATTCTGTTTGTTGAGGTGTTAAATGGCCATTATCACGAAATGGCGGAACAAGCCATGGCAATGATGGATAAGCAGAATCGCAAATTATAAAAGTATTATTAGGAAATAATGCTTCCTTATTTTCATTCGCTTCTTCATATAAGGAGGATCAACAGCTTGTAAATTTATAGAACCAAATTTTTTACGATTATAGTAGTCTTTCTCATTAATTGAAGGTTTCTCTATACGTGTGTGAGTGCAATCGATGGCTCCTAAGACATTTGATAATCCTTTTTTACAAAAAAAAACCATCAGTTACTACCATAATACTATTATGGGTTTCTGGCCATTTGATTGTAACATTTGATTTCGTTAAAATCCAGGAAATTACTCGACGTATAACTCGAAATACAGATGATGTAGAAACATCAAAGCGATCTGAAATAGATCTTAGTGGCTCTGTATTAGCCATATACCATAAGAATATTAAAACGCTTAATTTTCCTGTTATTGGTTTTATCCCAAAGCAGTGCTGTGGCATAAATCCAAATCTTTCAATTTCATCTGGAAAAGGAACATAGTTAAACCCACTGTTTGTAGTATGTGATAAACGAAAAATAAACACAAATCGGCAATAACTATTGATAATATAATTTTTATTACCTATCAGTTGATATGCTATGTTTCGTGATAATCGCAGGTGTTCCTTAAATTGTAACTCTGTCCAAGATTCTGTAACAATCAGATAATTCTCAATTCGATGCCGTCGACGTCCAGACATCAGATACTGTATAAGAGGAAAAAATAGCGCATCATTTTCATCATCACTGTCTCCCCAGCTGTCTCCTAAGCTACCGTTTGTCGTAAGGCTCTCTGTCCACTGAAAATGCTGTTAGTAGAAGATTCACTACTACTGCTACTTAATGGCACTGTCTCCATTAAAGAAGATACAACTCCATGATTCAACATCTGTAATTTACATAAAAGAAAATTAAGAAACAACCATTTGACATGATATTCCCTTTAATACGCAATATATAGAACTTTCATAACAGAAAGTTTCTCTAAAATTATTAAGTATTTTAAAAGTTGAAACAATTCTTACTGCTAGATATTGTTTATTATTTGTAATACACAATGCTACCTTGCAATGAATGTTTTCGATTCACAATTGAATGTTCAATTGTTTAAGAACAAAAATCAAATGCATACTATATGTATAAATGATGTGAGTGCGCTCTGGTGATCCGTTTTAGGAACTAAAGGGTGTTCCAACAAGCACCCTGACACTGTGCTCAGTCGTGTGACACAGTCCTTTCTTAAAAAAGTCATGTCACGCCTGAACTTGGCTGTGCGTATCGAAATTTTGTCACCGCTTTTCCGCAGTGCTGATTGGTTGACGAGGTGTGTGAAATTGTCGTCAATCGACAAGAGCGCTACAGCGCAAATAGGTCTGTGGGCGCGCGGCAGCGCGCGTGTTGCCCTAGTGTAATAAAATGCGTGCTTGTTGGAAAGCACCCATCATCCATAGGAAGGCGGCTCTTCTCGGCTTAAGTATGATAAGTATCCTGATTCCGGGAAAAATGTTTTAGTGAACGGTCCTAATAGCGGCGCTGATGGTGTCTTGACATGCAGAGATGCATGATTTCTTTACATATATTTTTCTCGAAATTGAAGCATTTTTCGCACCTAAATTGAGAAGAGCCGCTAGCCGTATCACATAATGAAGCGGGCTCATCTAAGATTTAATTAAAAAATACATAGGAATATAATAGTGAATATTACTGTTGTACTAAAAAATGTTAGTGGACGATCGTTGTCATTACAATACTTAAATGTATTTCTTACTTTTTATAGTAACTAAAACTTATAAACATATTTGTTCAAATTAATGTATCAGGATGAAATGGTTACAGGAAAACGCGATTGTTTTAACCATAACCTTGTGTGTATGTAACAATTGGGACCTGTTTAAAGTACATTTATATATAACATTAACGTATTTAAAGGGGAAAAATGGTGGCATAATCATGTGCATACTGTAGAAAACAAGAAAGCGTGTACGAGTACGAGAGCGTATGTGTTGTGTATGACTGTGTAAGAGTGCACGCATGAGTATGAAGTCAGCGGACAGGAAGACAGAGTCAGTTGGACACTAGCTGTCATGGTGAATAAGTAAATCGAGTATTACCAGATTTCACCGATCGTTGCTCATTACCCTGAGATTATATCCTATAATAATATTACAACTTTAAATTATATAAACAATTCCCACCTTCCAGTTTAAATTTTATTTTCGTCAAAGATGGACATTTTAGTCTTCAAATATTTAATTAATTGCAAACATAGGCATGTATTAAAAATATCAATTTAAAAAATAACTTATTAAATCCGTAATTACTGCCACGTTGAAAAATTAAATATCGTTGTAAAGGAAATCGCAAAAATTTTAATTAATTTTTAATACCTAACGTGCGAGTGATGTTGACTTTATTACAAGAGGAACTTGCATATAATTTTAACTGTCTGTGTTTGGATTCATATCTCATACTACCTACAATATATTAATGGACCTATCATCCCCATTACTCTTGGATATTGAAGCATATGGTGAAATTTAGGTTTCAAATTTTTGTTCAGAACGTCGTGATATTGTTTATGGTGTTCTAAAATAAGAGCTTCTAGTAATTTTGAGGTAATTTAGGAGATGTAATTATAGCTATAATATTTCTCAGTTTGAGATACGCATCCCAGACAGAATTATTTTCTGGAACTAACAATAAGTCTCCAACTATCAAACTAAAGTAACGTGAAAAAAACGCCATTTCGAATGCTGACAATTTCAGCTTTACTCTTGAACTTATTACGCTCTGATAATCGGTGGTTTGTTTGAGGCTTCGGAAAGATCATAATAAAAATGTTCTATACAAAAATTGAGTGTCTCAATAGCAAATGCTTTCAAATCGAAAATTAAATAAATTAGTACAGAAGTTAAGACGCAGCAGCACATGCCTTCAAATATATTATGCATTACGATTACTACAACTACTACGCAACTATTATGCAACTACTACGAAATTGGTAGTCACGTGAAAATGTTTAACATCAGACCAAATACATGGTTCCTTTAAACCTGTTCGGTTTGAATGATTAAGTTCTAAATCACTGTTATAATTGACCCCCGTTCTTAGCATTTTTATGTTTTCAACATATTCCGCATGGCTCATTTCTTTATCAATTTTACAGAATCTACAGTTGTATATAGCGTGAAAGCTTTCAAGGAAACCCGGTATACTATGTAATCCTAAATTATCTCTTAAAATCAATCCACATTCGAAATATATAGTTTCTTTCTCAGCGCCGCATTCAAAATAGTTACACTAACATTTTGTAAATCATTTAATTGTTTAATAAGAACGTGAAAAACAGCCTGATTACTAAAATTTTGTCACCCATCTGAATGAAGTAGTAGCGCAAGGTACACGTTATTCAAATTTGAACGATATTGTGCTGGAATGCACGGAATAGATATATAAGCCGCTCCCAATAAATTTATGAATCCCGGCATGTGACAATAGTGGATTATCTTTCTCGAGATCATCAAAATAATTTTATTACAAAATAGTTTTATTGTTGTTTTTGATATTTTTTTTCCAATAATCTCCTTGTGTAAAGTTCGCGAAAGTATTTGGGCTGCTATCAGTGGTTTCTTTCATATAATCTTTTATCGTATCAAGAAATTGTGGTATTTCTAAAATTGAACGCAATGTATCAGCTAACGGAATAATGGTCCCAGTAAAATTTGCAGGTTTAGAAAGTATTACTCCATTTACCGTCTTTTGCTGGCAGGATACTTCAATGACATATTCTGAAGGTAATACGAATGAATCATTCTCTTGTAAGAACTTTGAATTTTTATATTCGCTTATTAAATCTTTGAAAAGATTTGTTGAGTCTGATATCTTATCTATCCTGTGTAACATCGGGTTGTTATGGTTATTCTGTAATTTCAATTCATTATGTTAAAAATCCCGCGATACCGCGATCGGTTGAGATACGTGCGCGATAGAAAACCCCGGTACGAGCACCTCACGCTCCGCGAGAGAGAGAGAGAGAGAGAGAGTGTGTGTGCGCGCGCGTGTGAATGTGAGGTACGTTGAAGAGAACGAAAGAGAGCGTGAGAGATGGCGGAAAAGGACGTCGAAGAGAACGTGAGCGAACGCGAGTGAGTACCTGTGTGAGCGGGGTTTAGTAAAGTACGTGGAGCGAACGAGTGTGTGCGCGGTTCAGGAGTATAGATAAAAAAAACGAAGCGCGAAAGCGAACGAGTGCGTGTGAACGAACGAGCGAATCGAACGACTAAAAATTAAGTGTATACGTGAGCGAAGGAACGCACGTGCGCGTGGACGAGCGAGACCATTCTTGAGCGCGCGAGATAACGTAAACACGCCAAAGAGTAAATTGATGAAATAAAAGTATAGAGTGTTATCCAATAGACCTAGAGTACGTTCGTTGAGCCCTACCTGACCTAAGAATCCCTACGGCACGAGAGCCCTAACCATACGGGGCCAGATAAACGCACGCCTTTAACAATTATTAATATTTACCTTCATTGCATTAAGAAATTTATCCGTTAAAAATGTGTTTACATCTTATACTATGGAATTTATTACATTCTTAGGAACTGATGAATGACTATGCATTGCGGACGTCAATGATACAGCCTCAAACCGCAGGTCAATTGTAGAAGTTTCTTGTTTAGCACCGAGTGCAATTTTCACCTGAGAAAAGCTTTTATCGTTACGGGATACAAGAAGAGAATAAGATTCGTCACCTTCTAAAATACCGCCGTGATTAGTCAATTTGCACTGAATTGCACGTAGTGCCATAGGAGGCAATAGATAGGCAGAGCGCCACTAGGGCTGCCGTACTAATACAGGCGCATCCTGCGTTCCTCAAAGACAGGTCAAAGAGAGATAGGAATAGACAACAAATATAGGACGCTTCCCTGACAATCCTTTCCTACAATAGCGACGTTTATTTTGGACGATTGTAATTAACGCACATAGAAAAATGGTTGTATCTGTCATCGATAATTTAATAAATCTTTGTTATTTTATTTTATCATTTATTCCTGTGTCGCCTAAGTTCTTAAAGACGCCAGCCCCGAGCACTTACCTACATCCTATTTCGTACACTCATAAGGAGCCTACGAAATTGTACTATCGATAAACGTTACAATATGTATTTTTGCATAAAAGTCCAAACATGCTTTGCTGCAACAGAATACCTTGCATTCAATACGAAGAACGATTTAAAACATAAATCAATAGCTTTTAATGCAGTTGGTAGTTCATACCGTCCATCATTGGTAAGAACTTGTGCACTTACGATATTCTCTAACAGTCCAATCAGAATGGGAAGTGGTTAATTGATGAATTTGTACTTTTCAAATTTTTTTATTTTTCCTTGTAGTTGAAGATAGAAATCTTGTATGTTCTGCAAATCCAAAAATTAAATAAGAAAATGAAAAATAAAATTTCTCATAAAACTCCCACTTATTTTGTAATCAGAAAACATGTAAGTGGTTTTTAAATTGTACATTAGTAACGATAAATATAAAATACAGTTTCATTATACTTCAATATATAGAATTATTAATGTTACTACGTCCTGCATAACAAATGCTTACCTCTGCATTCAAAATGATTCAAAAGGAATCTCTCTTTAGATTCTATTTTGGATGGCCTGCAATGGTTACCAACTTTCTTTGATTTTATTGATGCAGATCCCAGATTTAAAGGTAAGATCAATAATGCGACTACTTCTGTATTTGTAACTATTAAACAATTGTAAATGAAAAGTTATACTTCTTTGTGAAACACAAATAGGTTTTCCATTCATATAAATAGAATAATATAAATTTTCAATAAATGGAAATAATAACTGCCAATAATAAATGGAGTTGCCTTCTTTTAATAAAGGATCATACTTTAATAAAAAAGCATTTAAGTCTTTATCCCTTTTCTTTGTTTTTGCCAATGAAACAAGTTTTTGTGCAATTTTAGGTCATTTTTCAAACAGTTTATTACAGCAATCTTGATAGAGATACTGAAAATCAACATCAATCTATAAGTAGAAAATCATCTGTTTCAGGAGGTGAAATGGTACGAAAATTCAAGAAGTTATTAATACTAAAATACAGGGAATGAATTTTTTTTCTGTATACGTACCAAAATGTGCCCTGAGAAACCACTCAAGTACTTCCATATTTCAAAATATTGTGTTATTGTTCCAGATTCTTTTCTATGCAATCTTTTCTTAGAAGTCTTTAGCCATTTGTATTGTACCTCATTAAATGGCTTTATATTTTGTTTAAGCCACAATATCTCATCTTCAATTTCCTCACTCTTCACAACTATGTATGTTAGACAAAAATAATGTATGATTTTTATTATATTTATATTCAAGAATACATTGTTTATAAAAACATTTTTGCACTAACCATCATCTGAACCGCTATCCACAGAAAAGTATCATTTATGCTTTCAGCACGTTTCAACATTCTAATCTTACGTAAGACGCTTCTTTTATTAATATATTTATCCCATAATATCCCTCTAGCAGATACATGACCATTAAAACTTCTGTGAAATGGCACACAATATGTTTCTGATTTTTCTCCAGGAAAAATACTGACAATATAATTTGCCTACTGTGCAAATATTTAAGAATTAATCCTAAAAGTAGATTACATATTAATTGACAATTATAAAAAACGGATGTTTAGTAACTTATGCTTTTAACAATGCTATTATTTTGTATCAGGATTATCTTGTGTCATCGTATCAATTACAAATGTTGCCAATTTGGATCTATTCAATATGTAACAAGTTTTAAATTCACTTAAAATTTCTTTTTCTTTCACATTATTGTTTAAAAGTTCCTGCAGGGTTGGTTTGTCAGATCTAGTATCACAAAACAGTAATACAATTTTTACTTTAGCCTTTTTGACATGCTCTTGAGCCTGACGTTGAGAGATGTGAGCTGTTGCAGCATCTATTTCATCGATAAACTGTACTACCATTGAATTGCCATCTGTATAGTCTTTAAATATGAAATATGAGAATATTATTATTCAATAGCATGATGAATGTTACAAATGATGTTTAATATTGAACTGTTAATAGATACCTGCAGGATGTGAGATGTCTAATTCAAAAGTGAATAATGAAGACGTTAATGTTGTTGCATCACTAAGTGACTAAGTAACAAATGCCAATTAGAAGAATAAGGTCTTTTATCATAGCATCATCTAAAGCATTAAAAACTTCCTCATCAATACTATTCTCTGAAACAAGTCATTGAATATTAATTTTTCAAATGTTTTAGTATCCTTTCTTAAGAAGAGGTAAACTGTTAACAAAACATGCAGCAGTCTTGCATCAATTTATAAAAGACTAACGCCATTTTAAGTTTGCAGGCTTCAAAATCATCAGATTTATATATTTATTTATTAAACGAATTAGTCGGTAAAAGTATTGTAGCCCACATTAGCTTACAAAATTAAGAAGAATGTATAACACATATGGATTTCATATTATACTTCTTCAACAGACTACTTTCAAGTATATATACAGAACAAAGCTAGTCAAAAGTTAATTCCGATCGAGAGAGTGAAATGAACGTTCTCGAAACTAACATATAAAAAACTGAATATTATAATAACAAAACTTACATTCGAATGATGAATATAAAATATCCAATTTCTAGTCAGTTAATTTATTTTTTACAAAATGATCCATGCTGCAAGGATATAACACTAAGCGAAACACTCACCATTCGTTTTTTGTAAGAACGTGTTTCCGCGTTTAAACTTTTTTGAACACATTCGAAACACAGGCGAAGACAAGTGGGAGATTCGCTCGCTTCGTTGACACTGAGCGAGCTGCGCATGCGGCCGTTCCTATCAGCGTTACAAATATAAACCGTTGGAACGTTAGATTTTACGACAGTTTTTAGTATAGATTACCACGCCTTATAAAAGCATGTCCAAAATTGCACTTTAAAATCACTTTAGACCTATTAAGTTTTGTCTTTCAATGAAATTGTACAAAGAAGGTTTGTGAATTTGAACAAGTGCTTATATGATAAAATATAAATGCATCTGACTCGTCTGATTTAAAATGCATTGTTATATCCTTTTCGGCAAGCTAATTGGCATTGTCGATTTGAAAAGTTAGTATGCATAATTAACTAATGAATTGTGCTACAAATTGCATCCGCCTTATGTAGAATATGTCGTTTCAACGCTTCCATTTTACTCCTCCAATTGTAATCATAAACCGTACCTTTTCATTTGTAATTTTTACCGTAGAGTATCGTATTTCTAACTATGAAACGTATCGAATTTATTCAAATTCGTTTACTATAATTTACCCGTTTCTTTTACAATGTTACGGTTTCGATTAACTAAAAATTGTACCTAACCTTACAAGATTTTTTATTATAACTACAACAAAAACTTCACCACCGTTTACGTGTAATTACAACAATAATATTTTTTTTCCGTGTAGACAAACCACACAAACTATACTAATAAAAAAAAAAAAACACTACCAATAAATATAATCAAAGAATCTACAAAAGTAACTACAAATTATCTGAATACTGAAGGAAAATCTGAATTCAAAATAGGTATAAAGATTTGATAAGAACAAACACACAACCAATCTATGTGACTTAAAAAAAATGTACAGTGCTAGAAAATAAACAGACGAGTGAATACCCTATATAGAGTTCTTCGCGAACCAATTCGTTTTAAATAAAAAAAACTACTTAAGCTTCTACTCGCACATCGACCAACTCTGCTTGCGGAAGGGGCGGGGATTTTCGGGACAAGTCACACGAAGAAACGTTCCATCAAATTTCTAATCGCAGTTACATTTATTGCTCAGTAAATACACGCAGTTTCGCGTTTACAAAGAAAATAATTAATTTGATCTTACTAAAAGGATATTCCGGTTTCGCGCGGTCGAAAACAATAATTAATTCAAAGAAAATTAAATAAATAATATTACATTAATTGAAATAACATACAATAGAATAAGGTTGTCAAACACTAAGCAAATAGGAATGAATACTATTCAAAATAAATTCCTACTTCGCGACTTAGCGCAGTACAATATTTAATACTGACAAATAATAAGAACAATAGAATCGCCACGTTCGCGATTAGTGTTACCAAACGATTCATGTTTAATATATGTATGTGTTGTGACGTTATTTTTACGTCACAAAAAGTCCCGTATGGTTAACTTTCGTTTTTATACTTCGGGACGTATTTACGTCCCTTTTTCAATGAACTCTCGCGCAACCGGCCAGGAACTCCAGGGTCATAGGCTAATTAAGGGACAATAGGCTAATACTAGTTTGTACAATATTTCATACGTCACGATTACACCACCAATATCAAGCCATCGGAACAACTAGAAATCACCGAAGGAGGATAAGCAGAGCATACGCCGAGGAACATGGGGAGCTGCTGTGCCGATCTGACGACTCCACCGTATCGTGAACCCTGCCCGAAAAAGAGTACGGAGGGTCACTCAAAAGAACAGCGCCATGGACTTCACCTCACCTTTTCGTATCATATCGCTCATATCGACAGTTCCGAGTATTGGAACTGGTACCGAAGACGAGGAAGTCTCGAGTTCCGCGAGGCTCCTTGTACTGGAGGATCAACGGGCCCCTG